>VZRX01018714.1:93281-135532 GCA_013398075.1 Notiomystis cincta
TAGGAAAGGAAATTTTAATAAAAAAAAAAAAAAAGACAGGAGGGTGATAGGAAAGCTGCTTCCTGAGCAAAGCACTGCTAGACAGGATGTAGAGGTTGCTACAGTTCCTCCTTGCTGTGAAATTAGTCTCAATGTAGAGCTGCTAGCCACTTACAATTGGTACCACTTAAGTGCAGCAAGAGTCTAAAATTCATATCACATTCTACTTTTTTGTAAAGTTGTTTTTTAATTTTTCTTCTTCATCCTTCCTCGACTCCAGCAGTTTTCTCCAGTCCAGAAAACATTTCCAAATTAGTCTGCCTGATTTCCTCCTGGCAGCTTCTCCAAGAAGCACATCTCTGCAGTGGCCAGAGTAAGGTTTTTTCTCTAAGACCAGAAGAATCTCCTTCTCACACTCCCTCTTGAAGATGGAGCACTTGACACAGGAGCTTGCAATGGGCCCCTGAAATCCTTACAGATCACTTCATGGCTGCTTAATGAGAAGAAATTCTGTTTGTGATGAAGGTTTCTGAATCTGTGTCCTGACACTAGAATAATAAATAAAAACTTCCACTCTTAACAGCTGCAACCTCAAAAATCTATGAGTGACTGAACTCAATGGACTTCAGGCCACACAATTCTAGATTTCCTCCCTTTCAGTAGTTTTCTTTCCTCTGGTGCACGGAACATCCATTCCCTCCAGAGGCCCCCTGTGACATCTGTTGAAACATCTGCTTCATTTTCTATTCTGTAAAATATCCATAAGAAAACACTCAGAAAAACCACAACCCACAAAAAAAGTACTTGCATTTTTTATACTGAAAACATAATAAAAGCACACAGCATTTGGAGAACTTTTAACAACTTGTTCTCATCTTGAGTAACATAGTAACAAGCTTTACAGGGAGAGGAGAGTACACTTAAACACCAGTATGCCCAGTGTATCCTATGACATTTACTTTTCTCTACCAGTTCCAAAGAAAACATGTACATATACACTACGCAACAGAAAGTGGAAAAAACCATATCTCATCATGAATCCACATTTGCAACACTGCCAAGCTAAACATAATCAAGGGTAACTGAACACTACTTCTTTCATCATAACCCAGCTTTCTTCCCTCACGTGTCCTTATTCCTTTAGCATACAGGGACAAGAACTCAAGGTTTTTTCAGCCAGGTCTTTAGCTTTCTGTGCTCTGCTTCATCCCTAAAAATAAAGTCAAACCAATCAGTATGCTTATTACACACTTACAAATCACTTCAGAAGTGATTTCTCTTCATAACATTTTAGAAGTAATGCACTGCTAAGAAACTGTATCTACTGATGTATTTTAATCTAAGAGTCATAAGAAAATTTTCACAACTGAAGGTCCATTGCTCTTGTTCTTTTAAAAATCTTTTATGATAATGAATTTAGTACTTATCAAAGATACTGTGTTTGCAGTTCTAAAACAACTATGATCCTATCTACCAATTCTGACAGAGCACAAAAGTGAACTTGTAACATAGAGGTTAAAAGACTTTGTCATATTGCTGACAATCCCTTGCTTCATCTGTGCACATAAACAGAAAAGGGGAGCAGTGTAACCTGGCATAAGAAGGTCAGAAGAAGATACAGCTTCTCAGTAGAACAGAAATGTTTTAAAGATGGAAATATTAAAAACTACTCTTAAAAAGCATTGTACATATGAAATTTAGCACTGAAGAAAACAATGTCACCTACAGCTAAACATGTTCTTATCCTGTTCTCCAAGTTACACTCTTATTTTTCCAGATCTGACAAACAGCTATCAAAGTAAACACCATCCATTAAAACTCCACATACACTGCACTTGCATCATCTGGACACAGTTTCTTTTAGGACCATCACACCAGGAGATATGCTCCAAAGACCCTAGCTATCTGAGGAATTGCCATTCAAAGCAATAAGGATTTCTAGGCACTGAACAGAAGAATTCTGGTATAGGTGATGTGCCAGGCTTCCCAGAGCAGAACCTGCAGCACAAGCTGTAGCCTGATGCTCACTGGATGAGGGTCCATGCAGACCCAGAGAGTCTACACCTTTGCAGTACCTCATGCTACTTCTCTAGACAGCATTTCAAGCCCTGCCATAACATTATTGTGAGGAACATATGATTCAAAGCTAGTAGTACAAGGCAGACTCCATGCTGATCAGCATTGTGCTTATATAAAAAATTTAACCAACAAGAAAGATGGTCTGCTGGAAAAGCTTAGCCCTTTAAAAACAGCCCAAAGTGCTTCTAATTTAAAAACTTAGGACACTCTTCTGACACCCTTTCTCCTGATTTTGAAAGCAGGGTATTTTGAAACAGCTTCAGGAAGAGCAAGTTACAGTCAGCATAAGAAAATTAGTCATAAGCATATAACTATGCACTATTGTGTCCTCTTAAGTTTACAAACATGCTTTCCCATCCTCTCCCCCTAAAATTCCCAATGAGATTCATTTTCAAGTGCTAGCTTTCTCCTAAAAAACCAGCATTTCCTACTGTATAGCATATAGATTTTCAACTGAGAAGAAAATAAAAGGAGAATCAATTATGGTGTTTTTCAAGTTCTGCTAGAGAAATTTTGAAGAATAAAACCTGATAAGCCATACCTTGTTTCTAATGTATCTACCTTATTAAATAAATGCAGATTTAACCCTAAGAATATCATACTAAATCATTTAACACAGCTTTCCATTTTCTAAATCAACACTCTACTAACCTCACGTAACCTGGGAATTATTTCATCTTAAAGAAAAATGCAGAACTATTACACAACACAATGTGCATGGCAATGTAGTATCAGTTATTAGAAACTGTTTTTTCACCCTGAGGATGGTTGGGCACTGGAACAGGCTCCCCAGGGCAGTGGTCACTGCTCCAAGACTGAGAGAGCTCAAGAAGCATTTGGACAATGCCCTCAGGCACAGGGTGTGACCCTTGGGGATGGTGTTATGCAGGGCCAGGAGTTGGATTTTATGATTCTCGTGGTTCCCTTCCAACCCAGGATGTTCCATGATTACGTGATAATACACAAAATATTAATTATACTGCAAGTCTCCCTAGTAGTTACTGTCAACAAATCTTTTAAAAAACTTTGCAAGTTTTCTCAAGTCTTTAACAAATGCAGATGCCAATTAATTAATTTTGACAAGTGGTAGATTGAAGATGAGCATTTTGAAATACTGTGAGAAATAAGAGAACACATAGACTGTTGTGTAAATAGCTGTATTTCAGAATGCTTTATGCAGTAAAGGGCTGTCAAATGTGCAGTTTCTCTCTTGAAATACCATCTATTTAATAGTCCTATTAGTTTGATGCATTTGATTTTTTTTGCAATCATTTACTTAATATTGCTGTACAGATCTCAAGGGTCTCTGTTTCAGGCTATTTGCATGCAACCCAAAAGAATTTTAAATTAAACTTCTGTTTTAAGCACATCGTTTGGATATAGATGCATCTATGTATGTTATATTTGTTTAGTGCTGCAGACTGATGTGACATTCCATTTGCTTTCTTTTTTATTGTATAAAAGGCCCTTTTTATCAAAGTTGTTGCCTTGATTTTTAATGAAGTGTGCAGTTCAGAAAGCAGTAAAATAGAGGGTTTGCAAAGAGTCCAAGTCACTGTACAACAAGATTTCCTTCACTTGACATATTTTGTATGTGCACACAAGGGAGAAGCTTGAAGTTGAAAAGACTTTCTTACTTTTATCAGTTTAAGTACAAAACAATTAGCCACTCTATTTAATACCATTCAGAATGACGTTTTAGGCAACCACAGTTGTCATGTTCATATCCTGCTTTTTGAGATGGAATTAAATTCGACCACACAACCTCGTATTTAATTTTCTATTAAATCTGCTCTTATTTTTTAACTTAGATAAAACAAAGAAATGCAGTGAGTTTTTTCAGGGGGTTGCAGTGTCAAGAGACACCCACAAGAGTGTTTTTCAATGTATTTGTAGTATTACAGGACAGTGGAACCATTGAGTAAAATGGTTGTATCCACTGAAGCTGACACAGCTTGGTAAGAAAACTTATGAACCTGAATAAAATTTCCAGATAGCAAATAAAAAATTACTTCTGGATGAAATGAGAGAAAAGACACAATTAACAGCAACATAGTAAGTAGAAGAGCTAAAAAGGTAAGTAAAACTGATGGAAGAGTAAAGCACCCAATATCCATATAAATTGATAATGAGACACAGGTAAAATCTACAGTAACACAAGACAATCCAATTTTACTGTTCTTAATATACACCAGGAGCCTGAGAAAAGATCTAATTATGTCAATTCTGCTACACAATTGGTTTAGAAGAGCTGCTGTCTTTCACAATAAACACTGGATGTTAGGATAGCTGAACCTTCAACACACAAAAGCTTCCTATTAAAGTGAAAGGAAAAATATCTTTGGGAAGGAAAAACACCACTGAATTTATTCCTTTCTTTTTTTGTTTTAATTTGTGTGTTTAAGTTCAGCATAATGCACTACTTTTCATTTTATTTTTCCTTCCCTTGTAGGTTACTCAGTTTTTCTATCAAGTTACTTCATAAGGGAGATTACAAAACAGAGGATGGTGCAAATGGCAAAGCAAAGCAGCATCTGCAGCTCCTGTGCAGAGCTGTCCCCAAGGGCAGCCTGGGGTGGCAGAGCCCCCCAGCCTATTGCCCACAAGTCTGTCTGCTCTGTGGTCGAGTTAATCTCAAAACTGGATAATCTGCCCTGGGTTAATCAAAAACAGACCTTAGCAAATCAAGGCCTACAAATACCATTTTATCTCACACAAAACCTGGGTAGAAAGATGCAAGGATTGGGGGGGAAGGAACGGGGACAGGAAGACTTTTAAGAACAGTCAATATTCAGTGTCTGAACTTTTCTTTTAACAAACTAGCATCTGAACAAAAGTAGTATTTTCTTCTGCAGAAAACAAAGATCCAGATCCTCAACACCCCCGAGACTGTTATTTAATGACTGTGATTTTTGCCTAATATTTACAGACAGCAATGCACTGCAAAACCAAAATGTTTTCACCATCCTAGAAGTTAGTTTGGGTTTGAATTTTTTTTTTCATTAAAACCACTGAAAAGAATGCAGTCATTTGATTTTAATATCACAACTTCATGTGTGAAGCAAAATGAACACAACTTCACAAAGTCAGTATTAAGACATTGGTACTTTTTTGCCTAACGTTTGTGCTGGTTAAACATGCACCTTTAATTACAGAAATGCACATTATCCCCGAGCAAGGCTGAAAAATGACTGATAGACACATTTACAATTTGTTCAAGGCTTCTCCTTTACAATTAACCTTCTTAGAGCATGCAGAATACATATTAACACATAACAGCATACTATTTAACTGCTTTTTGAGTTGTATGAGGCTAGATCTTGAATTATCCCAGAGACATAAGATCGTATAAACCAGTGCATTCTGAAAAACACTGTTCTTCTTTGAAAGTGTTAAAAAAATTCTATGAAGTAACATGACTTGTAAATCTCTTAATCATGAAGATAACTACTAGTTCCAGGAGACTTAAACCTTTTTAAAACTTTATTTTATGCTCACACTTCATAACACAAATTCTGCTCAACTAATATGACCAAGTGATTAGAAATTGGTATTTATAGAAGCTAGTTGTTTTCAAAACTGAATTCGTAAATTTAATTGAAAAACTTGAATTTCACCTAGGTAGAAAGGGACATACTGTATCATTAATACAGAAAAAGCAAGATTAATTGAGGTTATATAAAATAAGAGCATTCAATATAGTAAAAGATTTTCAGGAGGGGAGTAGAAGGGTGTAAAGATGTATACTCAAGGCTTCTAACTTAAAAATCAATCACATCCTTACACATGCATTTCAAGGATATTAACTAGATAAACACCAGCAAAACTCCCTGTGCTAAGTTTCAGATCTTTCTGATTAAAGTCTCATCTCATTAAATAACACACACACTCTACAATTTGTCAGGGAATGCTTCAGTTTGTTTCTACAGCTGGATTTTTTCATCTCAGCTATTTCGTACACTGTATGGTAATGGGAAAGAACATAGCATGTGAAACACCTATTTGAGTGAGATAAATTATTTCTATTTTAATTTTCTACTTCAACAACAAGCAATTTGACAAGATAGCAAAATAAATTCATATATTCTTCAGCACACGTTAAAGTTTATTGAACGTAGAGCTATTTTCTCCCTTTATTTAGCACAGTCCCTAAGGAGAGTACTTTAAGTTTTGTTATTTCAGTTATTAACTTCCATAATTCTTATTTCTGAGACTTTCAGATGCAACTCTGCAAGCTCTTCTACCTCAATCTCTACCCCTTCCATTTGGAAGGCTTCCATTTTTCCAGGAGCACAGACTCTTCAGATTATTGAAAATATTTAGACTATATTTTCTCTAACTCTGTGAGGCTTTTTGGTCTTAGATTTTGGTATTTTCTAGTTTTTGACCTACTGAGTCTTCTGGAACCAGACTGGGAGTGAAGGAACCACAGATGCATACATGTTTTGCTAGAAAATAGTGTGGAGCTATGGAAATAAAAACATGGAAATGCATCATTTCACAACAGCTTTTTAAACAAAATTGGAACTAGGTAGGACCCTTTCAAAGTAGGTACAACTGCATCGTGTTGAATAAAATAAAATTAATAAACCACTATCAAGGCAGGTGCTTGCAAAGCAGGATATCTGGCTGATCTCCTCCTTCCTAATTATAAGAATTAAGGATGTCTGTAACATTCAAGTGTTATTGAGACTGACTGCAGCTATAGCTCACGCAAGAGTTTTACTCACCTTTTCTGGAAAATTACCATTTTGGTTGAAAACGCTTTGGTTTACTGTCAATTAGAAGACTACTTCATTTATGATAGGCTCAGCAGAATTTATGGGAAAGTGTTTCAGTTGGAAGACTGGGAATTGGTTTTTTACCCTCTTTGTATGTCCCAGATGATCCCCTCACTGAACATGCAATGACTTAGTTTAAAAAGAGTGGGTGTTGAAATATCCTTTCAGTTCACAATGGACTTGGATGTTGCAATCGTCTGTTTCTGACTCTAGAACAACAGGCCTTAAATATATGTCTCTGGTATACCTTGTCCAGTCAATCTTTTAAGCAGTTATTTTAACATCTGATAAATTGTACCTTTTTGTTAATAAATACAAGGCCTCCCACATCCCTGATGGCTGGAGCTGGAACATGGCTGCAGACCACTGCCACCAACCTACACCTGCTTTGCTCACACTTGGTCACAAGCACATTTTACTTTCAGTGGTGGTCCAATAAAAATTTCAAAATACTTCAAAGATAAGGTGTTATTTAATGGAGATAATGGCATTGAGTATACTTCTGCTGCAAAAATGGCTTTAAGTAAAAAGAAAGAAAGGAGAAAGTAAAATTTAGGCTGTCTGAAAAGAATAAACAAAATCCTTCAGAGATACAAGTCCCTCAAAAAACCCAAACCAACAGGGAAACACTTTTAGAACAATATTTAAATAAAATCGAAGACCTCACATACTCTTATATAAGCACTCACATTGTTAAACAAGCCCCAGAATGATTTTTCAGGGACTGGGCAGACTTCCTTATTCTTAGAGGATTTCACTGAATTAAGCCATTAGCACTAGTTCCTTAGAATGTAAAACACTTTGGGCTATTAAAATGAATACAGAAGTCAGTGATATGCGTGACATTCAGTCCCTGGGATGGTTCCTTATTTTACCCTGTACATATTTGAAAGACTGTTTCATTTCTGAAATAATAAATGTTGTCATTTTTATAAAAGTCATGATACAAAATACAACCATAAAAGATTTTTCCGGTCTTAAATTATGTTTAAACGTTTATTTCCTTCCTAATGTTCCAGTGGAATGACTTTTTGGCAGAACTATCTGGAAAGTAGAAAGCAGATTTAAATGCAGAGCTTAACCCATTTATTTCTGATCTGAAATGAATACTAATATTTGTAAAATTCTGACATCTTCTCCAAGCTTTAAGTTACAAAAATAATCTTTTTATTCACTTCACCTTACTTGCCTTTTGATATTTATTCTCCTGAGAAATTACAGGCAGATTACTTGAGAAACTAAGTGAAAAGTCTGACTTTCCTTTTTTTCAACTGTTTAACTTATTTCTTCATGACCCTCAACAGCCCTTTCCACTGGGAGAAATTCCTCCCTGACTGACTCTGCAGCCCTGTAGTGTTTTGTCTTAAGTACTACAGAAACAAGGACTAGAATTAAACACATACATTTCTGAAACACCCATGTAAAACACTCTCTATTCCATAACAAGCTGATCACTGGCTAAGGCATGCAGTTTTTGGCTCAAGACCAAAGAGGGGAAAAAATTAACTAATCACACTCCAAAACAAAAGGGAGGATGTCTAAGCCTTGAATAGAAAAAGAAATATCAGTAAAGCACATGCAACACTTTAAACCAAGAAACACTCACAAGTAAAAAAAGAAAAAAAAAACCCAATCCCCAAAAAAACCAACTCAACCTACAAAATTAAAAATCCCCCAAATCATGGTCAAAACTTCCTTTTTCTCCATATAAGCATTGTCTGTCTTGTGGAATATGCAAAAACTACAGTAATAGCTGTTTTATACTAACTCTCATTCCAGAAAACACCTTCCATAGGACTAACACTCGAAAGATTTGAACTTTAGATATGAGTGAATGATATTTTTTCTTCTAGTGGAACAGCTCACTTGACTAAAAGTAGGTTAACATCATTGGACTTTACAGACCCTTATTCTACAAAGCCAGTTAATTGCTCAGTGTATCAGTTTTATTAGTGCACTGCAGGTTCATCTATATCCTCCACTAGGCTCTAGTCATTCCCACAGTGCAGTATTTCACTGTTAGTTGCTTACAAATTTCCAGAAGTCAATGCATCTCTTCTCCTAACCAACTGTTCCTTCTACATTACAAAGGAATAAATAATATAAATTGCAAAAAAAAAAATCCATTTTATAGCAAATAATGGCTGAAATGAAGGCAAGATTTTGCAGTTTTACATGGAGGTTCTGCAGCTTTTCTTGGGATCATTCAACACATGAATCTCCATGTGTAAGCCTAAATTTTGGTAATTATTAAAAATTAAGCAAGAGCTCTACTGTACAGCTTCATCATACAAAGCTGTCACTTAGTGACTTTGATTTAAATGCTTAGAGTTTGTACAAGGTTTCTTTTCTTTCTGTAGAAACGGTATTGAAGAGAAAATAGAAGTAGTGATGATGAGCTTCCACAGAGAGACTATGAGAAAATATCAGTCAGGTCATTGTACGGCTTGTAACTACCCAGGGCAAAGCAAATATCACCTTCTCTGCCACAAAATAATCTGGGGAGAAGGAAGTTAAGTTCTTTTCCTCCATGTAGATTTAATTTGGATGATCTTGCAATGCCAGAAGTTAAAAGTCCTTTCTGAATTGCACCTTCAAGGAAGTACATAAAATTGGTTATTGCCTTCATAGCCAGTGTAAATTCTCCATAGCTTCATTTATTCTTTTTCAGATGTTCCCACAACAACACAATTTACCAAGAGCATTGCAAGCTCAGCAAGTGTGTTCACACGTGCTGTTGCTGAACTTCACTTTGCATTCCACTGTCAAACTCAGTTCTATTGTTTTAACTAATAACATACTTAATACTCTATTGCTTGAGGATGAACAACATACACACCCCCTCTGAAGCAAAGGAAGATTTTTGAGGATAACACAGACAGGTCATTTATTACAGTAAAATTGATTCATGTCAGAGACTATCATCTTATAGTTCCATAAATGCAATATATGTGTGTGGATAAGTGTATGGACTGGTTTTTGTAATAAATAATTACTGAACACTTCCAGAGCATCCATGTGATTTGTACAATAAGAGCTATACATTCTCACTATAAATCCCTCCAATCATGTAGGGTCACAACTAAAAAGCTCAAGCCACTTAAATTGAAATAGTCAAATAAAAACCATAGTCCATGGCTAATGGCATCTCTCTTCAAACAACATCCTATTCTAGTTAAAGCCACACAAACCAAAAGAAAACACCTCTTCCAGTATACATGAATCTCAGCAATTACTTCACACATTTCATGACCACTTCCTTGACAATTAGTTTCCTTGGTGATTATTTTATGCTGCAATACTCCATATTCTTTTTCATTTCAAAGGATTTTGAAAGCTATTCCAAAATTTGGTTTCCTGAATTTAGTCTTTCCAAGGGATCATTCCTTCTACCTTCCTCCCTCAAAGAAGAAAAATTACTTAAATACAAAGCCTTTTCTTCTAGGAGAATAAAGAAGTATCACAAAAATCACTAACAGATAATGATATTTGCTTTTATGTTGCACTGAACTAAAAGCAACTAAGTTAGTGAAGAATACAAAAAAACCTCTGCCATATCATATTTTAATACTGAAATCCATCAGAAAAATACTGAGCAAGTGCTGGAAAACGTTTATGTAAGTTACATAAAATTATGTGCTGCATAATCATGGCATATTTATCCATGGCACTGTAATTAATAATCAGCTGTCAACATCCTGGAATGATTTTCCAAACACATTAAACACAGGACACTCAAATATTTTTAACTTCTTTTGTTAACATGCTTCTTTGAACGAGCAGAATTATTTTTCCAAAGCACTGCATTATTATGAATGCCTGAATAGGATTAAGAGGCTCTCTTGAAATACAGAGACCAAGTGGATTTCATCTGCTATGTGGGAAGCCAGCGCTGTTCATGGGCTCCTCAGGTTTACATTACATTCATTATCCTCGAGCACTGGTAGGTGTTGACAGTTCTAACTGCCTTCACTGGAACGACAGGCCCGGCAAAACTGAACGCGCGCAGAATTTACGATTCACCGCCCATCTGCCAAGGCTCAGAGTCAGCCCTTCAGAAGTGCGTGTCACAGCAGGCACATTTCCCCCTGCCCTTCTGGGGGAGGTGAGAAGGGAAAGTCAGGGCCAGAACCAGGAGGGGGGCTGGGGAGAGGACCCTCAGCAGTCCCTGTAAGCTTCAACTTCACCCAACATCGCAGTCACCAACAAAAATCTTACTAAGAGGTTTACACACAGTTTAAATGGAGTATAAACCTGTGCCTCAACCTGCTGTTCCAGGGGAGTCAGCTTGAGTATGTAATTTGATAAAGATTTCCAGATCCAGAGGAGGATCTCACAGATGAAATACAGGGCTGAAAAACATCTCTTGTAAGGAAAAGCTGAGAGAGTTGAGGTTGTTCAGCTGGAGAAGAGAACACTCCAGGAGACCTTTTCGCAATCCTTCAGTTCCCAAATGAGGCCTACAAAAGAGCTGAAGAGGGACTTTTCACAAGGGCATGTAGTGACAAGACAAGGGGGAATGGCTTCAAACAGAGTAGGTTTAGATTGCATGTTAAGAAGAAATTCTTTACTGTGAGGCTAGCAAGGAACAGGTTGCCCAGAGAAGCTTTGGATGCCCCATCCCTGAAATGCTCAAGGCCAGGACACTGAGGAACCTGGTCTAGTGGAAAGTGGCTCTGCCCATGGTGGGTGGGGTTGGAACTAGATGATCTTTAAGATTCCTTCCAACCCAAACCATTCTAGGATTCCACAAAGAGTATAGAGACACAGGTGAAATTATGAGAGATTCTTTTGTCAGCGATATGAAGATGTTTAGACAATATTTTTTTATGTTCCAAAAGCCAGGAACATCTTCTCCTGATTTTACCATTAAAAGAAATCAACAGTTTCTGAAGTATTCCTATTCTAGACTTTAACTTTCCCCTTTCCATGAGGAACGTAAGTTTTGTCTACAGACCACATCATTTTATTTCAAAGCATTCTCAGATGCATTAAAAGCATATTTTTATCCGACATTATTTTCATTATGTTAAAAAAGAAGCTACGCTTCAAATAATTGCCTGATGGTGCCAGTACATTAACCAGGAGGCTGCTATTAATTGATTTTGTGCCCAACCAAATTGTGTAGTGCAACCACAAAATGCTAGACAGATTACACAGAGAATTTCACTCATGCATCATCTTGAACTACTGCTTATGAAATTTTTAGAAAAGAAAAATGGATATTAAAATACTGAACTAAGAAAAATAAGAAATACAGTGGAAAAAATAAATCAATGTTTTAAATACAAATTTTAAAAAGACATTGTATTGTTCCATACAAAAAAAAAAAAACACTACTCAATCTTTAGTAGCAAAATTTTTTTCTGAAAAATAAATTTTAAACTATGTACAAAACACCAGTATTTTACACAAAATTGATACTGGGAGACAAAAGTAAAACAATGACAAGCAAAGCCTTTCGACAAATACTGGTTGCTTACAACACACATTGCATTACTTCACTTTTTTAAAACATGGAAATGAAAAAAATAAAGTCCTGATTTTGCTCTTGAAGATAATGGCATAAAGTGAATTATTTTCAGCAGTTACTAAAAAAAGTTTTGGGAGGTATACAACAAAACCTACTTTGATTCAGTTTTCAATAGCAGAGGATAGGAGCACAAAGGCAGGAGATACGAACAAGAGACCTGAGCTCTTAAACTCGTCAAAGCAGTGGCTTACACTTGGATTTGGAGAACTAGATGAACAGTACTCCACAAGTTTGAGCAGGAATAAAAGTCATCAGGTCAGTGAGAAGATTCTTGCATAAAGCAAAGAGATCATTTGTTGCAGAGGAAAAAGAATGTTGAGTGGTCTAAACCACTTAATTACCTACTTTGTCCCTAGCAGCAGCAATGGGAAAAGGGTATGAGAGCAGGCATGTTAACAGAATTTCTGCAGTTTCAGAAGTTCCTGACTTGCTGTGCTGGGAACAGTTTCTTCATCCATTTTACACCCATGACCTACAAGTTTTGAGTCCACTGTAGTTTTCACATCACAAGATTTGGTGAATAGCAAATCAATTTCTGTCAAGTTGTGATGTTCCCAAGCTGTATCTGGCATTTTCAAGGTCAAAACCAGGTAGGTCTGGTTGGGATTATTCTTCCAATCAATGTACTACTTAGCTGTAGTGCAGAAATATACATTTATCTGATGTCTGCTTGGCATTGTAAAGCTCCTCCTCAACACTGCCGCAGAATTTGAGCACTCTAAGAAACCAAAAAACAAAAAAGCCCCACCAACAAACTCCCCTCATCCCCTCCCAAAAAGAAAAAAAAAAAAAAGGACACAGCTCAACATCATCCATCTCATTAGGGATTTAATATGAAAAAAGAAGTAAGTTTCTGAATGTTACAAAGCACAGAAGGTTCACCAACACACAGGAAGGTCAGTCTCACACAGAATAATTAATTCAAGGATTACTGTATGGAAAACAGACAAGTATAACACTTGAGAGCAAAAGGTCTGTTTATATCAAAACACTGGAGACCTGTATTTATATCAAACTATAATCAACCACAAGTGTCAGCAAGGACAATCCCACCCACAGGAAAAGCAGATGTAATACAGTGATGGATCAGCAAGTGTATACCATGGAAATATTCTATTTCATCTGAAATAAACCAAATATACCTAAATGAGGCATTTAAGGTAGAGAGAGAAAAAGTTTTAATCCCACTTTAGAATCACTTCCTTTGATCTATGCTGGAAGCCAAGAATAACCAATATTAAAAACACAAAAACAAAACCAAACAAACTCAAAGAACAAAACTTCATAGAAGAAAGAAATCTCACTTTATGCAATAAGAATCTCTCCCTTTTTTCTCTCATTCTTTTAAACCATGGAGATTGATGCTGTCATTGGAGTAAAGACAGCTTTGCCTGATTGAATTTAAAAATTATATTAGCATTGTAGATAATTAGGAATATTAATGATACTTACAATGTATAATAAAATATAACCTTGCAGATAGTTAGAATAATTAGTGTTTGCAAGGAGCCATAAGTAGGCATGCTCTATATATAGCACTACCTGCACACATGTATGCTAGCTGTTACCAGTATCAGTAACTGCCACCTATTCTTTTGGGGGAAAAAAAATTCTTTTGGGGGAAAACAAAACAAAACAAAAAAATCTGCCTGCACAAGAAAGTTTTTTTTTTTTACTGAAATGAAAACAGCAGCAGAGGAATATTGTGGTTTATTTCCAGATCTTCAACTGATCTAATGAGCACATTCAGGTGACTTAATTTGCTATTATCCATAAGTTTCATCACCTGTAAAATGGTACTTATTTCCATTGTAAAATACTTGAAATGTACTGATGAACATCTCTACATAATCAAGTAGTTTTATTTTTTAGTTCACTAAGTAAGCATCTAGGTCAAGAGATTACAGAATCTAAGATTTAAGGAACAAAAAAATTATCACATGCAATATGAAAAAGTATTCCCACAGCCTTGAGAGTATCACTGCTGAGATAATATAGATTAAAAAAAACCAAAACCCTACTAAAAATAATTGTTCCCCATTAGTAAGAAAAGCATTTTGATGATAAGTGATTAATTTATTCCAAAAATCATCTATAGCTTTCTTAAAAAAAAGAATCTCTCATAATTCAGTTTAAGTACATATAAATTTAGATTTGTACATACTCTTCTACAGAAATACAAATGCACTGGCTAGAAAACCAAAAAACTTATAAACTATGAACTGGCCTTTTCTCAGCTCCCATTAAAATCAAATTGCCAGAATATTAAACACTAACTTGAAACAACTGACACCAAACAACAATGTTACTTAAAATAACAAACAGAAACAAAAGCCAACAGTAGCACAAAGGAAGGCAGTCCATAATTATGATTTGAACTATTGTGTTCTTATCTTTGGGGGAATATTACCAAGTCTTTGCCTAATATAAATACAAAAAAACACATTTTTGTCCATTATACTACTTCATTTATGCTCAGGTTACTCTATCAGTGAAAATAATTTATATAACACTCCAAACTTTACATTTCCTTTGTCACTGAGAGATGACAGGAACCGGGAGGCTGCCAGCCAGCTCATCCAGCTGTCACTTCTACTCCTTCCTACCCAAAAGGGGAAAACAGGAAGATTCTTGTCTTGCTCCAGCAAGATCCTCCAAGCAAAATACAAAATTATGTCACTTGGTACAACGGCAGCAACAGAAGACTAAGTGCAGACAGACTATATCCCCCAATGTATGAAGTCATCAGGCTTCATACATTTGCAATCAGCCAAAAAGAAGATTCCCCCAACAAAACTACAAGGCTGCTGAACCAAGGACAGGAGTGGCTAAGGTCCCTGTTTCCCTTTTCCAGCAGAAGCAGCTGCTGAAGACAGGCTATCAAACTGGAAAACCTAGTCCCAGTTCAGCTCTACCTTCCACATGTTTTTCTGTTCCATAGTTCATCTTGCCTACTCAAATGGCAAGTCCTAGAGCTCCTCAACACAGCAGCACAAAATAACCTGGCATAAAGACAGTTCTCACTAACAAATATCACAACCCTCAGTACCAAACTAGAAACTGTTTATCCTGACACCTTAGGTCATAGATCCTGTAAGCTCAGTGGGAGCCTGGGTGATAGAGAGGTATTAAATAATAAATTCAGATGATCTCCATTAGCTTGCAGATCAGTTTTTTACCAGTAGTCTCCCAAATGACTCACTGTTGGCTGAAATTAATATATCTAAATTATAAAGGATATTATAATATTTATAATATTTACTGCAAAACCCCACATTTGCCTACAATAATTATACTTTGACTAATCCTGGAGCTTTGGGATTTGTTTTTATTTGGTTGGGTTTCTTTTAATGACACTTGACTCCTTACATTGATCACTTAGTTCAAGGTCAGAACATCATACATTTCCCCTCCACCATTCTTTCACGAACAGCTTGGTCCACTTTAACCTCTAATTTCTCCTTCTACCATCCTAAGCTTTCTTATCTTTTGAGACTCACTGCTTCTAGTTGGAAAACCAACACATGATACACAGAATAGTGTTGTGCAGATTGTTGCATAAATTCTGTGGAGTGATTAACTCTGTGAAGTCCTGGGACTGAAGCAGTATAAAGCTGATTAAAAACACATATAAACCCACATTACACAAACAAATATGTATGAATCATCCCATTTAATTGTAGTTATTGATCTGTTTTCTGACTCCAGCTCCAGGACTTCAGCCACTGTCCACTTGTTTAAAGATGGAACACCCCTACCTTTTAACTTAAAGGTAAATTATAATTAAAAAAAAACCCAAACAAACAAAAAAGAACAAAACTAAAAAAAAACATGTCCACTTCAGTAAACCTTCCTAGTATCATTTCTTAAAACTCAAGAAAGAATTTCACTTTCAAATGCTTTGCTTTTTTACTTACATAGCAATGAGAAGTTCAACCAAGTCTGCTATTGTGAAGTTGTTTTGGTGTTTTTAGTACAGAATTAAACTGCATCTATTTATTTCTGTTACAGCCCTTCTGCCATCTGTGACAGATCATATTTCTTTAATTCATCATCAGGAGATGACTTGTTTCATATGTTACCCTTTTACACTGCTGTACATGCATTCCAATCACTGGTATTTTACCTCTAGGAAAGGAATCCTTGGATTTCAAGACACAGAGGGAGACTAATGACAGAGCCCTCAGCAGGACACTGCAGCTCCTCGACACCAATCAGGGATTACATTTCCTGCCTTCCACTGCAGCAGGAAAGCACCAGCTGAGCAGTTCAGAGGAGATCTAAGTAGTTTAGAAAAAACCCTCAGAGCCAATCACAACTGCCTACTGGACACAGCAGTCGCAGAGAACTGGATTAGTATGCAAAGCAGGAAGAAGATGCAAGTTATTTATTAACTCAGTCATCTGGGTGCCTTATTAAACTACTAGAGAAGAGGCAAAAGAGACAGAAAACAACAAAAAATATGTTAGGAAAAAATCTCTCCCTTCTGTGACAACAACTAATTTGATAAACACTCATCTATCAGGGCTCTTAGAAAATTGAAGCAACTCCTCTGCTGCCTTATCTCCACACAGATTTCTCTGAAGGACAAAGGGACCCAGAACATAACACCCCTCCCAAGCACATCAGCCTACACAGAAAGAGCAAGGGCTGGAAACATGAGGCCCTGAGAACCTCAGCCAAAGAGCCTGCTGAACAAGAAAAGGTTGTCATCTTGTCTGGACAAATGGAAATCTTGAGAAGCACCATTCCTAGGCTGGGCTGCACTCCTTCCTAGTGTGTCAACAACAAGAAGCATCTGCAGTGAAGTATCAAAACTGGTATTATGAAATGGGAGATTCTCATTCCTGAAATGATCAAGATAAGCAAGAGCAACATGTAGAGATTCTCTGCACACCACATACAGGAGTCAGACTGACGGTACAAAGAAAAGCACAGTTAGCACTACAACCTGTAATGCTGCTAAAACTACAGTACAGGCTCAGGTCTGTTCTGAGTCATAGGAGTGTAACAAGAACAGTTCTAAGCAAGCTTTGTGCAATGCACTGTGCACGTTGCAGCAGAGTCCCAGTTTCCTGTGTATGAAGGAAGAAAGGCAATGGGGAGAAATTTGCTCTTATCACAGAATAAGAGAGACTCTGGAAGCAATCAATTGCAACAAATCCTGATCATAAGGGGGTTAAGGCTATCAGCAGAGGAACAACCCCACTTGTATAGGTTGTCAGCAGACAGACAACCTGTCACACAATGCCAAGACTCTAATTTATTTTGGAATATTGATATGCAAACCTTAAGAGTATAAACAAACATACAAAATGCAGACAGGCTTTAGAAGATCCCAGTTATCTAAAGCAAGTAAAATAGTTACTTTCTTATCCAACAGCATTTAGCTACTATTCATTCAACAATAATAATTATCAGTTTATATGACAGGCCACTGCTTTGTTTACTCCACATAATATGAAACCAACTCTCCCCAAAAGCCTCCATACTCACACACACAAAGTTTTGTACTTGGGCACAGGATGGCTAATCTAACCTATACTTCCATCTCAGCCTCCTATGTGTTGCCTTTGCTATGTTTCCTTCCTAGTTTCCAAAAGACAAAGAATAAACTTGTAAAGACTGCTGGGCGGCCTCCACTCCATCATATCCCTTACTTCCACCTCCCACATTCCTTATCTTGCAAGTCTTACATCAACACTTACTCTTTTTTTCTGAAATAAAAACAGCCTATTACTTCCATTTTCAAAAAAAGAATATCACTGTTTCCCTAGGGAGTAAAGACAAAACAAACCCTAAACCACAACACAATTTTATTTAAATAAGTTCGTACATCAAATTAAAGTACTCTATTCTAGATTGACCTCTATTTGAACTCTGGCCATTTATTGCAAAAAACCCAAAACATTAAAAACATAACAAATTTCACATATTTAATAAAAATACTGCTTCACTAAAATATTATCATAAAAAATGCAATCAGCTCTACTATCCTCACATATCTAAGTAAGTGTAACAACTGGTTTTAAAATTTGGAAAAGCCAGAGGATTCTGAAGTTCTGGGATTATAGTCAGAAGCAAAAAATTGTGCAAAGAACAGAAGATGCAAACTCAAAAGAGCTCATCCATATATCAGCAATGACTAACAAAACAAAATGTAGCTGCTCACAGCAATATACATTTGCCACAACAACAACCCCAAAAACATCTTCTGTAGTCCTTGTAATGCAGAGTCTCCTATTTGTATCACTCTCCTCATTCATACTTGGAACAAGAGAATAATGAAGTTCTGGCCTGCCTTTTCTGCAGTTAATATATTGCTTCTATTCACACTCATGAGATGTCCTTGGCAACTAATGATTTACCTCACCTGTTCCAGAAACAAGCTGATTGTAATAAATTAATCTGGCTTTCAACACTACTTTCTCCATCCATATGGCCCCTAGTATACACTCATCATTTATCTTCAATGTTTTCTGAAACAAGAGGTACTGGTGAAGAAAACACACAATAAAACAATATTCCCATTTATTTAAAATAGGCACAATTTAGAATGAATACATTTAGCACTGAAGCTTAGCTTAGTCCTAGGACTGATCAGACACAAGTGTCTGGATCCAACTGAGCCCCTAAAATTGCATCTTTTACAATTTTATTTAGGCCATTCTCAGAAATAAAGTGTCTTCTACACACTGCTTCACAGACAAGTGATAGCACTACTGCTGTAGGAACCAATACACAAGGCATTAATAATGGAGACAATTACTATGATCACAAGATCACACTTGGAATTATGCAAGTCCATGCCAGCTGCTGCCATTTCATGCGTTCACTTTATCACTCAATTTCCCTAATTTATTAATATTTTAGAATTTGTAAGTAATCAAAACACAACACTATGCCTTTTCTCCTTTCACATCTTCACCATATAAGCCTCAATATTTTGGCTGCTGGTGTAGGGCATTGCATTCATTGGTACTTCATGCTGTGAAACATACAATAAAGCCTCAAAAATGTTCAGATAATTTGCAATGTATCAAGAGGGAAACCAGTAAGAGGGAGAGAATGGTATGAGCTATCCTCTCTCTCACACTTCATCATATCATTACATAAATTGAATATAAAAGTCTATTCCAAAAGTCATTCTAGGACAAAGAAATGAAAATTCTAATTAAATAAGAAACAGAAGAAGGTATGGCTGTGATGCAGTTCTGTTATCATATCCAGAATAATTATCCCAAAAGCAAATAATGAAGCGGTTCAGTTTTCCTAGACTCCATAAATCTATTTTGTGACAGTATAATTTACCACACATCATGCTTTAAAATTTACAGTATCTACACCATAAATCTACATTTGTTTTTACTCAATATTGTTCATCTGCTACTACTGCTTTAGCATGAAAAAAATACACAAGACAAAACATACCAAATTCAACTCTGCACTGACTCCACTAAAGTTCTGTGACATTGGCAGCAAACCCTGCCCCCTTAAAGGTTGTGAGCAGTCAAGCAAAAATCCCAACCCTATATGCTTTTGCCATACAGGCACACAGACAGAATCTATCTACACCCTTACAGATGCAATCTGACCTAGGAGAAAGCACCAGTCCCCTGGACAGCCTTAGAAGATCAGCATACACTTGCATGTGGTCATGGCAGCACATTGTCTACCGGTACTGCACACAGATGTGCTGTGAAAGGGCCTGCAAGTCCAGGACAGCCTCAGGCTGCAGGTGCAAGCACTCCAACAGGGCAGGTAAGCTGCTCTCAGACATCAGAGACAAGATGCTGCTCTACCATCAGCCAGCTGATACTGCCCAGACATCCAAAACAGTGATGAACGTGGCAGCTTTCACTGCTGGTGATCCTCAGTGTCCTGAGTGCCATTTGCAGCCACCTAAAAGTTTCCCATGCAAACTATATGGAATTGATAATGTAGAAAGCAGATAGAAGCGACTGGACCTTGTGTTGATAAATTGTATTAAAGTCCAATCTCATATGCAGTCACTGCAACACAGCTCAAACTCATGTTTTGTATTTGCCACAAGGAAAACTGTTCATATAAAGTTCAGTTAAGTATTCACATGAGACAGCTCTACATTCCAGTAGACTGAAAGACCTCCTTTATACATACAGACTAAACACACCTGTACCTTCAGTCATTTCATATAATCTTTTACAACTTCCAAGATTAATTTTGGAAGTAGTCAGTTCATCCCTGTCTACCTTAGTTTAGGCCAGGTACTTCAAATATTACTTTTGAGCCCAAAGGCTTACCCAGCAGTCTAACTCTACAGAACAATGAAGACTTAGCTAATTATGCTAATTAATTAAGCTAATTAGGCAGCTTCAGCTAATGTATGTAAATGCAGCTGGTTTCAGAATATTTCATTTTGAAAGGCTAACATAATTCAGCATGACTTAAGGCAAACAGACACTTTTATAGTAAGTGTTAGCAAACAGCTGTAGTGGGTTGTTTTGCACAGGAAACTATTGCTGTAATACTCCCACAGAGAGAAATGCTCAGGGGACTCAACATTACTAAACAAATCAAAAAGACCAAGCTCAGCTCCAGGACAGTGAAAGTGGAACTTGCACATCTACCTGACATATGTGCCTTGCTGTCCAGGAAATTCCCAGCAGAATTTCACAGTCAACACCAAAGTCTGAACTGTGCTAATGCTGCTATCATCTAGTTAGCTTTAACCAGGAACAACCTCACTTTGCCTTTGTGCAGGCAGAGGTCATGATGGTAAAAAAAGTCATGGGTCTATTTTGCATTATAGACCACAAATACCTTATCCAAGCCTCACAAGCTAAACCATCAAAATAGAATTAGCAGAATATAATACACTTCAAATGTAATATTCCACTCCAAAAAGGATTGAATATATAAAAGTATTTCAGGGTTAAAAATGTATTAACATGTCTTTGATTTTGCTAACACAAAGATTAGCTACAGATTACTACTGTCCCATGAAGGTCTGAAGGCCTCAAATGTAATTTCTATTGCTAAGGCTGAGCTTCAAGGGATAGATTCATCTGAAATCTGGCTTACCAAAAGGTAAAATGGACACACAAGTATACCTCTTTCTCATCTTGCTGCACAAAAACTCTAAGACCCTATTAAAAATAGTATCAATATTTGGTGGATAAGCATAAGGCTAGAGAAAATAAGTGTCAAAAGAAACAGCCAAACAAACTCTGACCTACATTCACTTTGGGTAACTAGCAGAATAAAAGGCCAACAGCCTGTAAAACTAGAACTAGAGACCCTATATTTTGGTAGAAAAAAGGTACTGAGGTCTTAGCAAGAAAGGATTTAATGTGACAATTGACAATTATGATTACATAAAATTAAGAGCTGCAGTGTACATACTGGCAGTCTATCTAATTTTTGCCTGCTGTTTATCTTATTTCCTCTTCATTAAGGAAATGCCTCTTTTCCCTACATGGAACTGTAGTGACATTTGACAAAGTAATTAAGAGAAGGATGATCATGATCAGCTGCCTTTGCCCTGTTACCAAACACAGTCAATACACAGTTCATGACTCCAGCAGATGTTCGTGCTTTACAGACTTGTTGGGAACTTAAGGTCTTAGTTTTTCTGTCCTTCCTGTATTACATGGAAAAGAGAATCTAAACAGAGAAACCACTGAATTACTACCAGCAAGTATTAACCCATCCAACACAATCTACTATACAAATCAACTAAAAATAAACTGCCCAACAGTTTTATTTACACAAAAAACAGAGCTATTATGAAACAGGCAAGCTTGAACTCTCTTGACAAATGGCAGAAAAGCTTGTTTGAGCAAAGGACTCTATCAGGGTCGTTGGCTACTCATCCATCACTCACCACCCCTCCCAGTTAATACTTGGCTAAAATAATGCTGCTCACAAAACATGAATTTACAGTGCAGAGGACAGAGGGTCACATATTTTAATGAGGCAGAGTCAAATCCTGACTGTAAAGAAGCATTTGTGAATTCCCCCATCACTTACATCCTCATCTCTGCCTCTACTCCATCTCCTTATGCCACCCATCTTCACATGACCATGGACTTGCTCACATCACAGGATTAATCTAAATCAAAGGTAACCCTTCTAAAAAGGGTACAAAGAGGAGTTCTGTGTGTCTCTGTGTGTGTGCTCAGACAAGATGAAGGTAAGAAATTTAAAACTGACTGCCTAATAGAAAGGTTGGTTTGGGGGTTTGTTTGTTTAAACACAACCAGTTTAAACTGCTTCTAAAATGAGGACCTAATTCTAATACAGACTGCTTCAGCTAATGCAGTGAAAGTACAGTAGTTAAAATCTAATTTGGCAAAAGGCATCTCTAGTCATGCAAGAATGCAATCTCACTGAGCAGCTATGAGTATGAGGTTAAAGGATATATGGCTCCTAGGCAAACTCCTCATCCTGATAACACTGGGCTTCAAACACTGGAGTTTTGGCTACACTCTAGACACCCACCTGGGCTTCACAAATATATCAGAGATCAGCTGCAGAAACTGGGAACAGATACCAGCTAGGGATTTTCAGATCCTCCAGTGAGAAAGCTGAGGAGGAGAAATGAACAGATGAGGCTTTGTAAATCAGGGAGATTCTGCAGGGAGCCTGGGCCAAGTCTCATTAAAAATCAAAAGTTCACTCAAAATAGGAGAATATAAATTAAACACTTCAGATGTTTAATTTTAACCAAAAAATATCCAACAATCTCTAGACCCAATCAGAGTATGGTGAAAAAATTCCTTTTTCAGGTGCAAGTTTGGTTGGCACCTCTCCTGCTTCATTTTACAAGTACTTAAGTCCTTAAGGCAAAAATAGAGAAAATCTTTCTATTTTCCATTTCCAATACACCCTGTCTCACACTATTGTAACCACTAAACAAGGTGCCAAGCTGGAGAGATTCTGGAGAGTGTGCAACCTCCAGAGCAACCTGTACTGTGGTGATCTCTGTTGTATTTCAAAACCCATTTTCTGATGAAGAACCTTAATATGGAAAATTTCTAAAACCAATTTTAAGAATATTTTGCATCAGATATATGAACACAAGTAGTAATGCAAGACAGTGACTGAAACCTTAGTCAGCTAGGAATTCCACATAAAACACAAGCTACAATAAAGTGTTTATTCTTGCAACACTATTGGTCAAAAATAATAAAGGCCCTGCATGAGACCATGTAAAAACAAACTAGGGTTATTCAACTGTTCAGAAACTTCTCTAGTTTTTGAGTTTTCCATTCAGTATTCCCAACTAACAGGTATATAATCAGTAACTACCTCAGTACATTTTACATCGTGACTTGACTGCTAATGTAACTGCTCACTGTCTTATCTTACTTAAAATCCAAGTTTACAAAGAACAGAAAAGTGCTCTCTATGCTAATGCTCAAGAATGTTCTCAAGAAACATGTTATTGGTAAAATATGTTTAACTCAGAGTTCCCAAAGCCCAGCTCAGAATCATAGAACCACTGAATGGTTTAGGCTGGAAAGGATCTTAAAGACCATCTCGTTCTGACCCCACTGATATGGACAGGGACACCTTTCTAAACGAGGTTTCTCCTAAACCAGGTTGCCCCATCTAACCTGCCTGGAATACCTCCTGGGATTAGGTATCCACAGCCTCTCTGGAAAATGTGTTGCAGTGCCTCATCACCCTGACAGTAAAGAATTTATTCTTAATAGCTCATCTTAACCTACTCCCTTTCAGTTTGAAGCCATTCCCCCTCATCCTGTCACTACATGCTCTTGTAAATAGTCTCTCTCCATTTTTCTTGTAGTGTCCTTTCAAGTAACTGTACTTAAGGGTAGCTGTCTGTTCTCCTTGACTTTCAATGCATGAAGGAAAAAAAACAAACCACAAAACCAAACAACAAACCAAAAACAAAACAGAAAAGTGAGAAAATGCACAGGAAGTGGAAATGTGAGCAAAACTCCTCCATATACTTATTCTATTCAAAAGGCATTCTACATTAAATTGCAAGTAAAATAGATCTTCCTTCTTTCTTTATATTAAATGCTCAGAACTTCAGTATATTAGCTACCATTCCAATAACTCATAATATGCCTAGAAATGCATTCAGGGTGTGGGAAGGGGTGAAGAAGAGGACTTGCATTACAGAAAGAAAAGATGGCAGCTAACCTTAAAATTCTTAGACCATAACAGAAACAAAGAGGAAAAAACCTGTATATATATATATGCATGCATCTCTTGCTGTTGCAGTCCAGCTAAGTCATTTTAGCTGTGGTTAATTTCCAGGAACAAAAGGAGATACAAAGGGCTACATGTGTATTCTTTAATATACAAGATTATAAGTAATATAAAGTCTTTTCTAAATTTACTGTTATCATCTATTAAAGAATAACTAATTTTACAGCTTTCTAACGTGTAGCTCTTAAGCTCTAAATCACTGACCATAACTAATAAGCAGTGTAATAGCGTGAGTATCTGAAGTAAAACCACAGACTGCAATTTTGTTGATTGTAAATCATCATCATTTTAATGCAAAAGCAACAGCAAATCTCTGTAATTACTGGGTGCATTTTGAATCACTTTTATGATTACTGCTCTATACCCATTAAAAATCCAAAACACTGAACTGCACCGGGTATAAAACTAGAATTATGATATACTACAAACTGTAATTGAAATCCATAAATTTCCTTACCAGTGTTCAAATTATTTTGTTGCCAAGAATTGCAGCCCTGCAAAATTGACTTCACAAACATTTACTTTATCTAAGAAAGCAGTAGGGGCAAGGATAGTCATAGTGACTTTAAGATATGTAAATAAAAAAATAAAAGCATCAAGAATCAGATTTGGTACCCCTGCTTGTTCATGTAGTGCAGGTGGCTACCAAACTCACCAATTAAAAAAAAAAAAAATCTGTTCTAAGTGCTATAAGTAAAAACTGAAAAGTCAGCAGTGGTATACACATAGTTTGGACCTGTAATTAAAAACTTCAAGACACAACTTGTAACACCTGGGATAATTTACCACCTACAGCACTGTCTACTACTATAGTACTACTACTATTCCATAAAATAGTAAAAAGCTGTATATCATTTTAAAAAGAGAAAACAAAACCAAACCAAACCCAGGAAATAAAAAAGAAAATGCCCACACATTACTTGAGCAATCTACTGCATTTCCTCAGTAATAAAAAGAAAATTGGCTTCTAGAAATGTATGCTTTTTTTAGGAGAGGTGAAAGGAAATCAGGGAAATTAAATACCTCATAACAGGAAAAGACTTTAATGTTTCTAGAGATATGAAAGTGTATGCTAACTAGACATTTCATAGAATATCAGATTAAAAATTCTCTAACAAACCCGCATTCAAACTTTGACGGGTGCAGGAAAGGGATATCAGGAGGTTTGTGGATCTGGGCTATTGGAACAGCCCACTTTACAAGGAGAGACCAGAAGAGCTTTCTTTGTTTCAGCTATCAGAACAAAGGCATTGAAGAGATACACCTGCTCTATACACCTGCTCTCATGGTGCTGTGAGTCTGGGCTGTCCCTCGGACGGGGTTTGCTGTTGCAATTCATCTCTACGTGCAAGGAGATGAACACGTCTCCATGTGGAGACTGCACAGAGCACTGTGTCAGGGTTCTTCTTTTTACACAATAACCCACTTTAAAAGGTCAGCATTATATCTTTTAAAATATGAAAACCAAATCCGTAACAAATGTAGGCTGTAAATTAGAAGACAGATCTATTTAAAACGAAAAGAAAAAACTGAAAAACACCGTTTTGAGGATCTTGCAGTGCTTCTATTAGGAGGACTGATAGACCAGTTTCTAAGTCAGAGAGATTCCTCCACACTGATGTCATTGTCTGCTTCCACTGGTCACTGAAGTTTATTCTAGAGTGCAATAAAAATTGCTTTTTATTCTGGTGGACGTTTTCCTAAATTAATGACACTGCAAAAAAACTCAGTAAGAGACAATTTACA
The DNA here is from genome assembly GCA_013398075.1 of Notiomystis cincta. NCBI lineage: Eukaryota > Metazoa > Chordata > Aves > Passeriformes > Notiomystidae > Notiomystis > Notiomystis cincta. The sequence continues at coordinate 119,625 of VZRX01018714.1, forward strand.
GATCCTTCCTGCAGAACCTCCAGGGACAGAATTTGAAGAGAACAAGGTTAAAAATACACTTACTTTGACCTTTCTTTTCCTTTCCTCTCCTTACCCTTTTTTCTCCATCCCTCCACACCCACCCCTTCATCCCCCAACTTCAACACAGCAATTTCTACACGATCAGATTATACATTCCATTCTATAACATTCAATTATAAGCCACAGTCATGGCTGAAGAAGTATTCTTTAATCTAAAAGCCCCTTTACACAGATTAATAACTTCCTCTAAGTGATTTCCTAATTTCCTCAAAGCTCCAGGCTAGGAGCAACTGCAAAATATTTCCCTTAAAAGCAATATATTGAATTGTTTGTTTTCAGGAATTGTGTGGTTAAAGTGGGTAACATCAGTATTATTTAAGAATGTACTTTACTACTTAAAAATAAACTGTTGAAACCACCAAACTTCACACAAGCAGATGAATGTGTGGTTCAGCAATTAAACATAAAATCATCTCCAGTATGCTGCAGCTTGCCCCCTTCTCATTAAGATGATCATTTGTGAATCAGAACACATTAGGATGACAATGCAGACAACATCCAAAGACACTGCATGGGTTCCCACTGCATTAACCAGAAGATTTGCTGATTATACAAATAGGGAGTAAGATAGACAGCACAAGAGAGATGCAAACATGGGGCTTTTTCTCATTTATCCCTTCCATTGCTAAGACGTGAAGAAACACAAGAGCTACTTGGCTTTCTTTTCTCTTGCCTGTGCATTTGAGCTGTCCAGGGCTTTTCCATGAACTTGATTCCTTTCAGCAGCACATCCCTTCCCCTGGTAAAATTACTGTGCAATGTTTCATGATACTGAGCATACGTCCTTTGCAGACTTTGCTTTTGCACATGCACATTCCTGTAGCACCTACAGACGAATCCTGCTCAGGCAAGAACTGTTTGAGGTGGAGAAGAAAGTTACCCTCGCTTCCCTCCCCCCACTAGAAAACCAGAAGGAGCTGAAATGCAGAGGACACACAGGTGTCTCTGTCTGACAGACACTGCTGTCCACGCAGGGGTCAACAGCTGTGCAGTGGCACTCACCTACGAGGCTGGGTTTGTGATCACAGCATGGAGATGGGCTGCTTGCAGCTCAGCAAAAAAGCATGCTACCCTCCCCAAAACTGGTAGTGTAAGTGACCAAGGGCAGTGACTTTTTGGATAAAGGAAGATAACAGAAGGCTGAAACAAATGTGTTTTTGTTGGAACAAGATTATTATGCTGTACAGGGAATATTTATTGATCTTCCCACATAAAAATGCTTCTGTTTCATTAATCGAAAAGTGGCAAGATGTTTAACAGTCAACTTAGACTTGTCTAGAATTGATTGTGTCAAATCAACCTAATTTCTTTGTATACCAGACAAGTTGCCCTGAAAAAAAACGAAGTAAGTGGATGCCAAAAATCTTAACTTGATTACATCTTTTGATGTTGCTTCATGAGACATTTGGATTAGTAAACTAGAGAAGCACAGTATAAATCAAAATAACAAATGAGTACAAAATATGAAGGAAAAAATACTTTTACAAACAAAAGTTTAAAGAGAGATGGAGACAAGTTTTGCAGGAGGGTGTCCTCATTACAGCAATAATCACTGGTTTAGTAGCGATTTGGGTAGAGAAACAGAATTTTTTTTTGAATCACTAGGCCACATTCAACTGGATGGAGCATTAGTGTACAGAACAACAGGCTTAGACTTCCAAATGGTCTTACACTGGAGGGTAAATACAGGAATGTTATTCATCAGGGACAACAGCAAGAAAGCACAACGTACAAAGCATTCCATACACTAATAATGAAAAATAAATGACTGGCTCTGCTACCCAAGGTCTCAGGGCCACTTGTGGATCCAAGGCATGAATCAGCATTATCACAACATTACCAAAGGGTAACAGCCATATGGAGCAAACAAACCAAATTATCAACTGCAGAGAGTAACTTATGCCCAACACCAGCACGGCCCCAATGGGATTGCATGCCCAGTGCCTTTCAGTCCAACAAGGGAGGGGACCAGCTCCAAATAACAAGAATTGACCTAACAAATATAACCTAAAAGGAGGATTAGTGAACATCTTTATTAGTTAAACAGAGACCTTTAGGTAGAATTAGTAACATCCTTGGACAGCTAAAGCTTGTCACCAGAGGACAAGCCAAAAAAACCTTTATTCTCCATGACCACGGCAGCCCTAGCAAGGAGTAACAAGCTAAAACTGTTGCATGGAAGATTTAAGAAAAAATTCTAACAGCAAAGACAGCTTAATGTTGTCAAATGATTAACAGCCAAAATTAAGACCACCAGTAATGTGACCCTTGTAAAGTTATACAACTGCTTGTCAGTCACTAGTTTCAAAATCCAGCTCACACTTGAGGGGAAAATACTTACCAGTGTGTCACCTCTACTTAAAGGTATTTCAAGTATTTCAGTCACAAAAACTATCAAGGGTTAGTGCTACCAATCAGCCAAACAGCAGAAGGACATTTAACTTCCTGTGTGGGTCTGATGTCACATAAACAGAATTTTTACAACTCTGGCAACATCCACTTGGTCAAATCTTAGATACATTGAAAGGGAACACATGGAAAACGGCTGAACCATTTTCACTTCTTTTTCTGGTATTTGGAAATACACACTTCCATGCAGCACTACCACTTATTTGTACAGGGAAAAAAAGAAGCTTATATAAAACTGCAAGAAACATTCTTCAGCTGCAAGCTGTCTAAACAACATCCAGAGCTGTGATTTAAACATGAACTTCTGTAAAAAAAAATTCCTCTTTTCTTTTCCAATTTTTTGTTGTATTTAAAAGACACTGACAGTATTTGGAAAGCCAGGGTTTAAGTATCCTTTATACATAGTTTTGGAGATATAGAAAGAAAACATCCTTAGGGTGTTATTAGCATACCCTTTTGGGCCTCTTTTTTTTTTTTTGCAGGCTGAGGAGATGGTCTACATGAGCACAATCAATGGGCTAACAGATCTAAAAATCCACGTATTTATCAGAAAGAGGAGCGGAAACCATAGATTTTGAAGAAAAAGCAAGGGAACACGTGGGCAGACAGCCAACAACTCCTCTGAACAAGACTTTGAAATAAAAAAAGAACAGGAAATCCGTTACAATGTCTGTGAAATTTCTACCTTTAGGATTGACCAGACACAAAAGTAAACCAACCTACCCATCTCCAAACAAATCCCACCCCTTCACCAAATTCAGAGTGATCTCGTCCTTGGGGCACACACTTCCACAACAGCATGATACAAACTCAACAGTCTGTTGAGCTTTTTTTTCCTCAGTCTGGCTTTCTTGCAATTTCTTTACTAGAGCTCATACCTCCTTTCCAAGTTTTCTCCTCTCAGGCAGTTTAAGTCTACTAAGGCACCAATAATTAAAGTAGAAGATTACTCTTCTTAAATAGGTTAAAAGTCCTTGGGGAAAAAGATACACAACATCAGTACATAATTATAACACAATTACCAATTTCTTCCATTTCTTGCCTTCTAAATATTTTTCATGTACCAAAAAAGCATCTCGTTCTCACTGACTACATTTTCTATTCCCTAACTCCTAGCTGAAAGATGGAAAACCATCCAGAATTTTACCAGACTGTTTGACAAGCTACAACTTACAATCCTCCAAACTCGAAAAAGAAAAGGGGGGTGGGGGGGGGGNAAGAGGTACAGATTTATTTAACAGCATTTGGCTGACAACATTAAGTGTGGAGGGGAGGGACACCCACAATCTCAGCAGCTCATTCCAAGGAGAAAGGATTTTACCAGCTTGTGAAAATAGCAGCTAATAAAAATATGTTTTAAAAACCATTTAAATCTAGGCAAGATTTCAACCAGAAACCATAATGGTTACATTTTTTTATTTAGTACTTTGAAAGCACAGTCATAGCTCTGTGGCAAAACCCTCAGTTCATTCCCAACAAAATCCATAGCAAAATTTCCACCAACTCACATGATGGAAGTAATGGCCACGGCCTACAAACCTGTCAGAATCTACTCTAAATATGCTTTTAATTTGAAAACCCTACTATAGAAAAAATAACTGATAACACTTGAACTGCAGAAGTTTCCTCTTCTATCAAAGACTTATTTACCCAGCAACATACAATTACACATTCTGTAGGTCTCACTTTCAAGCAGCTAATGAGCAGCCCACAAGAAAGTATTCAGTTCTGTAGTCTGTTCAGGTTTTAGTGATGCTTTTAAATATTCATACATGCCTAAACCTATGTAATATTAAAGCCATAAATATTCCTCTGTTAGCTTATTATTGTCCATGAGATGAACATAACCACTAATAGATAATTACTATTCAGGTAACTATCTGAAAGAGTCTAGAGAAAATATTTTTTTGTAAATGGAGTGACTTGCAAGACAAACACACACTAAAATAAAGGAAGACAGATCTAAAGGAGAAAGAGGAACTAAAATTAAGAAAAGGGCAGTAGAAAAAAACAAAACTACCAAAGAGCAGAGATAAGTTCTGAGAGGGTCTGTATAAAGTTGTGAGGTGTTAGTGGTAACATCCAAGTCGTTCTGAAAGTAATTTTTAGGATGCCAACTCTAAAGGTTTAGAGCAGAATTTAGGTACCATGATTGATGTGAAAGCAAACCAATGTTAGCACCTCAGCTAAAAATAACATATCTTGAAAACTTTCAATTAGATATCTACAATTGAAAACTATCATGTACATGAAGCATATATTCATACTGCACAAACTATCAGGAAAAACAACAACAAAAAAGGAAGATTTTAAAGTTAGAATGTGCTAAGTAAAATGATCATATTGTTTTTGTCTAGTTGTATAGCAAATTCAAATTAGAGAAAGACATTTTTCCATGGTAAATATGACAAGAGATGCAAGGAGAAGAAAAGAAAAATAAGCTCTTGAAATTCCTTCACTACATTCACCTTGAATTTAATTCATATTCATTGTAAGTACAAAGTTGCTATTTATTATTGAGAAGATGATACTCATTTCCTTGTCCCTGTAGGAAGAAATATGCTCAGCACAAAGGAATTTCTGCCTTATTTTCCAAAATGAGATCAATAATATTAAGTATTACATCAATTCCAGCCACTGAGAGGTCTATAAAACCCTAGACAAAACCATGCTCCTTCCAAACTCAAACCCATCATACACACATAGATGAAGGATACACTGCAATAGCTTATTTCCTGACATTCACCATAGGAATTGACTTAATGAATCCAGAGGTTGCATAAGCAGTTCTTTTTAATATACATAAGTTAAGAGTACAAATTCTCTTTTAAGTGTGTTTCCACTCTATGATGAAATAATTCCTTAGGGAAATACCTCAGTCCTTTACAACCCCTTACAGAGGTGCATTAATACCTGCTACTGAAGGCTCATAGGAAAGCCACCCAATTTCATAAGTGATGCAATGTTTTATAAAAAGCACAACACTCAAACTTGCACATACTTGCTGTAGCTTCAGTACAAGGCAACCTCCACAAGAGATTCAGATCACTTCTTATTATGATAATCTCTGCTTTCATTGGCATGCATAAATAAAACTTACCTATGACAAGGGTCATAGCAGGCAAAATCCCCCTGGAAATATAATCCCCACATGGCTCGAGCCTGTGCAGTGCTACTCATATTTATAGAGGTAAATGAGCACTGAGGACAACAGCCTGGGAGCACTCAGAGCAAGCCTGGCTCAGCTCATTTCCATTGCTGCCTGATAGCAAAAAAGCTCCCTTCCTTTCACTTGACAGCACATGCATGCCTTTCTATCAAAGAGAACAAAATAAATTTCCTGGGGAACTATTGCATCAGGCCCCAAAACACTACTGAAAGGAGAATTTTTCAACATTGCTTCAAACTAGGAGTTTTGAGACCACGAGCTTGAGAAATATTGAAGAATTTTGCCTTAACCTTTACTAGGGATACAGATGTTACTTGAAGAGATATAAAATGAGTGACTGAGGGGGTTGTTTGGTTTTGACATTACTGGCAATGACACATACACATTTTATTACTTCTAATCTTTGGCTCCAAGAAGTATGTCCCTACTGTATGTAATTTTTAGAGCTGGAGAGAAACCAGCTAGTGGTATTCTTGTCAAACTTCCTCTTGCTCCGTTCTAGTCCACAAACTACAGAGCATTATTTTTAACCCTGTGCAAATACTGTGTGCATGTGAAAATGCTCTCTCTGAAACGCCCTCTTGGCAAAATTTTATTTAGAAATTATCATAGGAAAGTCCAATAAATTTTCTTCACATGAAAACAGTAGGTTAAATCAAAACTACTCATTTCAGTCTCATTTCCTTATTTTCTGTTTTCTCCTCTTTTAAGTGTTAATAACCTTAAAAGGAACAAATCTTCTTGGTTAGTAATTTCAATTTCCACCATTAGTTTCTACAGGTTAGTGTTCTGACGTTCAGTATGATGTGAGAAAGAATGTAGACTCAGAGGCTGAAACAGTCACTAGCCCCTATATTTAGGCTGAAATTTTTAGCTTAGGAACTAGCATGTGAAGGCCTATGATAGTCCTGATGATTCTTTATTCTGCTACTTTTCACTCCCTAACTGCATGATAACCTCTGCTAAACTTATAGCTGGATAATTAGGGGGAAACCTTAACTAGGAGATAAATAAGAGGTCAGAGATGCATTTGTATAAAAATTCTTAATGCAGTACAATACAAGCAGTTATAAGTAGAAAAGGTTTAAATAAAATCTCAAGAAAAACATTTCAGCAAACAAAAAAAAACTGGACAAGACTTCAGAGATGCTGCAATTAGAAGCAATTATTATGATCACATTATTAGAACTAGAAAATTATGCAAAAAGAAAAGCCTTTCAAAATTTTTGCACTGAATGCATTTTGCATTGAGGTTACAACTTTTTTTTTTAAGAATACATTGAGTCCTGCTTCAAAAACACCAAATCAATCCAATACAGCAGTTCAGAAGCTATTATACATCCTCCTTTTCCTAGATCAATCCCTTCTTTCTGCCACAAAACTGGGGCCAGAGGAACTTTGGATAACTGCTGCTTGTGGCAGTTTTAAAACTGAAATTTTTAACATCAAAGTTTAGAGCTTTCCTTTTATGAGAACAATCTGGGTTCAGCCACCTGTGTTAGTCAGTGGGAAGGCAGCTGGGGACACTGAGCACAATGGGGAGAGAAGTGATTGCCCCGCTCTCCTGAGCGGGAGAGAAAGTTTCTGTTCTCATTAGAACATAAGAGAGGAGAGAGAAGGCTCCAAAATAGCAGCCTGAGACACTGGACAGCAGGAAATGGAGGTGGAATAAAACTAATACAGAACACTGATTAAGAGAAAAAAAGGTTAGGGAGACCAAAGGCAAAATATGTATATTCTTGGGGAGGGAAAGAAACTGCTCTTAAGGAAGAAGACAATGTGTCTTGAGGCAGACTTTGGGGAGGTGATTTAGAAGTCAGGGAATGGGTAGCTCTGGGGTACACAGAAGGCTCTGGGACAACAGGGCTGGGAAACGTGGAACCCAAAGGACAGGAGCTTGCTAGTACAGAGCTATCACTTCCAGCAAACTTCTCTGTCCACAAACTAAGAGCACTGATGCAAAAATGGCACACACTCCTAGTTTTGTCTGGAGGTTGTTTTGGTTTTTTCCTCTATGGAATATTAACTTACTAAGTTTTTGGTTTATACTGGCTTTTGGCCTTCTTCACAGCATGAATAGCCTAGTTTCAGATCTCAGTCACTGAAGTTTTCAATGCCTTTTTCTCCTAATAAAAATATTTCCTTCTGTGCATGTGAAAGCATGGCCAAGTGGCCACTTAACTAACTCTGGGAAAAAAACCAGTACAAGTTTTCCTTAGCCCCTGACTGAAAGGCATGGGTTTTTTCCCAGCCTTTTAGCTCTTTTCTTAAGCAGGCCAAGTTTACTGTGTATTTTTTGAGGCACAGACATCAGACCCAGACTTAACTTCCCCAAAAGATTGATATCAGATGCAGTGACAACACCACATGCCTGCATCAGGGTGTGTTTCCTCAAAACCGATGCAATTGTTCTGGGAAAAACCCCAAACATATAGAAGACATACATATGTACCTACCTGTAAGCTGTATTTGCTATATATTATTGTTATTTCTCCATGATTTTAAGATACTGAAAGGGCAGCTTTGTTAATTCCAATCAATACACATTCATAGAGATTTCAGAGAATATTTACCAAACATTTATTCTAGTACAAAACTGTAAGACCTATGTTCAAAAGTCTGCCTCAATGCTGTTCAAGCTGTTAATGGTGATACTTGAAGCCCTGAAAAGTTCTGATTTCTTTTTTTTCACGCTACTGTTGTATTTACCGTTCTCAACTCGTGTAATCCTGTTCTCGCCCACCACCACAATTACAGCCTGTAAGGGTTTGCTTGTTAGCTGATTTAAATTTGAACACCTCACTCAAAAAGCAGCATCAAATGGAAGCCCTGGCAAAACCTCCACTGACTTCACTGGGAGTGAGACCAACTGGAAGAACAGGGCTCCCGTGAGAGGCATGAATCACTGTCATTCCCATCCTGCTGAGCTTGTGAGAATGAAGACGAGATACTATTTGAAGGCCCTTCCTTCTACTTGTGTTTCACGTGACACGCCACTTCTTTTTTGTTTTGCAAAATCATAAGAAAAGTTTTTTATTACTATCTGCAAGTCCCAAACTGAAGAGGTTGGATGAGTCATTGGAGACAGCTTTGGGCCGGCTTGGCTCGCAGACTGCCGGTGTCAGGGAAGGTTCACCCGATTCTCCCCTTCCTGCTGCACAGCCGTTCCCAAAATAACGTGGCAGTGCTAAACATAGCCAAGCCGTGCTCTTTTAATAAAAGACAATTCCTGCAGGGTGCACAAGCCACCACATTTGTCAAGATAAGCACATCAATATGAGATGTCATATTAGCCTAGACAAAGAGATTGAACTGATAGCTTTGTCAAACACCAAGCAGAGGGGCTCATTCAAACTGACAAAGCAAGAAATTCAAACGTTGAACCTGCAGTCTGGTATTAACACATTCCATCCTCTCCTGCTGTAGAAGAGTCTCAAACCAGTAAGTGAGTTCCTGTAAGTGATATAATAAATTTATTCCCAATCTACAGTAAGAGTCAATTCAAATTCCTGTCAATTCAAACCTCTCTGCTGCACTTCAAAATCTCTGTAATGGCTGTTAGTATGTTTCAGGTTATACATATGGATCTATACACCTTAGTGGATAGGGACCCTCCACAATGACATATGCACACAGGGTATAACTAACACAGAGAATTAACAGGCATGACTAATTGCCATGCAGCCAGGTTACCAGTCATTCCTCTGTCACTTTTCTGTTACTTATATGTAAGGAAGTTTACTCTTAATCCTAAGGGAATAGACAAAGCCACTGCAGCAATGCATCCCAGTGCTTCATCTGTCTAAAATCTGTCATAACTTCAAACAAATTCTTCAATTCCAGATATCAATTCAGATATCAGGGACACAGCTGTCCTATATATTATGGAATATGTGAGATATTGATATTGGTCATAAGCAAATCTAGAAACATGGCTCACAAGAGTACTTCTTTGGTGAGAAATTATCTTGGGCTTTTTGTATTCCACATGCACAGTTGTGTGTATGGGCTTCATCATCCCACATATGGCAGAGACAGAAGCTCTGGGGGTGGGGTTATCTACACAAATATTTTCCTTAAAATGCATTTACTTTTCAGAAAGACTTAAGATCACCAAACTTACTTAAAACAAGACAGGTTATCAGTGTATGGGAGTGAAACTTTTGTCACACCTTGGCTGGTGGTGTCCCTGCCAAGGTGCAGTATTTACACAAAACCCCAGATTAGGTGGCAAAATTCAGTTCAGCTTTGCACTACAGAGCTCTGACTGAATCAAGTCCTTTAGGGGAAGAAAAAAGCCCTCAAAAACTACAAGAAGCTAGACATTTCTTTTTTGCCAAGATCCTGTAAGTTTAGCTTTTCTTTCAAACTCAGAGCCTTGTGGAGGATGCAGGAAGGATTCCCCTTGCACAGCAGCTGCTCAGTCCCACACAGCTCCTCTGCCAGCCCACACCATGACCAGAGCCCAGAAATTACTCTTAACACAGTCATGGGAAGGGGGCAAGAAAGCTGTGGAGTTGATACTATCCTCTCTCAGGACTCCACCTCTAATGTACCCTAACGAGATCTCCCTGCCCTCAAAACTGAAAAATAATGAAATCCATAAAGATTTGCATTCAACATTTCCAGAGGAGATTGAATACACTTTAAAATATTCAGGAACAATTCAAATGCAAATACAATATAGTACTGTATTGTTCATATTCTGCAACATTTTGCTTTAATGGACTGACTGGAAGAAGATCTTTTCCAGTTTGTTTTCTGCAAGTTTAATAAACCGGGACTTTGAAACAGCTGCCAAATATATGAGGTGCTACGTTTTCCTTAAAAGAAAACAGAATTGTGAAGTCAAAGGCAAATTCAGTGGTATCTTATATAAAATACCTTTTCACTTCCTGAACATTGCCTGTAGCTTTGCTAATTTATTGCCATGAAAATATTGTTACTACTTAATGCACTAGTACTTCTGTCAATAGGCAGCTTTCCCCAAGGCATATTTGAGAACGCTCTGCTAATCAGAGTTGATGCAGTTATTCTAAAGCAGCCAGGTCTTTAGAAAAAGGTTCATGTTTAATTCCAGTATAGGTGAGTGCTGCCATTTCTTCAAAGCACAATATTTTTAATTTGCTGAATTCACTTCTGTAGATATCTAAAATGCTGATTACATTATCCAGTCCCAGCTTGAACCAGTGTATTTCAAAGCAGTATTGCCGGCACCTTTACCTCCTAACACATAACTTATGTGAAATATTCCTCATTTTGTAGTGGCAAGGATTAAACAAAGACTTAATCAGAACCACAAATCTGTGCTATATTATCAGCACATAACTTAAAAAGAATGTGTTTGGGTGTTTAAGCAGATACTCACTTGGATGTGACATTTTACTTTTCTACATCTGCTTGAACTCTTGAGATTATGATCTCATGCATCTGAATTTTTAGTGTTTGTTTTCCAAGCATGCTGATAATCATGAAGAGCACAGTGAGCGACAGTGAGGTCACGTACATGTACATATGTCACACTACAGTTTTATTCTCTCTAATAAATATTGAAATCTCCATGACTATAACTTTACTGAGGAAAAGCAAATCATCTTAATTGGTGTGGGAGATTTAATGCATGTATGTTTTTAATGTACTTGCAATGCTCTGCAGATGAAAAATTGAATAAAGTTCTTCAAGAAACAGGTCAGGCCATTTGTTTCAATTAGAAATAGTAATGAAATTCCAGTAAACTATTAAATGTCACTTAATCTATATTCAAGATAAATAGAGTACTAAATTTCTCTTGGCATGTTCCACAACAAGGTACCCTACTTGTCTTCATATTGACAAAATTGAATGCTCCTCTGCTTTCTCTTCCACAGTGACATTTAGTGACTTTACTCCTGCTCAAACCCAGCATGGACATAATCCATTCTGGAATAAGCCCACCAAAGCAGGTAGTGTTTTTGTGTGGAGTTAATGGCTATACTTCTCAGATCGAGTTGGTTCACATCAATGCTGCATTTTCCTTCATTCATCTTCACTATAACACAGGGGGGCTGCTCATTTTAGTTTCCTTCTGCCATCAATTCATTCCCCAAAACTTCTGTGGGGGAAAAGACTGTTAAAAGTCTTTCTACATCGGACATAATTCAATTCCTAATTATGGACAGAATTATAAGCATCAAAGATCATTTTTTTGAGCAACTAGTTGTTTCAAGATGACAAGATGTTTTCCTTGACCATGGGCTCTTGTTTGAAGGGCATTAAACCCCATCACCTCCACAAGAGTTTCTTAGACATGTGAGACTCCTAAGGTTACCAGCCACCAATAGCAAGCTTGGTAAACAAGTTAAAACATAAGGCTTTGAGTACTATGGAGCATTACCAACCCAGAACAAATCTGACTCCTGTAGAGTTCTCCTCAGTTTTGTTCCTTGGTTTACCTGAAATACACACAGGATGCAATATGAGGAGGTGAGGCCTGATTCAAATCCTCCATGGAAATAATCGAGATGGCTTACGATAATTCTCTGTGTCTGAAGTCACCCACACACATGGCTTCAATTCCAAGTCTGCACGTCTTTTAAGGGATTTATATTAAGCTCTGCTAAGTACTTGTTAGCCATTTCTGCTGACTGTAATCAAGCTAAGTTAAACTAAATTTTGCCATAGCAATAGATTTCTATTCTGCCCACTCTGTTGTTCCACCTTTCATCTGAAACTACAGTAAAAAGGAAGGACAACAAAAGGATGCTTTCAACATCTCCACAGCCACATCCAATATTAATTTTTGATCTTTTGACACATTTACAACTCAGCCAGCTAGCAAAAGGCTCTGAAGAAGCCAGAGGAACAACACTTCCAGCTCTCAGGAATGTTTTAAAATAAAACACCAAAACTTGTTTGAGAACTTCATAACTGAATCCAAGAAGTATTCTTCAGGGAACAAGTGAAATGTATATACATATGTGCCTGTACACACATACACACACCAGCAGGCTCCTCTTGTCATAGATACATATGTCATTTCTATGCATAGATATTAAGAAGAAATTCTCCATGTAAGCCATGAAGGGAAGTGGAAGACTGGTACACAGCTTAGCATAATGAGAAATGCAAACAGATATCAAATAGGTCAGTGGTCTAGTGCATCACTCCAGAATGTCCACATGACAAGGATGTGTGGTAAATGTATACAAAAAAACTTGATGTAAACTTCAATTTGATTCTTTAATCCTGTGTACTGCAGAGAATACATTCAGTCTCTTTTGACATGCAGAAGCCTGCATGCTGTATACTCTATATTAAAAATCTAATGCTTAAATTATACCCACAATTTTCTGAAGTTTGACTTCATTGGTTTTTTAGGTTTTGTTGGGGTTTTTTTAAGAGACACTGTTATAGGATGGCTCTTTCCCAGATGAAAAAATGCAGTATTTCATCTTTCTTGCTCTAAACAACACGCAATGAATAATGTACAGTGACGTGATCTTTTGCTATTCACTTTAAGCCATTTTGGAGATGGATTGCTAGTGGGTGGCATTCAGAATAATGCATGTTGAGCAACATACACTCAAGTCTTGCCAGCTTTATGGTTTCTTACAACATGCTACAATGTGAAGTGATTCACACTGAGAGGAGAGAAAGTTTTTTCTTTTACTGTAAAAACTGATGCTATATGCATTTATTATCCAAAATAAATACATTGACATCACAGCCTGAAATAAAAGTAGGAAAGTAAACTTTGTTTCTCTTTATATTTCAAAATATTACATTTAGATTTAAAACAATTAAAGCTGAGTGATGCTTTCTGTGTAAGGCAAGCTTGTCCTGACAGATAATCCACATTACTATCAGACCCATCAAATTAAAATAAAGTGAGCTAAAGAAGAAATCAATGCCAAGGATTTGAATTGCCTTGATGTCATATGTTGGCATCTTATAAATTTTACAATTCCTGTGGAAGAGAATAATAGAATAATTTAAGTTGGAAAAGACCTTTAAGGCCATTGAGTCCATCCATTACCCACCACTGCCAAATCCACCACTAAACCATGTCCCGAAGTGCCACTTCTGTGCAACTTTGCAATACCACATAGAGAAGGCAAAAGATCCACTTGGTAAGACTGAACTGTTAACACTGTTAAGAACACTCACAAAGCCAAAAGAAAAGAGTGAAACATAGCTGTGGAGGTAGTAATGTGGTGCAGCTACACTGACAAGCCAGAATTCCATGGAATTTCTTTTATATCAGACACGTAATGGTAATTTCATTCTAATGATGTATTATTCCAAATGGTGTGGGGGAAAAAAAACCTCCCTAAAATGATAAAGTAACTTTTGGAAGATGCTGTATTTAGACTATATGTTCATGAATGTCAAATATAATATCTCTGATCATGTCATCAGCCAAAAGTTTCAGGAAAAGGGAACAAATAAATATCTCAAACCAGAAAACTGTGCTATACTTGAGAAGTCACTATGGGCCTCTGTCACCAATATGTTAAAAAACTGGAATACTGAAATTTACAGTTTTATTATCTCCACCTTCACAATGTTATCCAAGTTGAATTTTACCCGTTTTCCTCACACTCAGGTCACTGACAGCAGATAATACATTTTTAATTCCTCATATTTCTGTAAACCCAGACTTGGAGCCCTCCCCATCACCTTGCTTCCATACATCCATAAGCGTTTCAGAGGGGAAAAGTACTCATGAGTTGAAGGTCAACATCAACTGCTCAGTCTTTCTGAAAAATGAGACTTCAAATCATTGATGAAAATATAGGCAACCTGGGTCATTAAACTACTCTAAAGCACTTAATTCTGAACTCTGAAGCCCCCATGCATTATAATACCTTAGTTTCTTTCACAGATAATTTTCTCCTCCATTGTATTATTCATTTTATTCTATTGTTTTACTTATTCTGCATATTACTTATTCAGCAGGAAATCTATCACAAATTTCAGACAAAACAATTACTAACTTCCGAAACTGATGAATCTTACATTGTAACCTTTTCACAACACAAGAATTAGATAAACATTGAGGTTTCATCAAACTGAAACGGACTCTGCCATGATGTACCCTTTTCTGGTCTCTCAGGAGACTGTGCATCCTGGAGATTGACTGACCTGTGCTGGAGCGGCTGATGAATAGTTTTGACATTCACCAGTCACTACCGTCTTCCAGCTAATAAATCCAGGCAACAGTTGGATTCAGCTGCTGGAGTTCTTCCTCCAGCCAGATGACCACTTGCTTCAGGAGCCATTTCACCAATAGAAACTGACACTCAAACAGCACCACTACCAAAAGATGAGGGAAGCCATCCCTCTTCAACACAACAGAAAAGTTTCACAGAAAAGACAAACAAACTCCCAAACCATTAGGACCATCCTGTGAATTTCCGCTTTCCCACCTCAAACTAAACTGGACTAAAAGAACTGGTTACTGAAGAAAAAGGGAGGCAAAAACCAAAGCACCAAAGCCAAGAAGCGCGGTGGATCTGACCTTTGTTGGCCTCACTACTCTTCACCCCTTGCTGGGGCTCAGACCCTACCGTATTCCCCTCCGAAAATGCCACTGGCGCAACTGGAGACGCTCAGCACCACTCCAGGGCAGAGGCGGGACAAGGCCATGCCGGACCCCGCATCTCCAGTCCAGCGGCCCCGCCGCCCCTCCACACCCGACAGCCACGGCTNCCTCTCGTCCGCCTCCTTCAGCCGCCGCACGGCTTCGTGGATTCGGCGCCGGTGGTGGGGCACGGCCACGCCGATGGCATCGAGGTCCGGGTCGCCGATCTGCTTACAGACCTCCAGGTCGTCGTAGCCATTATCGACGAAGGACTCCGCGTACTGGGGGAGCTGCAGGGTCTTCAGCCACTCGTAGACTATATTGGTGCACATGGTGGCTCCAAAATAATAACGATTGCAACTTTCAGCACCGAAGCCAGCCTCCCCCTTCCCACTTTTCGCCAAAGGAAATAAAGCCACAAAAACTGCGATGCAAGTAAGAGGTCTCAAAATCAAGGTCAAGAAAACATCCACCAGGAAAAGGAAATAAAAAAATCCTTAAAGCAGATCAGTAGGGCACCCCAAGCACTGCTGAGCGAACCCCTCCTGCTTATTTCTCCTCCTGCTTTTTTTACTCCCAAGTACAGCCGCTTTCTGCCACCGGAGAAGGGAGGCTCGGACTAGAGAGAAGCAAAATATAAGGGTGCATCCCCTAAAATCCCAGGTCGCTGCTGCACAACATCCACCC
>VZRX01018714.1:137971-273637 GCA_013398075.1 Notiomystis cincta
CGCGGGAAGCGCCGCCGACCGCGGCCCGGCCCCACCGCCGCCCCCCGCTCCCCTCGGCCACCGCCGCGGGCTGAGCCGTGGACCCGCTGCCATTTCAGTTTTAAACTGCTTGAAACTTGTTTTCTTGCGAAGACCCCTCCCCATGCGGGCTGCGGGGAGCTGGTGGCGCATCCAGCAGCGTCCCGCAGCACAGAGGTGCCGGAGGAGGGAGACGCTCCCTTTTGTAATTTGGCGGGGGATTTAATCGTCACGGGTTTCCTGGAGAACTTTTTTGAGCGGAGTTGGGTGCACATTTGTCCTCAGGCTTCATGTGGTTCGCCACAGGACTACGCAGCACAGCGGCGTTCTCAGGGAAAGCATTGCACTGCAAGGTGTTTTGGAAAGGTTAGCTACTTACCAGCGGTTAAAATACAGCCTCTGGCTATAAAGCCTAGGGATCACAACTTCGACTGCTAAAGAGGGGAAACACGAGGAAAAGCATTTTACTCCTTTTAAAATCTCCCTCTATCCTTTTTCCCCCTTTTTTTTTTTAATCTTATTTTCCTTCCAGACCACATAATATGTCAAACCGTCTTCTCAGCCCAGAGACAGATTGAAACTGCAATTATCTTCTCTTCACAGACCTGGTGAAAGACTGACAGCACCGGCAAAATTAGCAAGGAGGTGCTGTGATCTGGAGCTGGAACTGATGGTATGAGAGGCAGGAAAAACTGACTGATGCAGGCCCTATTAATCGGTCTTATTGACAGTACATACTGAATTATACAGTTTTAATGTGTGCATTTTGGAAGGGTCTTGAAAGGCTTCTTAGGTATTGCAACAGTTATGATTCAGATATGCTTGGTAAAAGGGTAAGACCCTTCTGATGGGATGGCAGAAGAAGAAGTGGTGCACCCTAATGGGACTGTGGAGTCTGGAAAGGTTACAACTCTGTGAAACCCTGGTTGGTTGACACTGATTTTGGTTTCACAAAATTAATTCACCTGGAAGCAAATATAGTAAAGTTTTATTTGACTTTGAAATACAAAAATAAACAAGAAAAATAAAATATTATGTCTGCCTTTAAGAAAGACTATCAGAAGTCTAGGGAACAAAAGACTGGTCCATCTCACCTCAACCCCCCAGAGAAAATCCGGGGCAAGTCTTTGTGAAGACTTATATGAAATTTTGGGGGGTAGTTAGAAGGGGTGTTCCTCAGGGGTTGATACTGGTGCCAGCATTGCACAACATCTTCACTGGTGCTCCCAATGACATGGTGAAATACACACTCAGGGAGTACCCAAACAACACCAAACTGGGGGCAGGGGGGAGGGTAGTCTATATGTTGGGAAGGTAATTCAAGAGTAGAGAAGAAAGAAAGTCAAAGAGTGGCAGAGCAGAAAATGGAGACATGTTTTGATTGGTAACAGCAAACTCAGTTTGAAAAACTCCTTTATGTGCTTTTTATTAAGTGCAGTGATATTATACAGGAACCCTTAGAGTTGTTTATTTTTTCTACCTTCAAGACTTGTTTGATTTTTCACACATTAAAGAAGGAGCATGGGCATTTGCCCTGGACACCTGACTACTGTTCAGTGTTTTGAATTATACACTCATATATTTGATGGTTGAAAAAAACTAGACAAAAACACAGACACTTAGAAGAGTACTCACATACTGGACAAGTGTGAGGAAGACTTAAATGAATACAATTCCATCAAGATATTTGTGAAGGTGTCCAGGCAGAACAGGAAACTCTAGATGCACTCACAGGATGAGTACCCCATGTTTATGGTGCAAAGAATAATGTGCAATGAATGAGTGGAAGCTAATATTTCTGTGCTTGTTTTTAAAAGAACAGAGCCAAACTCTCAAATATTTCTCCCAGGTTTCCACTAGGGCACAAGGTGACAAATTCACTAGAACTTTTCATACACAACAGCAAATGTTTGCAGAACCACGCTAAATAGTTCAGGTAAATAGAGCTATTTATACTTGTGTGTAAAATGTTGCAATTATTTGACTGTTCGTGGTGTACATTGGCAAAGAGTCCAGAGGGAAATAACAATGTCTGTGAGAGAAGTTTGAATATATCCAGTGTTGTTACCCCAACTGTTAATCCTGAAAAACATATAGCAACATAACTCAGCATCTAAAAGAAGGTTTGCCCATGTAAACTCTGCAGAGAAATAAATTTAGAACTTCAAAAACTGGTATACATCATGTCAATTCCCACAGGTGTACTAACTCTAATGAAAAGTACTGTCTGGTAAGTGTTCTGGAGATTGACTTTTCCTCATTAAAAAAATTAGATGACCATTACTTAAAGTGCTCTTCCACAGAAGATTAGGGAGATTTAGATTGGAAAGGCCCCCTGGGAGCCACCCAGTCCCGTTCCCCACTCAGAGCAGACCTAATTGCAAACTGCGATCAGGTTGCAGACGGTGTGCCCTGTTGACTTCTGAAAATCCACAGGGATGGGGGTTCTCCAGTCTTTCTGGGTGGTCTCTTCCAGCACTGACCTACTCTCACCATGAAGAATTTCTTCCTCTTGTTTGGTCAAAGCAATTGTGACCTTTGTCTCATGTCCTTTTGCTGAGCACTTCTAAGAATGGCTTGGCTCTGTCTTCTCCATGGCTTTCCCCACAGGCAATGAAAGACTGGAGTTTGGTTCCCTTTGCCTTTTCATATGTAAGATAAACAAATCAAGTTCTCCTAGCCTCTCTCATATTTCATCAGCAGACAAAAATTTGAAAACACAGTGTTTGTGAGGTTTGTAAGTAAAAGTTTTATCACAGTAAAGACGAAGAAAAAAAAGAAGACTAATGAGAACATTGCAATCAGGAATTTAGATAAAATTTAAATATAAAAATAGAACTGTTTGCAAAACAGATTTATCACTTAGAATTTTATATAAACAAAGCAATGTTTTAATTATAGGGAAAACTTTAAAATATACAAAAACATGACCCTGCTCTAAATTTACTCACTATGTTTGTAATAACTTAATACTCACTGAGACTACACAACAGGGAATGTGAAAGGATCTAGCTGATGAAATATCCATTTTTTCTTTGTTGTGAATATAAAATTAATTTGGATTTGAGAGTGCATTTGAAACAGAACAGCTACTTTATTTACTGTGATTCTCCTTTCCTATAAAAATTTACAGGCATTAATTTCAGTTCTCTTTTTAATGAGATAGATGAAGAAACTGAATAGAAATCGGAATAAATATCCAAATCAATACTGTTTTCTTTAGACTAGAGTTCTGTAACAAGAATTCTGCCCAACAATTAGCCTCTTTTTCCTTAGTAACAGAAAGAAAAACTATAAGATCCCAACCTCTTCCACAGACTAGCTAATTCTTCATTAACCAGTAAACTTTGAAGACTTTATTTTTGATGTCACCATCAATGAGAAGGTGAATGGGCTTGCACAAGTCTTACCTTCTTGGCCTTTTGTAACAAAGCCTCTATCCTGAAAGAAAACAAAATAATCCTAAACCAAAACAAAAATACACTTTATGCCTAAAAATATATTGTGACTATTTTACCAGCAGCTGGCAGGCACCTATTTTCATAAAACAATGGTTCCCTATAATAATTCAGGGTAGGTTTGTCTTTACAAACATAAACCACTGACCAACTCTCATTGCTACTAGCTTGGAGCCAGAAGGTAGCACTGATATGGTGTGTTCATGGTTGAATTTTACCCAAACTCAAACCATTTTGCATCACACTGAATGCTCTTTATGTGAACTGTTTATTGCAGGTAGATACAAGTAGAAATCCTAAATTCTTACTAATATTTGTATTCTTACTGTTTAATAAGTTGTGGAAGTCCCTAGAAATACCAGCTGAATATCAGCACAGTGGATAGAAAACTAGTAAGTATTTACACCCTCACAATTTACAATCTAGTGTTTTCATGTGATACAGTCTGGAAATCATAATGAAGAAAAAGCTTAAATATTTGCTCTCTTGGTCATTTATTTCTCTGTGAAGTTCCACTTACTCTTCTTCATCAAGAAGAGCTTCTTCATCAGACATATGCACAAATCATGAAACAACAATCTTTATGTGGCTTTCAAGCTGGATTTTTCTTCCAGTGAAATATTTAATCTAAAACCTTAACTTATGCCTAACAAAATTGAACTCACAGTCAGTAGTGTCATATGCCTTAAACAACTATGTTGTGAAAATGCACAAACATCAAGCACCAGGTTTCCAGGAAACCAAAGGGAAGAAAAGGACTTGATAAAATGGGCAAAAATGAATCCATCATATCTGACTAGCCTGTGCAACTTGCCCTGATACTTGTGGCAGTAGTAGTTACCAGCTGTAATTACTGTGGAAGAGAAAGCATGTGAAGGAAGGGGAGAACCCTTCAACTCTCCAGAACGTATCCTCTCCCTTCCAAAAGGGTCCTCTGGTGTCCTAAGACCTCAAGGTAGTATGCTGGCCCTGATGGATACCAGGGAAAACCCCTTCCATTCAGTTCAGAGCAGCTGAGCCTCCTGTGTGCTCCCAGAGCAGTGTCACCCATTTATCCCACAGAGCTCCATCAAAGCTGCCCTGTGACAGACAGCTCCTGGTTTCTCCCATGTTTGTTCTTACTCTGGCTCTCTTCAGCAACAGGTATGCAAAGGCCCAGATTTATAAAGTATTGAGGGCAAGATAGGTAGAAAATAATGAGATTTTCAAAATTACTCAAACCCCAGACTCTCTTAAGTAAATATGCTTTACAGCTGTGTCCTTAAACTTCTTTCTGTTAGGTACAGAGCTGATAGCAGAGACTGGCTGTTCCTATTATCCTCTAATATGGGTTCAGCTTCCCTTATTCCATGGGCTCTTTCTCTGGCTGCTCCATTCTTCCATCCTTCCTCCACATCTATTATCCCAAGCAATTTTCTGCCATTCTTTCTGCCTCATGCACTGTGTTATTTCACCATCTCCTATTTCCACAATTCCTTCCCTTTTCCTTTACAGGATCCCTTCTGAATGGCTTTTTTGTTCACACTTCTTACTTTTTTTTTCCTTCTCTTGCTAGGTCCAGATCTAATTCTTTCCCCCCTACACCTCCAACAAAAATAGTTAAGTGAGAAAATTTCCTTGTAATGTTTTCCCTGTTCATGTAATATTATTTTTGTTAAGCACCTGCTACCTAGACAGAATGTCGAGCCAGAGGGACTTCTTGTCTGATTCAGCATGGCCATTGCTAGGTATGGCTTTTGTGAAGGGTGAAAGCACCATCCCAGCTTTGCCTTTCTCTCTTGAGCTCTTAGGTGTTATAAACACACAGAGCTTCCTGAGTGGCACTTCAAACACAAGGTCTTAAAGCAGGAGCCGTGCAAGGTAGAAATCAGCAAGGGCAAGGAAGCAAATACTTATTCTATTTCTTGAGTGTCATCAAACATAAAGTGCTTCCTCACAGGAAGAAGGTAATATTATTACCCAGGTGGCTATCAGGTAAAAATTAGTGGAGTGAAGCAGTACTGCAGGTTAGCAGTCAGGATTTGTCCTGTTATGGACCTAAGTCCATCACATCAGCAGGACTGTAAATACTGGAGGAAGAGAAGGAACCAGCGGGCATGAAAACATGGGTCAAGTCTGTTAAACCATCTGGAACAGCTAAGGATTTGGCTCCTGGCTTTGAAATAAAGAGTCCTGACACTGCTGAGACTGTGAAGAACCTACACTAAAAATTTAGAAAGCTCCTGCTGTGCCATTTCAAAACAAAGACAGGATAAAGTGTTTGGATTTATGCAAAAGCTTTTCTCCAAATAATCAATGTTAGAAAGAATCAAATATTTCCTTAATTCCCCCTAGACATCCCCACTCTGGATGAGTAATGAGAAATTAATCATCCTGTCAAAATAAATGCTGTGAGACCTTTTAGTCATGCTCATCCCTCTCTCCATAATAGATTTTTGTCAGTCATTCAACTAGGTGTCCCAAAAGACAGCGCTGCATCTCAGCTCCTGCCTTCTGCATGGTCTTTTTTTTTCTGTCTGGGACTAATTCCAACATTCCTTGATATGTCAGGAGTCACTCACACATGACAGGACCCCAACCCATCACGCCCTCCTTGCCCCCTCTGACTGCCACAGCACCACGCAGCACCAGCTCCTCATTAAGTCAGTGTTGATTCCAACCTTCCTGCAGCTGATACCCAGGATCTTCCTGATACAAGCAGACACAGCTGGTGCATCTGTGGGGCTTTAACTGCTTAGGTGGATAAATACAAGGCTAGCAGAATGTAATAAGGTCAGGGAATTATCAAGCAAGAGTTCTCACAGTCATATGAGTTCATTTACACCACACATATTTCTGCTAAAGTTGATATAACAGTATAATTAGAAATGTGAGTAAGAAAAAGGAAGAAGTAACTTGCGTTTTCTGCTCCTCTGAGTTATAACAGCTAAAAGAACCTGGAGTTTTTCTGTAGATACAAGATCAAGATGATGGGTTTTATCTCCAGAGAACATACATTTTATATTTTTTCTGTCTTAGTTTTTAATTCTTTTCTCAATAGCCAATAGCTCAACAGAAGTTTTTTTAATTTTTGTGTTACTGGGTCTTCATTTCTCTACAGCATGCGTGCAGTTTCCATTAATGTACAAACATTTTCATTAGAGTGAACCATCATCTATCTTTAATTATCAGTTTGTATTTGAAGTGAATCTGGGAAGACTGCTGAGGGGTAGAGACCTTGGCTTCAGAAAGAAAGACACATCTGAGAGTTAACCTTTGCACCTCTGGTAGGAGATGATGAGAGAAAAATGAGTTATAAAGCCAGTAACTTTCAAGTTTAAAAACACTATATGTGCAAATCACTGATGCTTTTTAACCCTGGAAGTGTTGGTAGGGGGATGGAGAATATTTTCTTTCCTTCCAGGCATCTGTAGACATTCATATCTCACACACTTCAGCTGAGTATGCAGTATAGGAGTGTTGTAGAAGTGAAAAGGGGCTGCACATATAAGATGATCCAAGCTGTAACACCAACTCTGATCTAGACATGGGTCAAACCTAGCCCAGAAATAGCCTCATTGACAACACCTTGGCATTTGTCAACGTCCTGATTCTTGTTGTCATTTCAGATTGTAAATTCAGAAGACACAGTTTTGAGTCTATGGCTCTGTTTTTTGAGTATCTGAGGAAGGCTGTATCTCAGCTTGGTATTTCTAAGCTCCCAGATGTGCAGGTAAATTCTCCAGCTGTGTCACAGCCTCTTACCAGAGTAGAATTTGGGGGGTCCATTTAATTTTCTTTGCAGTAACTCTTGTGGTAAGAACAACAGTCACACAGCCTGAAGGACAGCTATTGCTGATGTCAACCAAAACCTCGATTCAGATGTTTGAGGGGATCCACCTTTCCATCTAACAAGCCTCTGCAATCCTGCTAATGGTTTGAGACAGGTCAAATCATGGTCTCAAAGTTCTGATTTGGAATTAAGAGTCAAGGTTTGTTCTAAAGCTAACATAATAATGAATTAGCTTATTTTGGATTAATCAAATATTAGGGCAATTCCTCTCTCATTCAAGCCCAGTTGAAGACCACGTAGCAGATAAATGCATCTTTATCTCTGACCAGCCTTAAAAAACCATCATTGGTTCAGGCTAGTTGGCTGTAGTGTGAAAAGTATCCCGTGGAGATGTGCTATAATGAATAATTTTTCCCTTTTCCAGAAAATACAAAAAGCCAACTCTTTCTAGTGATGCCAGTCAATAGGTTTATGAGGCAATCTGTGGTTTACCTTTCCATTAGCAGGCATGTAAGATACTGTTGTAGACATTCCTTGTCTTTTCACAATAAAATCTCACCTCTCTTACAGCAGCAAAAATCAAACCAAAGGAAGTTTCATCAGCTCCAGCCCAGGCAAAATGCCCTACCTTCAGTGAAGGGTTCATGGGTTTTATGTAACAAGCTTTTAACAAAATCCATTTTCACACAGATGAGCTCTTTTACTTTCAGAAAAAGATAGTCCTCTATGGATGTTTTCAATCAGAGCTTTTAAACTCTAAAGTCCCTATTTCATGGGTATTTTCTCCCTTCATCACTGCTGTGCTGAGCTACCCACCACCTGTCTATCATAATTGTAGGAGGGATCATCAGAAGTGGCACATTTTTGAAGTGAGAGAGAGGCTAAAGATTTTTGTGAACTTGATAAGGAATACTAAATGGAAGATCCTATCAATGAGATCAAAGAAAACTGTAGAAATGAAACACACTATGTTCTGCCTAGTAATTCAACCTTAACACACATGAATATAAATATTAATTAATAATTAATTTAATTTTAAAAATGTAAGTAAGATTTTGAGGGCACTTTGTACAAAGAATGTCAATAAACCTTTGCTATGCTAGAAGACTTCACTGAACTTCCAGAATAAACTAAATCTGAGCATTGGCTTACTCCTAATTGAGGTGTACAGCAATGAACAGTGTTTATAGATGTCAGACCAATGATGCTGGGGGATTTCAGAGCTCCAAAAAGTAAAGATATAACACCATATGGTCTTCATTTTGCTGCTGCCTGAAGTACAAGTAGAAAAATATGTCTTCTCACACTGCAAACCGAAAACATTCAAACATTCAAGGCTGCTCTTTTAATATTTTCTAATCTGACCTATGTTCCAGAAGTGTCCACAACCCCCCTGAGATGTAACACCCCTAAAACATTGCTGAAGTCATCAGTCAAAGATGTGGCCTCTAAAGTGCTAATTCTGATAGCTGTTTAAAGACATATTAATCTGTTAACATATCACAACTGCTTGTCACACATGCTGGTTTATATGCTAAAGTAAATATAAAGAAGGACATTTTGCTTTCTTTAGTTACCTCCCCCTCAGGGAGTGGCAGACACCTCACACTCCTGGCCTTGTATATCCATTGGAAATCCTCACACAGAGATGGCAGCAGTATATGCAGTCCCTCCCTGGTTGCATTTAATGTAATCATATTAAAAATTTTCTGTAGCAAGGTCTTACTACAGCAAAAACAAACAAACAAAGGAACAGCAACAGGAATATGAACTATTTTTTGGCAGTGCACAACTTAATTTTGAAGATTTTGATTTCATGAGGAAGAATATTAAAGCTTCCTATTTAATCAGATTTTTACTACTAGAATAAACAAGAAAGAGAGAGGTCTTGCAGCAATCACTCTTGACAGCAGTGCACTGTAATAATAATAATAATAATATTTAGAAAATGATAATGCCAATATAATTTTTATACTTTGCAACAGGAACACCACAAATACATCTGCCTCTTTTAATAGCAATGCTACTGAACCAAAGCAAGTGACTGAAGTGTAGCATTCTGAAGATCACCGAAGTGAGTTAAGCATCATAAATTCAATTGTTTTGCTTCTGTTATCTTCTTCATCAAAAATATGTTTTCAAGTTTTTAAAGGGGTAACCCAGCAGTTTAGTTAATTTTATTTTTCTTTTTAGTTGCAGAACTAGCTCTTGCAGACTGTGCTGCCTAACCCAATGTCGTCAGCAAATTATCTCAAGTACATCTTGAGCAGTTCTGCATATTTCAGCAGAAGTTTTCTTTGAAAAGATGACTTACGTAGATCCATCTGCAAGAAGCTCATTTGGTGAGTTTGACTTCAACAGACACTTAAATGTCTTGCAAAATAGAGGCAGAATGAACCTGAAGTAATTTCCTTTTTGAATGCTGCTAGATGATTGTTGTTGAGGAGAGAAGAAAGGAGGGGTAAAGCATGCCTGGAAAACATTATTGCTGGTCACTAGCCTGTACTACTTTGAGAAGAACTGAGCAGATATTTTTCTCCAGGTATTCCAGAGATCATACAGATTTAAAGCACCTTCTGATCGAGTTTTTGGCTCTGTTTAGCCATCTCCATTTTTTCAGGGTAACACACCCAGACCGCTATGTAGACCAACAGGTATTCATCGTTTTGAGCAGCTGAAGAGTACTTACTTGATATCTAATTCCTTAAGTGAACTGCCTACTGTTCTTTGCCTCTGTAGCAACCACTGTGTTTCCAATCCAGAATATTCAGAAATCATGAACTATGTCCGATATTTGATGAGATTGATTTTCATGACAGCTGTTTCTTTTGTAAGGTAGTTTAGGGTGTGGAAGAGTTCCTTTTCTTTCTTTCTTTTTTTTTTTTTTTTTTTCTGAAGAAAGAAAGATAAGATTTTCACAAAGCCACTTGCTTTGGTGATTGGAGTTTTAGTAAATTTTAGTAAACTTTGCACTGAGCAGTCCAGGTAGCATCTCAGCAGAGCAGAGCAGAGGGGCAGAATCAGCTCCCTCAACCTATTGATGCAGCCCAGGGTATGGTTAGCATTCTATTGTTTTAGTCACTACAAACAGTAAGATATTATTAATTAGCCATTGCTTATGACTTCATTGCTCCTCATTTGAATGCCAACTCCCAGAGATCCCAGAAAACTGCAGGAGTGAAACTCTGATGGATCCTGCCCATGGTCATGGCAGGCTGTGCTACGCCGAGGCCACCGTGTGGCTTCACCCCACTTTTGGCTCGACCCCGTGGGTGCTCAGCACAGATGAGGGGCTCTGCCTGTGTAGCTGTTCCTGGGAAAGGATAGGAATAAGCCTTAGTGCTTCCCTGCCTTCCCTCCACCACAAACAGCCTGACAGCCTGACAGAGTAGCAGGGACTTGTCATGCCTGCCTTCATCAATAACGAAATTCAAATCTTGATTGCCATTAAAGAAGCTTTTTTTTTTTTGCGTTTTTGCTAGGCTGTAACAAGCATTTCAACTGTTCATTTGTGTTAATGTTGCAAGATAGGGTGTAACCTGTAGACTAACTAATTAACTGCTCTTTGATTTTGAGTGAAGTGTTTGGTACAGTCTAGACAACAGAGTCTAATTAGCGCTGGATGTTTAATGGAACTAAAGACCCATGAAAAGCAAAAGGTGCTGAAATAAAAAGTCAGTGAGAGAGATGTGAAGATAAATGAGAGTGAAACAAGGAAAACAAAGTAACCCTTTGCTCTGCTAGAAATACCATTCCCTCAGAAAAAAACCTAAAAATCCTATATTAATTATGAAAATTTGAAAAAATCCAATCAACTCTGATGTCCAGCTGTTTAGAGCAATATAATGGAAAGCTATCCAAAACACATTATGTCAGCAAGCAACAAATTAAGGCATTTTGCACTATCTCACTGCATTTCATTTCTTCCAGGCAACAAATTCACCCCAGTATTTTTACAATAGAATAAAAACTCTGTGTGTATTGCTTTGTGAGCTATGATTCACAGCCTCTCAGCAGGAAATTGAATGTTTGCCTTAGCAGCACCTTCTTCTGTCTCTAAATGTAGCCAATTTGTGGTTTTTCTCTGCTGAGAAAAATGTGGATGCAACTTTTGATTATATGTTGTTAAGTCCATAAATTAAAAAAAAACCCAACCTCAATAGATTGGTCAGCTTTAAACCCATAAACTTTTATTCAATGCATGTGTTCTTTCTAAGAAGGGATTAAGCTGAATGGTTTAGGAATAACAATGCTAGATTGCACCCCCAGCTCTGCACTAATTCCCTGGTACCATCATCTGCTGAAGAGCTGGGAGCAGGCTGTACCAAATCAATGCCAAAAACTATGGCCCATTTAGTTTTTCAGCACCTCTCATTCCCAGGAACCACCTTGTTTTGCAAAGGAGAGTTAGGTTTAGGTTTAGGTTTGGTGGCACACTTGGTTTTCTTCTCTTCCTTTAGGGCTTTTCAGTGTATTTTCAGTTTATTTATTCTGAAGGAAAGCAAGGGAACAAAGGAGTCAGGAAGCCAGTAATACACTGTACATATACTGCTAACACTAGTTCCTGAATTAGATGATTAGGAAAAAAAACCAAACTGAAAAACCCCACCAAAACACAAACAAACAAACAAACAAAAAGAAAACAAACACTCACAGCAATTGCAGTACAAAACCAGATGCCTTAATCCTGCAGCAGCATGTCAGTAAATTTATAATCCAGCCCTGCTTTCTAAGAAATAACATTTGCCTAATGATGTACAGCATCCCTGCCTGGGGGATGCAGCAGGGCAAGGATCCCTCCAAGGGCAAAGCTTCCTGAGGAGGGATGTGTGCCCTGTGCTCTGTAGCAGAATGCTGGGGAGCAGAGCTGTGCTATGGGTCAGTGCAATGCAGAAGGGGCACCTGGCCCCTGTCAGACATGAGGAACAGGAGCTTGAGCAGCTCAGACTTTGTTTAGCTGTCACAGGCTGGGAATAAAAATGGCTCAGTGGTTCTGGGAGCCCCTCCTGCCTCTGAGCTCTGTGGCTTTTCTCCTCACAGCTCACTGCCCATATACAGTGTCAGACAATGTTTGCCTTCTACATAAAGCCACTGCACCCTTTTCCTTCTCTTCAAACCATAGAAAGCAGGATAATGAGTTCCCAAGCTGGGCTCCTGTGCAGCAGTGAGGTGTGCTTCCTGGGAGAGGCCCCAGTAACCCATGGCCAAGGCTGTCAGGCAGGGCTTGCTCATGGTGCCCAGGACACACTTTGATAATCTTGGTAGAGATTAGCAAATGCTTGGTGGGCATCACAGTGCAGCCCTGGAGCACAGGAGCTCTTCTCCTTCTTCTTGAAAATAAACAATATTAAATAAATAAAAAAAATACGTGTTCCAGAAATACATCAATGTACTTCATCTGCATACTGGAGTTCATCCCAGGGGACCAGAATCAGCCTAGCTCAAAGCAACCTTCCTGACTTGGGTATAGCCTGAAAAACAGATATCTAACACTGAGTGTTTCTCACTACCAGTATCTTTCTATTTCTGTTTTCCAATGCAGCTGTAGCCACGTTGCTCAGACGATGGGTTAAATGCTTTCACCTTCTCTACTTGTCAGTCCTGAAGCTACTGCTATTGCTAAGAAAAGGAAAGCACTGACTCAGCAGTCACAGCAGCAGGGTTTCATATAGATCAGCACAGCACACAAGGTGGCACCATATGTTCCTGCCCTTCAGCATCTAACAAATATCAATTAATTCCAGCAGGCACCAACACAGAAGCAAATACTAATTAGAGATTTGGAGAAAGTGGTGGTATTAGCAGTCTAAATATTGGGGGAAATTCATGCTATGCTTAGAGGCATTTGAAGGAGGACAAACTGAAGGTCATTTGCATATTTGCATTTAAAAAGCTGTGATAGCAGTCAGCCACCCTCCACTCCCCACAACATGCTAAACCAGTTAGCTTGGTCAGAGGAGATTTGGAAAACAGGCTTAGAAGCTCATATTGGGTACAATGAAGAACAGGCTCTTGTGTGAGTGGCTAAGAAGAAGAAAACACTGAGCTAAAAGAAAGACACCTTCACTCTGGTGTTTTGAGAATGTCACAGAGCACCTTGGGGCTGCTTATCCATAACTAAGTAACAAAATAAAAACCAATAATTTCCTCAAAACTACAAATGTATGTAATTTCAGTTATCTTCAGGGATCTATCCCTTGTTATATACATTTTACTCAAATTTTCTGCAGTCTTTATAAGGCATTTATTCTCTGTGGCTGGGCAGCTTGCATGGTGACAGGGAAGAGGGGGCTTAAGAGCTCTTATTCCATAGATAGTGACAAAGCAGAGATTGATCTTTTTTTTTTTTTTTTTAATGGGATATTTCTTATATCTGCTATTTAAATCTGCTGTTTTCTTTAAAGTCTTTTAAGTACTGGGACTTGAGGACAGGAGTCTACTGCCAACAAGGGAGTGGAAATTGCAAGCAGGGGCTCTGTTTAAGCGAGCCCTAGCAGTGGATTGAAACACTGTAAGGTTAAAGTTCAGCTTTCAGGGTTTGTGCACCCAAGCTCTTTCAAAGACTCCAGTCCAAGTGATTAGAATATCAGCAGCAGTGACATAATCTTCAATCTGTGCAGTTGACAAGAAAACTCAAAAACCAAAAAATGAAAAAACCCCACCCAGACAAAAAAAAAAACACCAAAACCACCAAAAAAGAATGAAACCCAATGCAGATTTAAATGCAGGTCTGTATTTTGAAAAGCAGCAAGAGGAAGCAGGGCTAGAGTGCCCAAAGCCATGGAAAAGTAGCTTTCAAAACACTGACTACAACTTAATGGAGCCATTGACTCTTGTGAAATCCCACCCCACCACCTACAACCTGTCAGACTATTTCTACTGCAATGTATGCTGGCAACCAGAACTATTTGCACAGAAAAAAAAAATAGAGTAAGGAATAGTTGCTGAGTTTCCAGGTGTATTTTAGAGGTTTTATTTTCCGCCAGTGCAAACAAGGTCTCCGAAGATCAACATCCCAAGTATTTCTTTTGGAGCAGAGGAAAATCATACCACTGATGGCTGGTCCTTGTCCATCAACAATTCTTTGTTTTCCAAGGAATGTTAGTGCAGTCCTTTGTTTTTCTGTTTTGTGTTGGTTTCAATTTCTTTCTCTGTAGAAACTTTGTCAAAGCTGGGGGTGAAATGACAAGAAGGTGAGAAATGTGGAAAACTTTACCCCAAGACTGGTTTTCATGACTGATTAAGTAGAAACCACTGGAGCAACAAGACTACTGCAAGGTCTGCATGTCATCTGCTATTCACATGGATTAGTGTGGAGAATGAAGAAATTAAATGGATGGAGCTCAGAAAGGTAGGAAATATCCTGGAACACTGCTCATGGAATTATTTGAAATGAAACCCCTCAAATGTGAATTCATATCTGGTGTTGGGTGGTTCTGAAGTCCCAGCTGTTTCTTTATGAGGAGGAAGGGAAGGGGAGGGAGACTTCAGCGTTGCTGTTTGTGCTTAACTTGCCACAGAAATACCAGAGCTCCAAAATGAAGTCACAGCCCCAAAGTGTGGCCTTTTCACTGTCCATCAGTTCACATTCCTTTGAAGACTGTGAGTAGCACAAGGTCACCCAACTTCAAAAAGCAAACAAAAAGCCCATTAAATGCTTACAAGAGAGAAAGCGCTGAGATTTAGGAGAGAAACTTCTGCACCAAGGGCATCCACAAGAACAAGCCACCTTCTAATCCTGAAAAATTGAAAGACATGTCAGACATGACTTCAGGAGAGTTAAGTGGTTAAACAAAAATGCAGACAAAATATAAACAAAAATTGTCATTATACCCATAACTGACTATAGTTTCCAGAGCATTTTTTTTCCTCTCTCCTTGCCTTTCTCAGCCTAGTGAAGAATTTACATATCAAATCACTGACTTTCTTCTAGCTCAGGACTTCCCTTTAAAATTCCCTGCACTAAGCTTTGCTGGACTTTTGAAAGAGCAGGTAATAGTCAGGTAATTTACTGACCTCAACCCTAAAGTCTGAAAGAAAATACAATAATTAGAGGATGGCCATATGTTTTACATTCCTAAGACTATTTTATTCATGATCTAGACCAAAGAAAAATCTGAATCCTTATTAAAAGATTAAGTGCATAGACTTAGAGACATCAGAGAAATTCTGTGTGTCATATGAAAAATAAAAAACAAATCCCAAAACTAGAAGACAGTAATGGATGCTATCAATGAAATACAAACCAGTAAGTACCCTTGCAGTCACACACTGTGGTATTTTAAAGAAAAAACCCCAAACTCTCACTGGGTTTTATAAAAAACTCTTAGCCTCCAGGCCTGGCCTTCAGCTATGTTTTGTCCCTGGTGGAAGACAATGGAGAAGCACAAACTGTCAAAAGACTTTTAAACAATGCATGAAAAAAATTCATTTCTGTGGTTATCCTGCTGTCAGGAAGGCAAAATTTAATAGTATAAAGTAAATGTTGTTGTTATTGTTGTTGGTTTTTTTCTGAAAAAAACCTCATAATTTGTAATAGAAACACTAAAATGCTTAATCCTAATAAGATAAGACTCTGTGATATTTGGTAAATATGTGATATGGAAAGAAATGGCATTAGTGCTTTACTTGTACATCAAAATTCTTAAGAAACTCTTCAGGCTTTGAAAGAGTCTCGTGGGAGAATTTGGTGGAAAGGAGGATGATGCTTTTGTGATCCAGCTGACAGCTGGAAAGGCAGCAGCAATTTTCCTGTTGAATTCAGGCTGCTGTTTTAAATTGAAACCTTGATATAGGAATGTAAATTGTTTGCAACAAGAAAAGCATTGCTGACCAAAGGACACATTCTAGGCAGCACAGGTTATCAAGGCAATATCACCCCAGTCCTTCTGTCTTTAGCAATTCTATATGTAACTACAAATCAAAGGAAAGGTTTGATTCTTCTTATTTTGTGGACAAGTTGTAATTTGTGTCTGTGGAGTCCAGTGGGTTCTGGAATTGGGATTTGTAGCTGGATCAGAACAGTGGACACTCAGTTCCATGCAGTGGCACTGAGGGAGTACCCATGTTTTGTTTCCTCTCAGTTGGCCCAGGAGTTTGAGGTCTGTAGCTCACTACAACAGGACACTGAGATGACCAAAACATTTGCCATATTCAGAAATAAATACACAGGCCAATTTTTTGACCTCTTGTCTGGAGAAAGAGGTAAATTAAACTTTTCCACGCTCTGTGTTGTTCTGGGAGGTGCTGGGATTTTAATCACCTGTATAAGGACCTCAATCAATAAATTGCAAGACAAAGGCAAAAAGGAAGAAAAACCCCAACCAACCATCTAGCACAGAAAGCCCTGCTGAGGCTGCACTCAAAATGCTTTTACAACATAAATTACAAAAGCAATTTTACAGCTTGGTGACTGAAGTGACATAGCTGTATGGAGCAATTATTAAAGCAGACAAAAAGCAGATTTTCCCACAGGGGTCAGCCTACACCCATCACTGGGGCTGTGCAAAGTTGTGGGGTGGAGCAGGGGACAGAGCACTTTATACCTGTCAGCAGGTTCTGGTAAAAGGAGGGCTCCTGATCTTCAGCGTGAGCCTTAACCCCTCCTCATGGTCTTTAAAGTCAGGGAGCACTGAGGGAATTAGTGATAATCAAATAATTTGCTAAACCTAGTCTATTCAATTCAGCAAATGCTTATCAAGGATTGTTTATTTTCAGGCAGAAAATTATTGATTCAGGAGGATTAGCTGGGGCTGGGAAGTCAATGCCAGACTATGGAACTGGAGACAAAACCTGAATATAGCAGGATCTGAAAAAAGTCAGATTGGCAGAAACTATGAAAGAGTGACAGGGTAGGAGAGCAGAGAGGGAGCAGATTGCCCTAGAGGAGAGGGCAAAGTCTGGCAAGGGTACAGATGCTGGGAAACTGGGGACAACCAGCAAAGCAGGGTTAATAGGATCCTATCTGGACCTCCTGGGCTTCTCCTAGCACAAAGGCTGAGAGGTGTGAGGTGCTGCAGGGCAAAAGGACAGCAGGACAGGTGTGATGGGGACAGATTGCTGCTCTGGCTGGGGTCTGCAGTCCCCAGCAGTCCCCAGAGGCCAGCCCAGGACACAGGGGCAGGCTGGGGAGCAGTGATGGGAATGGACATTGGCTGAAAACCTGGTGTGTGGGAACAGGGCAAGGAGAAAAGGTCTGCCTTGTAACCAGAGCTGCTCCTACAACACTCATATAAAGCAAAGCTATTTTGTCTTAAGTGGCTTATATTTTCACTTTTCAAACTAGGAATCCAATCTATTCTGACCTGTTTGTCATGTTTAAGGTTAGCATAAAAATGAACAAATCTTATATAAAGGATTAGCATAATTTGACACCTAGAATACAGCTTTCTATCATTTCTATCATCTATACAGCTCTCTGTATTTCTGTTCAGGATTTTAAAGGAAAAAAAATCACTTCTTTGTTTTAAGCTGGTTTGTTCAGGATCTCTAAGGATTTTCTTCAGAATAAGCCATGCTGACCCATCTGCCCACAGATCTCTATAGCCTGAAATGGATTAGTCTTCCACCTGTCATTATGCCATCATTTACTAAATTTAGTAGAAATTTTTAAAAGCAGGGAAATGGTAAACAGGAAACCTCCAATCTGTTTTTCTGAATTAACAGATATTGGGGGAAGTTTGATGGAAAATGGACAGCTGACACTGTTGCTCTATCAACATGGTTTTCAATTCTGAGCAAACTTTGTTACATTTGTTCTGTTTGTGAAGGTCCAAGCTACAGATGTGTACTCCTAAGAGCTGAATGAGTCATTATAAGCAAAATAAATAGTATGCAAGCTTGGGAATGGCAACCAGGCCATAGAAACAAAAACTGATCAGAAGGACCACAAACCTTTCACCTGGCACAAAAGAGACTTCTCTGAATACAAAGTGGCTTATGAATACAAAGTGCAAAGCAGCTGTATGAGATCCCACATACCACTAAGGGTTGACAAATTTTACTTATCCTGGGGGAAGGTACATTTTTCAGGGTTGGTCCTCCCAGGGGTGTAAGCTCCAGCAGAGTACAGCATTTATAGCACCACACTACAGAGGTCTTGCTCTGAAATGGAGGGAAAGCATTAATTAAAACATAAAGTGCCTGTACAGTCATTTTCCCAGGGTCACAAACAATTGCTTTGCTTGAAGAGCAATTAAGTCTTTGAATGAAGACTTAATGTAATTACTCAAATCCAGAGAAACAAAAGAATTGGAGGCTACAAAGCATCAATGTCTGTCTCTGAGAAAAGTTCTGGTTTTGCTTTTGATTAATTCATTGCAGTTTTAATTTTTTTTTTTTTTCATTTTGACAGTAATTTTACCACAACAGGGAGGAAATCCAGACAGGTGTGGCATGGGCTGTGCTGTGCTACACTGGTGGGAGAGGAGGTGGGCTGAGCTGGCAGTGGCCCTGCCGTCCCTGAGAGTGGTCCAGCCCTCCTGCCCTGCTCCCCTCTTCCATGCCAGCTCTTCTCCCCTCAGCCTCACCAAACCCCCTTCATCTACCATTTCAAACAGCAGCTATGCTGGGGCTGCAGCTCAGGCTTGCAATTAAATTGTGGGCTGAGGTGTTTCGTGAAAAATGCAGCGGGATTATGATGGGTCCCAAGCAATTGAAACAGGACATCTCTAGCACAAGAGGCTGCTGCTGCCTGTTGGTGCATCAGGGAAATAATTCAAGTAGTTATCAGCTCTGATACCATTTACCTGCTGTGATTCAGTGAGGTGATACCTCCACAGGCAGGAATCTTGGTGATACATAAATACCCAAGCACATGGATAGGTACCCGAATGCAGTGCTCAACTCCCCTGGTTCACAGCTTTCTCAGGAAAACTTGGTGCTTAAGTGCTTCTGGAAATTCCCAAAAAACAAAGCTTTACAGGTAAGCATGGTTTGATTTCCACTTATTTCAAAGAGCTAAATATCTTTGAGGATCTGCTTCTAACTGCTTCATAACTCCAGATTCCAGCATAAGATGGAGCCAGACCCTAAGTTTGCACTGCTCTGTGCTTTCTTTAGCAAAGACTAGTTCCTTTACTGGTGTACAGAGGAGTGCTGGCAGGCAAACTCCAGAATGATTCCCGTATGCCCAAATGTTAGAAAGACCACACTTGGATTGACTGGCACACTGCTCTCGTTGTACTCACAATTTCTTGTTGTAGAAGTTGAAAAGTTTGAAATAATCACACTCTGTCACATCTGCACTTGGAGGGAAACATCTAAAACTTCTTTTTGTGCTCTAAAAGAATTGAAACTAGCAAGTTGCTACTTTGCAGCTGGCATTAATGAATCTGCACCCTGCATGTCTTGAACTGGCCAAGGAGCTCTGCCATAATGCACAAAACATGGAAATGAGGTTGGGGTTGCATAGGGACACTGAAAAAAAAGCACAAGCAGCTCTGTGAGAACATGGTCTGTTACTGTGTTAGTAAATGGGATCTGCAACCCAAATAAAATATCTGAGTAGACTGAAGCAAGAATGAAACACGATACAAACTCCACTTTTGTCCCAGAGGACAAAACGTGATTTGTTAACACCCACAGTAGCTGCTCGTGGCAGAAATATGTCAATGAGTATTGCTCCTATGGAAAGGCAGCAGAACTCCTGTTTCAGCAAAATCACTTGAGAACAGGGTTTGTCATAAGCTGCTGATGTTACACAGTATCATATCCAAGGTGCTGAAAGACATCCATTTTTTTTCTTTAGAACAACTGCCAGAGAAATACCTGATGGGTCAATGGCCTTGCTACGTGGGGGGAAAAATTCATGGGCCTCTTTTGTCAGGAATGCATAAGTAATTATTTGCACTTGCTCATTCTGGAAGAGAGAAATTGTTTGCATGTGAGCAACAATAAATTAGGCACTTTAAATAGCTGATCCTCTGCTGTCAGAAAATGTCAATACAAAGGCAGTTTCCAGTAGCTAAGATTTGTAATAGAAATTCAAGCCCTTTGTGCAAAGGGCATTGGATTTAAGGATCTCATCTTTTTCTGTAGTGGAAAAATAAGTAAGAACCTTGTCTATTTAGGTGAATCTATATGCTTGATAAAAACTTTATAGGATTTTCAACTGGCTATTAGATTTAGAAGGAACCCATTTAAACATTGTTATTCTTACCCTTATTCTTAGCTGAAATGCTGGATTTTGCTAATGCACGTGGCTGGTTAATGGTGTCACTGCAGAATGGAAAGAATAGTTGTCAGAAACAAGGTAAATTGCTTTCTCTGCAGTTTATTGTTACCATGACTGTTTTGAGATGTATATCAAGCCAAGTTACCTAAATTGCCTCAGAGAACATCATTGCAAAGTGATAGATTCCAACAATTTAGCTGAAAGGACAGGCTGCCTTATGGTCCTAACACACTGCTCTGCAAGCTGCCCCCTCCCCACTTCAACAGACATCTTGGTTTAGTTTCTGGATAAAGAGTTACAGTTGTGCTACTTCACTGTGACTATAACTACTTCAAGCAGACTTCCTAGATATTTTATAAAATTTCCCAGGGCAAGAACAATTAGGCAGATTTTAATCATGATTTCCACAAAATGCATTATAGCAACCCTTATGAAGAAAGTTCCATGTAAGAGGAAATGAAAAGACTCACATACACAACTCGAGTCCTGCAGTAAAAACTTAGAGGATATTTCTTCTGGAATGCAGTTATGTAAAAATGACTTCTGATTTCCAACTGAATGGCTTCTTACAATATCCAGTCATATCTGCTTAGTTGTTTGACAGAAATTACTTTTATTGCCTCTTCCCCTTGAGATACAGAATGTACCAATGCCATTTTTAAAGTCTCCTTTCAGTGCAGAACTGCCTCTTGCAGCCAGAAAGAGACAAAGACTCCAGCAAGGCCTTTCAGCTCTCCTTTCCCCCCTGCCTGGGCTCACACACTATAAGGATGGCCTTTCTCTAACATTTTTTTGTTGTTGAAAATTTTGTAATTTATTGCAAGTATCCAGAGAGGCAAATTGACAAGCAGCTGCATGTTAGGGTGATATTTCTGTCCTGACAACACTAGATGGACCCAGACATAGGAAACAATGTGGTATCATGAGATATTTTTGCTGAATATGACACTTTCAATTGAGCATCTTCAAGACTGCTTCAGCTTTAAATCTGAATTTGCCAGATATAAAAAGGGTTTGACATTGACCCTTCACCTGACAGTAATACATTTTTTATCTTTTAATAACATACAGTAATGTTGCTTTGTGATTTCAGGGAGCTCTTTGAGTAAACAAATCATATTCATCACCTAGAGACTAACATGCCTTTCCAGAGTGTGTAAAGATGATAGATAAGCTGAAAGGCAGGCTTGAAAAAGTTTTCAGCCATCTAACAGAATTTTTTAGGAGCACACTGCTGCACCAGTTAGAAATTACTACTTACTTTTTTTTTTTAAGGTACAGTTGTTTATATGATTTCTGGAATTGATTTCTCAATACTGTTTGATCCAAATGCTTTGAGGGTTTCAAATGGGGTCTTTATGCCAGTTTCTCAGAAAAAAAATATTATGTGCATATACAGTCTGGCTGCCTGTGCTGAGCAAATTATTTTTGAACTCAAACTTCAATTTACAATTTCTGTTAAATTTCACATCGCAGTAGAAGCAATCCCCTCCAAATTCTGATTCACTCTCATCAACTGTTAGAATGAGAAAAGCAGTCCCACTTGTACCATCATGCCCACACCCCATGGCAGAAATGCTGAGGCCTGGAGAGTGTTTGGTCTGGCAGAAATGAGCCAGGATGGGGGAGGTTGGTGTTAGACTGAAATAAAGCTTTTAGACAGTGATGCTTTGAAACAGAAAATGAAGGCCCTACCAACAAAACTTTTGTTTGAAAGGCCTTCTTGCAATGTCCAGGGGACATCAGCATTGCAGTGTGAAACCAACACAGCATCACTTAGTGCATGTGTGTACCCCTGGGTCCTCCCAGCAGAGCACAGCATGGACTTTCCTCCAGACCCAATTTTGCATGACAGCTGCCACTTACAGGGAACTTCATTTGGCAGCTGGTGGTAGGAATGAAACGTGTCCAGAACAGTAGGATGACAAAAAATTAATTAACTGTGGTTTAGCTTGGGAAATTAGCTGGATGAGGAGAAGCAGCAAGATTTGAAGTTTGAGGAATAGCCCCAGTGAAATATTTCAGAATGTAGAGGGGACACATGAACATACTTGCCAGCCAAGAAGAGTTTCCAAATACGTATTTGGACGGTGAAGGCGGAAAGACACAAACACACACACAGAGGATGGAACATCACCCACATACATGTTTCAAAATTCCTAATGAGACTTTTGAAACTGTGTTCAAACTGGAAGGGAATATTTTTGTGTAGCACAGCGGAGAGTAATTACTGGCAGACTGAAGTGAATAGCACATGCATTGTACCATTTATTTTATCAATTGAATTCTATGATTTGTTCCTTATCCTACAGTCTCGTAATGGCATTAAGTGATGATTGTGTGCTAGCATGGGTAATCAGAATGAAAATTAGGGTTTTTCACTTGAATTAATTGTCTCTATTTATTCTGCTTCCAATTCAGTTTTTAGCCATTATTTATGGTCTATTTTAAAAAGATTGCATCTCTTCTGCAAAACCACTGTCTTCAGCAAAACCACTGTCAGAAATAAGAGCAGTTTTACAAAAACTGAAATAATGCAGTGTTTCTCGTTTCAGTTGGCTGTGCCTTCCATATTTAGTTTTTGGCTTGAAAAGAAAGCCATTATATTCAGATAATAGTTTTCCCAGCCAAAAGCATGCACTCATATGGAAAAGATTGACTGTTAGACTATAGCAAAATCTGTAATCTACACACAATGACATTTTATAATAGCAGCCTAAGCTAAGTAAAGGCATTTTGTTTTTATTAAAAAAAAACTCCTGAGAAACCACAGGGCTGATGTCTCTGAATCCAGACCAGAAGCCTAGTACCCCATTGTGCTTTGGACAAAAGCTGATTTGTTCAGTTCCAGAAAAGACTAGGATGGTTGTATCAGTGTTTTTGCAATACAGCAAAGGTTGCTATCTGATACAGCTTTGTCTTGCATAGGAGCTGAGTACCAGAATTTGTGAAGTGCTTATTATTGATCAACCATAATAATTGCTAAATGACCCAAGTTTCACTTCATTGCAATCATACCTCTGTTGCTTTCATTATGTATTTTGAGGTAAATTTTTCCTCTTGCTCTGCCTCTTCCGCCCCCCAGGCAGGCCCCCCACAGGTCTGTGTAAAGCATCCTCTGAGAAACAAGAAGTTCCTGGCAAATACAACTTAAGGTGAGTAGGATTATATAGGCTGCAGCATTCCCAAGTGTTTGATTCAGTCATATTTTGGGTGACCCACAGACTGGTGCTGCTGTTCCTGTCCCTGGGAGATTTTCTCAAAATTTAACAGAGGTGAAAGGCTGTGTGCACAGCTGCTCCCACTGTTGTACTCTGCTGGTTAGAGAACAAATTTAAATTTGTTTGAAGGGTAATAGTAGGAGGTGGAAGAGTCAGAGACACCAGACAACGTTCTCAGAGGTATCCAGGGATGCCCAAGGTTTGCTAAACGTGACACTGGATCCCAGGAAGCAGTTGGAGCAGTGACTCTCTCCACACAGACCTTTCTCTTCCTGCCATCCTTGGCCCATCCCCTCCACCTTTGAACTCACCAGCTGCCCACAACACCACTGTGGTGGCAATCCACAGGCTTTTCTTCTTCCTATCCCTCACTTGTCCAAAATACTGTGCCCTGCCTGCTCCAGCAGATCTGGCTGGGACCCTGCCCAGCTCCTCCTGCACTGGAAATGCTGTTCCTGAGCCCAGGTCTCTCCAAACACTCCCTTCCTGTGCACCCCAGTCCCTTGTCCCCATATGTGCATCCTGCCCAGCCCCAGGGGTCACCTTACCTGGGAGGGGGAACAGAGCAGGGGCAACAGCCCTGCAAAACCCCAAACTCTGCACATCCTGTCCTGCTGCCTCTCATTTCTCCTCCTCGTGGTGTGACAGCACCTTCTTCATGCACCTGATGGGAAGAGGATGGCTGCTTGTGAAGAGACAAAGTCTTGGAGAAACCTTCCTCTTCCACAAGGTGCCCCCACTCCTGTGGCCCATGTGGCACAGCAGGCAAGGAAAACCCTCCTCAGTGAGCTGCCATGCTGATGCACAAAAAGAATATGTGGAGCACAGGTTTTGGGAAAGGTTTTCCTGTACCTTACACAACGGTAGGAAGGGTTAATATAAAAAGTAGCTGAGTGTGTGAATCTTTTAAGTGACTCAATCAAAGCAGAAGTTTCTAGAGATCCATATTTTAGTTTTATAGGAACTTTTTATGGGAAGTTTTACTACAGCATATTCTAGTTACTGCATTACTCCCGTGTGTAGGGGACCAAAGGATAATGCTGTTGGGAAGATGTACAACTTCCCATTGCCTATGCAGTAAATCATCCCATGCAGGAGAAGAGGAGTCTGCAATTTCAGTCATTCTTGATGCTCTATAATGTACCAGCACAGCTTTTAATTAAAACTATGGAGCAGGAAGGGTTTTTATTTCACTCCAGAGCAGGATGGGTGGTAACAATGAGAAGGGGATGACTCTTTGCTTATTAAATTGCAATATTGTTTGCAAAAGTACTCCTCCCATGAACAGCCATCTGGTGCCTGAGAACCACGGGGCTTGTTATTAGAGGGATGTTTGCTGCTGAGCCTGTGAGGCTGCTTCAGATCCCACTCACAGAGACCTGGCAGTGATGCTCAGAAATCTGGCATGCCCACGAAAGCCCTGTCTCATGAGTCTTCAGCCAAAATGTGAACACTTCACTGAAAACTCTGAGAATGAATGAATAAAAAAACTGCTCCTGTGTCACGTGCATTGCCTGCAGGGAGCAAATGTCCCAAGGCACGGCAGACCTGCAGAACAGCAGCTGTGAGGCCAAAAAGAAAGGCACTCTGCAAATCAATTTCTTTGCACCAGAGGGTGTTTGCATTTGCAGAGCTCTTTAGACAGATGTGGCCACGTATCAGTGCACAGAAGGAAGCTTCAGAATCTTCTTACATTAAGAAACATTGCCAGTCAATTTGGCCTTGAGCAGTGGAGGGTAGTGGTCTTTTCTTAAAGAAAAAGAACTGTAAAAATCAAAGGTTGTATCCTCACATTCAGTTCAGAGCCACCTTGGAAAATCTCGGGGGTCAGAGCCCCAGTGCCAGAGTCAGAGTAGGCAGCAGGACCACACAAAGGATACCCGAGTCACCTCCCACCAGCTGCAGAGGAGGACAAGAACCCTGCTGGCATCACTTGGAGGAGACAGAGATTCTGGTCTGCAGTCAGGGGCCAAGGCTGCAGTGTCAGACTGGATCTCAGTTTCTCAGCACCACAGAAGAGCCCTGGGGATCAGTGCTCTCCTCCCTGGCTGCCAGACAAATGTGAGGCCTGTCACTTGCCACAGGTCTGCTCTGGGTAGCTCTGCTGCTACCACCACTTCTGGTTGGATTTTTCAAACAGTCCAACTCCTCTTTTTCCATGCTGTTTATGTTAGGGACCAGCTCCCTGTAAATGCACAAACCATCACTTTTTTTCTCATTTAAATTGCATTCTAAAAAGCCTTTCTTTGGAACAATAGCTGCAAACATGGATCAAGAAGAGAATCAGTGCTGTGCCAACCAGCTTAAGCCTCTTTCTTGTTTCTATCTCCTTGCCTCTCTGAGCTATGCTGCAAATTCTTTTACCAGGCTGAAGCCTACAGGACTACAGGCCCAGATCCACATTTTTTCCATGTTTTCACATTGCCTGTAACAATCAGGTAATAGACCAACAATAGCAGCTCAACAATAAAGCAAGACATGTAGCTCACACTCTGACTGAGAGCAAATGACAGCCTTATTGCTTGTAGTGCAAATATAAAGAAATGCCTTTAACACCTACAGGAAAAATTTTAGGTTATGGCTTCCCATCAGTCCAGTGGGAGAATACAGCAAACCACCATTATTCACACAGGCTTTGACTTTTCCCCAGGTTAAATCACAAGGAGTGGGGTTTTCAGGCTTGAAATTTGCTCTCCAGGATGTGGTATATGGCCAATCTCTGTCCCTTTATATTTTGAAAGACATCTTGATGGTCTGAGTTAAAACCCTATCTAAACTCTGCATCCACTTCAGCCATCCCCATTCCTACTACAGAAATACATTGAAATTGTGAAAGGCCTCAGATGGAATGCTCCCCCAGGTTCATCATGATGCAAATCTGAAGAGGTTGCACTATTTTCCCTGAAGAGGGCACACAAAGAGATTTTCTATTGTCCCTTAGGGCATAATCTTAGGGCTAAATACTTTCAAGTAGTTATGGTACTGGTGTCATAGCCTCATACAATTTTCACAGTCACAGTTTTCTTTACCTAGAGAAAGTTTGCATTGGTGACTACAGCCCACAGGCTAATTGCTAAAACTGGTTCATGAAGCTTAACTAGATTACTGGAGAGAAGGAAGCTGCTTACAGAAGAATCCTAACAAGAGCAAGCAGTTGCATGTCAGACATTGAGCCAAACCAACTACAGGCTTTTTAAAAATGAGGGAAAGCTGTAGAAGTCAGTGCAACTTCCATGGATCCTGTTCTGACCACAAATTATATTTTAAAGTATGTAAACTCAAGTTTTCTAAGGGGGTTTAACTGAAACAGTAGAATAAGGAACTAATTTCCAGAATGTCTTGAAAAAAAAATCTACAAAGTGGTTGGGAACTCCAAAACCCAACCAGCAACTGCTCTGCTAAAGACAAAACGGGAGGTAAAGGGCCTCTAAGTTCACAGCTAGAACTGACTTCGAGTTCAAGCATATTAAAAAGAAAACTTGATGCAATGACCTTGATTAGACCTTTTTCTAATCCTTTCATAGGAGATATATTTGAAAAAGAAAAACACAGCAGTTCTTCCTTATAAAAATTAACATTAAGTTCTGACATACATCTTGAACAGCAGACATGTGCATACTCAGTCTGAAGACAGCAATTCTAAGGAAGAGAAGTCTCATGAGACCTTGGACCACTGTGCTGTGTCCTGCAAGATCCTGAAGAAAAAGCACCACAGTCAGTAGATGACACTAACACTCAGGTAAAAAGTACTTAACTCAAGTGGTGCTAAGAGAGTTGCAGGTGCACAAGAGAATTAGGAGATACCAGCTTGAAATTGTTTTCTGTTCACTCTGTCATGGGAGACTGCATTCCACATTATTCTCTCCAGGAGTGTCTTGCACCACAGAAACCAGAATTGTACAAAATTTCTCATTATGTCTGCTTAATTAGGCAGAGGAGTTCATAAACTTATCAAAACATAAGCACAGTCTGACATTTTGATTACAAACCCCTTCAAACACTCAACTCTCTATCAAGGCCTGCTCACACTGAGACTGCAGCAAGATACAAGAAATGTAGTTACCTGCTCCAAAACACATCAACCTTTCCATTTTTATCTTGACTGTGGCTTTGCTACAGTCCTCCATCAGCCCTTCTGAGTGTTGGAATCAAACAGCTCTAAAGGAGTGTTTGAGGCTAAAGGAGGTTCCCCAGGTCTCAGCTGGGGCAGGGGGGTGGGTACAGCTACTTTCTTCTGAGCAGCCTGTGCCTTAGCCCAGATTGTCTCCTGTGGCTGAAAAATACAGAAAGCTGTTTGCTACAGCAAGTGAGCAGAACTCTGCTACTATAATGAGTTGCATATGCAAGCCCCCAAGCCCTTACTGAGGGAGCTTTAATTACACATTGTGAAAAATCAGCCAGCAAACTAGGAGGTGAGAAAGTGGTGCTTGCTGCCATCCTGCTCTTGTGG
This sequence comes from Notiomystis cincta, assembly GCA_013398075.1. NCBI lineage: Eukaryota > Metazoa > Chordata > Aves > Passeriformes > Notiomystidae > Notiomystis > Notiomystis cincta. The sequence goes on from VZRX01018714.1 coordinate 166,065, forward strand.
GTTTACCTCAGTACACGACTGTGGGGGAAAATATCCCATTCCTCAGGCCAGACTGGGAGGCCTCCTGCAACCTTTTCTCCTGAGGGAGGAAGGTGACAGTGCCTCTTGCTTGGCTGACCCGAGGCCACGGGAGCAGTCCAGGCGCACCAAGGCAGGAGGAGGGAGCTGGTGAGATCAGGGATACCACTGAGCACCCACAGGCCAGTGGGCAACAGAGGGGCTGGTTCAGTGACCCTGCCTGGATGAAAATGCCCAATAAAAAGATCTGGGTAAGAACAGTATTGATGGGCATAAAAATATGTCTGTAGGTCTTAAATGCATTTAATTTACAGCACATTGGCACCAAAACTGTTGAAACACATTGATGTGCAAAGGAACCATGTTTTTAATATAGGTCTCATCAAATCCTGAGTTTCACTAAATGAAAATGCTTCACTTTGCAACCTCACTCAGGCACTCCCCTCTTGTCAGTCCATTGATTTGTGCAGTCCCACAGTACCCACAGGGAGGGAGCTACATTTACTGTAGCTGTTTTGCTTTTATTGGAGACTACCAGAGCTAGCGAGTAGCTGGAGGCAGTGTGACAGCTCCAAATATCTTGAATCCAATTAAACTGAAGATAAAATAATTTTTTTTTATTCCAATGCATTATTCTTTTTATAACTTCATGCACTGCAGAGTTTCCAGTTCATTATGTGTAACCATCAGATATTAAAGAGAAAACAAAACAAGATGTCTGGAACTAGCAGACACTTCCCACAGATGAAACTGCATTCTCACACACTAAAACAAGCAGCAGCGAAATATTTTGCTATTTGACACCATGAGATTCCAAAAATTTCTCCAAGGTACAGCAATTTCACTCCTCACATTTACTGCCCAAGCCTCTCTTCGGATTCATTATTTCCCCAACAATGAGAGTGTGTTTACGAAGGTGGGTTGTTTGTATTTCCCTCTCTCCCCAACAGCAAATTTAATAAGACTGCAAGCTAGAAACTGGTCTGTGGCAAAGCTGAGCCTCAATCCAAGAAAATAATACATCTGCTGCACTGTAAACATGTCAAAGAAAAAAAATACCAGTTTCATCTCTTCTCCCCATACACACTGGATTCTTTATTTAATAAACACTGACAAAATGCAGCTACAGAAAATACTTTGCTTTACTGAGTCTGTACAATGAATGACCTTAACTTTTCTGGTAGCCTAAAAAGATAACAGGACTTCACATTGTCACCATCAGTATGCACCTTTCAGAATGTTTTTAGATATGCTTGGGGACATCACTGTTGATGACCCATTTCACACCTCTCAGGGTCCTTCAGGGCTACTCCCTGTCAGCCTGGCTGCTCTGCTCCTCATAAAGCACACCTCACACCTTCCTGCTGCTCCAGCTAGCAGGAAAACAACTGGTCAGGAAGAAAAGGAGTAAGCTACACTCATTTCAGGAGAGATTTGAATAGTTTATTTTGCCCAATCAAGAGCCCTTCAGCATAATGACACATTCATATACACATATATGAACATTTTTTTCTGAAACATTAATGTATAATACATTTTAAATTTAAAATACCAGCTGCACAGGTATTTTTATTTACAAAAATATTCCATACTTAATTTTTTAACTTCATTATGATGACATAGTTCAGTCCAAGTACATGTAAGTAAAATAACTCTATGCAATCTAACATAGTTGAGTTTGTAACAGTACAGTTTGCAGTTCATATGAAACTATATTTGTAGACAGATGGATTTGCAACCCTACCTAAAAATGCATATTCCAGTAATCATCCTCAGAAGAGCTAGTGGGGCTCAGCAAGACTTAACTGAAGAAGAAGTTGCAATGAACATAAGGGAAAAAGAAAACACACATGTACACACTAACATATACAGAAACAAGAACTGCTACACATCAAGCATGCTTACCCAGGAGTGGGCAATGTTAGAAAAATTTACGGATGTATTTTTTTCCCCCATGGTGCTGGTACAATGAAACAGCAGCATAACTAGAAAGCAGCATGTTTTCCTAGTTCTAACCACTACAGATAGCAGAGCTCAGGTCTAAAATAACACAGTACTGCTTATTTACAATTCTGTTTTAAAAGGGAATATTTAAAACATGTTCCCACCCCTCTCCCTTTCCATCACCTATTACTGAATGGTAGTGGTAATCCACATACAACTCCTTACATGTTTTCAACTGAAACAGTTTAACTTCTAGTTATTTGCCTTGTAATATGGAACTTAGGGACTAACAGAAACAAATACAAGTGTCAAATTAACCTACAGCTGTAGGTTAGTTTAAACGTTTCTAGGTGCACATGAAACTATTAAAAGAAATACTGATTGACATCTTTCATTTGATTGTTTGGTGTTTCTGCCTCATTTCCCTTTTTTCCACTTTTAAAAATTGAATGCCTACATCTTTAAGTCTAAACTTTATAAGGTGTAAGAGAACCCAGGAACAGTACACTCATCAGACTTGACACAGTAATAAGGTAGATATATAGCACATCTTTATAATGGGCTTAGGAAGAAATTGGCCCAGGTTAGCTTTTCAATGAAAACTGAAGTAAAATCGGTTTAGCTGATTCACCTACACTACCCTTTTTTTTCCCTCCCCTGATTCTGTTCACTCCCACCCCTCAAACATCACTAATTTCTGTCTACAGAGTATTTGAAGATTTTGTGGCAGTAGCAAAGCTATCAACATCCACCCGAAAAGATTCACGTGAATTATCAGGAAGTTGGCTGGCACGAGGGAAGATTCAAGTTGCCCTTCTCCCTGGAGAGGGAGGCAGGGCCCTGCAGTCCCTCCCTCCCACACCAGACCCCGCCTGCAGGCAGTGCCCGCCCAGACACCTGAAACCACGAGCAGGAAGTAGAGGGCACTTCAGCCACAGACTCTTAAGTTTTCCAACACACGTTCCAGATACAGAAAAACCCAACAAAACAAACCTACATAAACCTGATTTACATGTAAAGAGCTGATGTATAATCAAAATACACAGATTACTCAAGGAAAATGTTTATTGGACAAACCTCACTTCAGTTTTGGAGAATTTTAAAAGGCCAAGAAATTGAGCTGAAAAAAGTCTCTCATGTGTACCAGAAAAAAACCCAAACCATAGAAAACCAGTCAGCCATGGACTGCAGCTGTTGAGAAAACTTTTATATTAGGCTAGTTCCCTATCTTCGTGCTCCATACTTGGAGAATTGTTTAAGAATGTTCATAATGGGAGGTAAAAATAACTGATTATTTTCTGCAAAGCAAAATGGGCTATTTGTTTTCATTGCTTAGTACTTGTATCATCTCGATATGAGATATGAATGTATTCATAAGCTTAAAACAACTTCTATGGATAATATACATACTTTAAGTACTTTGACTTAAAACTTCAACGTAAGTCTTTTTAAAATTAAAGGTAGAAGTGTACATATAAAAATTATTTAAAACTAAAAGTATATTCTTAAGCAGTATGTATAAATATAACAGATTTCTTTTGTATTATCTAGTAACAAATGTGAAAGTGTTGCAGTAATTTATAAACTGAATGCTGACACAGAATACGTGCCTTTCATTAAGATTCTATATTGTATATACATATTTTGCTAAGAAAACACACATTCTAAATAAATCACATAATTAGCAAAGGTGCCTGAAAGTAATCTGTTCTAAAGTCTTTATTGAACATGTGTGTTTATATACAAATAATGAACCTGAACTGCACAAATGCAGAAACAAAATTAAGGAATAAAATACCATGATTGAATTAAAGTGCAGGAAAAATTCAAGTTTAAAAGTTCAGGTAAGATCAGTGCCATTACTTAAGCAAAAAGGAAACAAACAAACAAAAAAGAAACAAAAAAACCAAACAAAAATTCCCACCCCTCCAAAAAAGCCCAAACCAAAACCAAACCACCACCAAAAAAACCCAAACCAAACCAACGAAGAAAGAAAACAATCCAACAAAAATCATAGAAAGGAAAATAAAAGGAAAACTAAAAGGAGAAAAAAGAAAATGAACTTGCTTCCAAAAATCCTCCTTTGGATGTAGCTTTCCAATATCACCTGCCATGCAAGTACCTCCTCAGGCACAAAAACTTTGCATAAAGACAGACAAGGAACACAGCTATATATTACTATACTTTATAACTGACTGTTTGCTGAAGAACAAATCACTGGAGATGCCTGTGGTGTAACACTTTCAGACTGATTTGGAATACACACATATTTACACATACCAGGATTCAAAAGTTACGATTTGGCAGGACTAAGGTGAAGAAAAGCTTCTTCAGTTTACAGTTCCTAATGAGACACACTACATATAAACAGATAGGTAGCAGCAGGTAGTTTCTTACTTTCATAAAAAAAAAAGTAATAGCTCAATTGTATTTTATAGTTTTTCCAGACACTCTAAAAAATTTCACACAACTAAAATGCTAGTGAAAAAACCAGGGGTGCTTCCCCACAAGGATTTCAATATACTTTGCTGTACAAAAGGTGCACCACCAATAGCACAGTAAAATGCAATGATGTGTGTGTGTGATTGCCTTCCTTCCATTGGGAAGGAAAAAGTAACATTTTAGACTGAAATTGTACATAGCCCCTTTTATTGACCAAGAACCTTTTGTGTGTTTATCTCATGAGCAATCACATCGTTGTCTTCATATCTAGAAGCATGCCCTGAACATAAGCAACAGAAGAGATTCAACTATGATCGATTCTGCAACACCAAATAAGCCACTACTCTTCTGGTACTGGCAGATGGTCTCTCATTGCCTCTTATTATTTTGCTTGCTGGTGGTTGTCAAATGCGTCTTGATGAGAAAGTTAAGTGTGCTTTCCTTTCAAGCCAAGGTCATCTTCCATTGAATGATACCATAATTTGTTGAAGAATACTTTTACAATCTTCTCCCCCAGAGCCTGACCAGATTAATTTCCCCGGATTCTGCTGTCCTGAAATGTAGTTTATCTTCACCAGGTCAAATAATAACGAGTCATCTCAATTTATAAATGTGAGACAAGGAAGGGGACAAGTGTCAGCTAGAGTGGGGTTTTTTTGGATGTGGTATGGGTAGTGGTTTATCTAGTTTCCTTCTACCTGGATGTCTTACAAGATGGTGTTAAATATGCATTAATCAGACACCAAAAAAAAATTAACGTCTAGAGGCAAATATTGGATGGCAAACTGAGTTAAGTAACTCGAGTAAACGTTGCCTCAGTAGTCATGGGACAGAGCCATGAAGAAATCATAATACTGCTGTTCAAATTGTCACATTCTCATTTGTTAAGTCCTTTGAGCAGTGGGCATAGTAGGGCATGCCCTTGTACTGGCAACACAATTCAATTGTCTTTTCAAATTAAATGTTGGTATACATAAAGTGAGAAAATTTACAAGTTCGTGCTACAAAGCCCAAACATATTTGCCTCTCATTTGAAAAGTGATTTAAGAACCATAAGTAACTTCAATATTTTGCATCCTTGAGGTGTTTTGTAAGGTTGCCTTATCTGTGTACCTGCAACATCACTTCACAATACAAATATAACCAAGATTTTGCTTTGGGAACATTCAGAAAGTTTGTGAAAAAAGCACACAAAATGCAATGCTTGGAGAAGCAAACCCAAGTGATTAATTTCGGACAACGCAGACCTATCAGCTTCTAAGTACTCCCTTTTATAAAACAAAACCAGACAGTAACTATTCCTACTTAGAGGAAAAATGTCTAAAGAAATTTTTGAAATGCAAGCATTTATTTTAAGGAATTCTCTCTTTTAAAAAGAGCCCTGGTCACTCACACTCATATAGCTTTAGTGCAGTAGCCATTAACAAGTTAGCTCAGCTGTATTATGTACCTCACCCAAACTGAACGTTATTTTGGCAATTCCTAAAGGTTTTGTGAACACTTTACCACTGCTTACACTGAAATCACTGCTTTAGACACTAAATCCAAACTTTAGGACAACTGCCTTTAGTGCTGGGTGGGGCTGAGGCAGGTACTTGTAAAACAGCTCTACTAAGAGAACTTAGAGATTTGCTAAACAACATACTGACAATTATTAAGTATTAGATGCTTGCTTGCCATTATTCATGCATCAGCACCTCCACGGTGTGTAAAACTTTGAAAACCTGAGTCCAAGGTTATCTGATTTCATAGTAAAGGACTAAAGGGGCATCTAGAACTTAAGTTTTGAGCAAAGCTATCTCAGCTATTTTAATTAATGGCTGTAAAGATACATTCTGTTAAACATTTATAAAAACTCACAGCATGAATGGAACCCACAGCCAATTCTAAATGTTACACAACCTGAACCAATAACTATTTTTGGCAAAAAATAATATTTAACTGAACAGAAGTTGAAGAATTCTTACCACAAGGAAGATGTTACCACATTTCACATTGCACAGCCATAACACAAATGAAAACTCCCAGCATGACACATTCCAGTCATATTATTCACTTGACTTTTTTAATGCAAAAATTACGTATTCTTTTGTTTTGCACGTCACAGAATATGATGTGAATACAAGAATACTAGATCAGGGGTCCAAGAAAAGACTATGCACAGGTCAACTATGTATACAATTTTCAATAAGAAATCTTCCAAGCTTCCAGCTTTTCAAATGAAAGAAGTGAGAGCAAACTTCAACGCTTCTTCAACAATAATGGTAAATATAGTGAGTCCTAGAGAGGGTAATTGTAAGTCAGCTACTGTCCAGCAAGACAAACAACTTGATTCCAGCTCTTGGACCCCTGATTTATTGCCTCTCCTTACAGGAGGGTATAACACTGGCAGCAATTACAATAGCACAAAAACTTTTGGCATATGAAATATTAACACAGGATTGACCCTGCATTGCCCCTGCCCATCTCACCACGATTTCCCTTTACTCTCTTTTCCACATGTTCCAGTTACATTCTCTGTTCCAACTTTATGCTAACCAGCAGCTAAGAAACACTCAAGTTTGTGTGTTTTTTTTTTTTTTTTGTGTGTGTTTCTTAGATATAAAGCTCCTCAGTTAAAGCCATGACTGAGGTAAACAGTGTGTCATTTGTGCTAGGAAACAACAGTATCCAATGGTGAATACTCCATTAAATTTCAGCAGTCCTGCCAAAATTAATGAAAAAACAAGATTTTTTTTCATCAGGACAAAATTAAACAGATGTGATTGATGAGAGTCATCAGAATTGGTACCACTTCTTGTCTTTGTACTTCAACATCATCTAAAAGAAAACAAAAAACAATTTTTGTAATGTGCCAAAATATATGATGACACAAACAAATGCAATTTTTGTTTAATTACAAATAGCATGAGAAAGAAGGACTTCAGCAAGACTTCTCGAAGTTGCAACAACAACATTGCTGAACACTGAGGGTTTAGCATGAGGAATTTTTCAAATGGTAGCATCATTCCTGGTGATCCAGCCTCAGAAAAAGACATTTTTGGGAGAATAGGGAGGTTGCACAGGAGTTTAGGGTATGGAAAGAAATTGGCATGAAAATGGATGAGAACAGCCATTCTATGTAGTTACAGAGGAGAAAAACCAACTCTCACTCAGAGGGTTTGCATACAACAAGAATATTTCTTAAGGACAGCAGGAATCTGACATAAAGCATTACTCTTCTTATTAATTCAGTGGCAATAAGTAGTTTTTTCAGTAATGGGAATTGAGTTGCACATTTAGAAGCTTACATGCCACTCCAGCAGACTGAATGCTCTAGCCCAGTGAGCCACGAGACAGAGCTGTTTACAACTAGTACTTAATTGTTAGGAATAAGCAGTGAGAGATGAAAGGGAAGTACTCTTTATCAATGACACTGCATGCCCTTTAGATGCCTCTAACATGCCTTTGCAGAAGTCAGTCACTTGCAGAACTTGCATTTACTTGGCAGTCAGTTCAGTGGTCAGTTGAACAAGCTTACCTCGTGAGCGTGCTTTGAGAAAGAATCAGCACTGTAAAGCATAGCTGCAGTTTTTTCTTCCAGTTCTCCCAGTTTCTGTCCTCTTTCATCCAGTGCCAACCGGGCTCGTGCCAGTTCACCAACTACACCAGATGCTGCTCCTTTGACACCTTCAATACCCCCAGGTCCTGGAATATGCTGGGCAAGACTCCTTGATGCCTTCCCAGATGCTGATTCTCCAACTGGAGGCATTTGCAAAAGCAGCAAAAACAGAATAGTAAGTTCTTCTATCATTATAACATAAATGTCACTTAAACTAGTTTATAAAGAGGTATAATTTCTTTGCATGGAGACCAAACACCTAATTTAGGTATGACTATGAGCAACACTCACTACTCTACGTTAGTAGATGTTACTACATTAAAACTGAGCTATTCAAACACATTTTTAAGTTTCCAGGCAGGTTATAAAACTGTAACTACTTCACAGCTCAAGTGTGAAATTAAAATTCTCATGTTCATCAACAGAATTGTTAAAAAAAACTACATCACCAGCAGAATATAGCTTATTGCACATGGAATGTGTTTTGAGTTCAACAATCAAAGCAGGATAATTTTGAAAATAAAAGCTGTGGTTAGTTCTGGAAGTGCTTTGCTGGTACATAAGCCAGCCAGCACAATTCCACCAGCAGAAGTTTCCTTTGATGGAAGGTCAATTTTACATGCAGACACCTGAAGATTAGGTGTCTATGCTGGCATTGTTCTAAAAACCTTGGAAAAATCCAAACCAAACCAACAAAACCCGAGTATGGCTGTAAGAACAAAGGAGCACAAATGGTCACTGAACAGCTCCAGACTCCAGTGATGGCACTGACTACACTGACTTTGCTCCTAATGGGACATCAGCCACCCAGTTCAATCTAGACACTCAATGTGCCAGTCTTGTGCAGAACTGTATGGACTACAGGAATCTGAGTATTTGTTTTAAACAATGACATATGGTTTGAACATTTTCTTTTTTCTACCTCTAGGAAACTGGTTAAATATGTTTTGATGCAGTATTTCAAAATTCTCAGATTTGGTTTTATGCTTCTATTAAGAATGATTTACATTTAAATCAGTACTACAGACATCTTCCTGTGAATTCCCAACATAAGAAAGAAATAATTTCACTTTTTACAGATTCTGCTGTGACCCTCGTGGTAAATATGGCTACTTTAAAGCCATTCTCAAATGTCTCTTGAATTGTCATTGAATTCTCTTTCAGGCTACAATTCATTAGGCTTTTTTTCTTCCATTCAATGCTATTTTCCTTCTAAAGATCCAAGGCAAAACTTTATGGTGGAAACTTTAAATGATATAAAGAGATAGTTTCCAAAGTTACAAGGCATTTTTCCTGTGTCTCAGTCATTTTAAACTATAACTTGTGCATATAAATTTCTCATTTCTCTACTGGAATACTTGACCAACCTTCCATAGTATTACATATACATAAAAACACCCAAAAAAGAAACCTTTGACATAGAAAGTCACCTCTAAATATCTGATATTTGCTCAAAATGTACAGGCACAAATAATGAAGTCTAATTTTTATTCTGTAGAGATCTAAAGAACCAACATAAAAGAAAGGATTGGCAGGGCACCTTGTCCATTTTGACAGATACATTTCAAATTAATGAGAGAAAGGTTCTTAAAAATAAGCTTGCATAATATGGTGATTCATCTAGCAAATATCTGAATAAATAAATGGAAGCGATTTTCCTTAAATATATTAAAGTGCTGAATGCCATCACAGTAAAAAAAAAAAAAAGGTATAATTAAAACAAAAAGAGAGAAAATGATAAAGCAATGAAAATTTTGCTAAACCTGAATTTTATATTCTTATAAACAGAGGACTGAATTGAAATATCATACAGTTCTGTCCTTGCTGTCATTCCTAAAGCATCTCTGCATGAGTAAAACAAGGAAAATCTGGCAAATAACTGAAGTAGAGGTAAATTTTGATTTTCTCACTATCCAGAACAGAATTTTCCAAAAGCAATCCCTTTCAGTTTACCAGCATAAATAGAATCATGGTCAGTACTACATGCTTCGTAAAGATGAAAAAAATTAGATTATAAAACAAGGAATGGGACAACTCATCTACTGCTGAATAAATGAGATAAAAGAACCTATTGAAAAAAAACATACCAAGCTTTTCTGATCTTGTTGGCAAGGTGTACAACAGAAAATCTATGAAAAAGTATTTGTCAATCCCTATTTTACTTTCCTCTTCATAAAGATAATGTTCTATCAACACAGGTAATACATTTATCAAGAATCACTGGCTTCCTTGGGTAGAAATACCAGAAAAATAACAATTAATAATAACTTACAGAGTTCTTCTCTGTCAAGTGACTGTGCCCCACCTCCGAACAGGCCTTTAAAGAACCCCCTGTTTGGTGCTTCTGGTGTTTCTACAGGAGTGAAGAGCTCACCCAACATTTCCTTTGCAAAGAAAAGGAGACATAACAAGGCATAAATTACTAAAAAGAATGGAATGTTCTTTTACTTTCAGGATTTATTTAATGGATTTGAATTTCAAAATAAATATGCTTTAATGGGCATCTGTCTCTGTAAGGTGATGTAGGAAATAGAAAAATAAAAAAAAATAAAGAAATTTGTCGAAACCATCTGCTTCAGATGGTTGCAAGCTTCAAGCTCATGGAATTTAGAAGCAAAGAAATGCATTCAAATAAAGCTTATTTGCCCCTCAACAACTTAGGCAAGACTCCTGACTTTGTTCTGTTGACACTGTATCTACAAATACTTACATTCATGTAGTTGTACCAAAGCAGAGCCTGCTTCTCTGTTATTTCATTATTCTATACAGCTCCTAAGCTGAAGCAGGACTGAGAATTTTTCAAGCTGCTAATACCTCTGAAATATAATAGCTTCCTTCAAATATCCTGAGTTAGCATTCCCCACTTGGGTCAGCACACATCTCCCCCAGTGTCAACTGATCAAGGGAATTTTAACTGCATGTTAAAGAGGAAATCTCCTGTTGATCAAAATGACATTAAGTAAGAAACTGATTCAGCTACAATAGCATGGATAAAAGAAAAATTTAAGGTAGAAATGATTCATCCAGAATCAGACTCTACAGTGAAAGAAAACAAAAGGGGAAAAAAAAAAATCAAAGCACAAAAGCCTAAGTGCTCAGCTCATAATGTATCTAAAAAAAAAAAAGTTATTTTTTAAAAGAGTTCATTACCTGAAGATTTTCACATGTTTCTTGGCTGTAGGTGAGCCTCTGTATTTCAGTTGGTGAGACAAGATAGAGTGCTTGTCCATTATTGGTGAAGCAGAATGTTCTGGCTATCCGCATATTGGTGAGTGGCAGGTAATATACATCCAACAATGGCCTTAAACTTGGCAAACTTAAGGAAAGCAATTAAAAAGCCCATTAAATATAGCAGAAATGTCTGTTATTAAACAAATGGCTCATTTTTAAACTGCAATATGTAATTTTTTCTTGTCACCATCTGTGTGAGTACCACATAAACAGGTATCATTTAATGACGTTACAGAATCTCAAAAATGAGATTTTTCAAAGTAGCATTTCAAAAGTGAAATTTAAACATCTGCATCACAGATGCATTTAATAGCATTTTTTAAAATGATAGTCCTGAGCATGTAAAGCACAAATTCACTATTATTGAATTAGGCATTACTTAATAATTACCAAGGTATTTTGATAAGTATCTACCAAGAGTTTACATTTAAACATTCTGTCTCTTCTCTCAGGTTAGTAATTTCTCCTTGACTAAAAATACAAGTCTAAAAGATCTCTCCTTGAGAACATTTAGAAATATACATGGGTGTGCTGTCAAAGGAAAGCAGAATTCAGTAGCCTCAAACAATCCTATGAACTAAGGCCCCCTTTTTTCCTCTGACTAGATATTGAAGAGAAAGTCCTCAGAGCAAAGTTTGCTTACCTTGTATTTTCCAATTCTGTACATGTAACTGCAGAACTTACTGTATCAATCTACTGAAGAACACTTGGGCTATAACAACATTCCTCTACCAAACATTCCTGTCCCTCAGTGTGATAATAAATGCAAGAAAGAAGGGACAAAACACCTGACTTCTTGACAAGTAGAATCCAAAATAAACCACTGTCTCAAACATTCCCTGTGAAGTTCTTGTAAAAAATTTACAAAAGTTGCCAGCTGCAAATGTCTCAATAATGCAATAAACAGCTTCTGCTACAAACAGCATCTGCAACAGATTATTAACTGTAGACACTAAAAAAGCAGCAAAGGGGCAAACTGAAGTCAAAACCAAAGAAAGATGTAGCAACCACAAGAGTATCATGTTGCCTTGTTCTTTCTTTTTCTTTTTTTGCATGATGCTGAGATTGCTTTCAGAGGTAAATTTTAAAAGGGAGAAATAAAAAGCAATATTCTCTTGGAAGCATATCACCCAGATATGACACCTCAGCCATGCATATAATCTACCATAAGAATATTCCTAAGAGCATCAGTAACAGGGAGGTGTATTGCTTCAGACCAATGGGAGCATAAAACACTTACAGCTTCAAAACACAAAAGCATTCAATCAGATAGGACAAGCCTGACATCCATGAGAGCATTTTCATTGTTTCTGTTACAGATTTGTTTGTTACTAAGTTCTATCTGAATTTATATCAGTAGATAAGCATTGGGCATCTTGGGGATGACACAGTGGTCTGACAACTTTACACAAACTGCATGTAAGGTCCACTCCCCAGCAGCAATTCACACTTACAAAAGGGAGCTCAGCATTGGAGTCCAGCTTCCACATACAAGGTAACAATTCAGCATTTATAATTTAGCACATATGCAGAGTTCACTAGAAAACAACATGAATCCTGAAGAAGACAGGATTTGTTTCAATATATGGTATCTGAACATTACTGAGTTTAGTTTTAATTAGGAAAAACAATATTGTTTGCCCTGCAAGGTGAGCAGCATTTTGTAGAGATGTTTAGAATACATAAAACACGGGATATACATCAATGGAGTTAGACTTGCCTACTACAATTAAAAAACAAGTTTTGATTGTATCAGTTTTAGTTTTACTCCTAACAACCTCCTAAAGAAATATTTTTTAATAAAATTTTCCAGGCTGAAAGCTTCTTTTGGCAACCTTAAAAATAATCTTTTAGGGACTTTACTGGCATAATGTTATAGGGCCATGTTCCACATTCATCTTACCATTAGGCCACAACTAAATTGCAGGTGCAAAAGTGTAAGTATATACACACACTGCTGTTCAGAATAAAATAGCACTTAGAAACATTTAAGATAAAGGACATGAAAATTACGTAGGTAACCTGTAAACACTACTACTACACATGCTTAAACTCAACTTAAACCCCTTACTTTAGATGACTTATTACTATACAACAGCTTCACAGCCTGACTTTAAGGCCTTTGAAGAGACAAGCAAGCTACACAACACAATGTTAAGACTGATGCATGAGTGCGATGCAAACAGCTGCACAAAAAACAGGTAGAGCTCTGGTCAGGTACAAGCTAAAGGTCTGACTCAAGGCAGTTTTCTCCATCAGGGAGTAAATTCAACTTTTAGACAAACTTCAAGTCATGGACTTACATCACCTGTTTGGAACTATGTGTTGAATCAGTGTAGCTTGAGCTAGAAGTGGTAAATGTTTTCACGTGTTAGAGGCATAACTAATAGGAATGTGCAATCAAAATTATTCAGGCTCAAGTGTTAGAGAATCATCAACCCTGTGTGAATGTAATTTTTTTAAAACTCATAGTCCTGTGGAAAAGGAACCTTTCTGTGCAACAGAAGACTATTTATTCTTTTTATATTTAAGTTACTATCAAACAGGTCTTACCTAAAAGTCATAATATGTCCATTGGCACAGAAACATGCAAGGCAGATACTGTTACTCAACGACACTATGTCTCCACGAAGAACAAAAGAAGTCTCTGTTATATTTTGCTTATAAATACAGTTCTGGGATGGCAGTGAGATAACTTTTGCTTGCTTTTCTGAACATATCACTGCATATTGGTTTTCACTGATTTCCTGAGAGGAAGAAGGGGACACTGAGACAGGTCGCCGCTTTTTCGCTTTTTCTTTTTCATCTTTTTCTTCAGGAACATTGTGTTCTCTCCAGGGTTCATGTGCTGGTGGGACCAAAGATCCTGTGGTGTCCAAAAAAGCCATTCTCAAGATTGCCCCTTTTAGCCTCAGGATGGTTCCTAGGAAAGAGTAGTTGAGCACATTTTAAAAACAGTTCTCCTAAATTGCTTTTCAAGCTACAAAATATTCCTTTAAGAACCTAGCAGAATGAAAAGGAAAAAAAAGAACTTCAGTTTGCCTCCCTAGCAACACTGATGTACACAAACCTTGGGCATTTATCTAAAAAGCAGCTAAGTACAAATGTAATCAAGGAAATGTTAAACCAGTTTTCAAGAGTTAAGTGGGCGCATACTTTTTCATTAACTTCAAGGGAAATGCATTTGTATTTAAGTTCAGTGTCAAAAATGCAATTCATTTTATCTCTCCTGATGAGTACACAACATGCTTAATATCAACAATAAATATTATTAGTCAAAGGTGAGCACCATCTTTTCCTTCAATTGGTTCAGAAACAAACAGGTGTGGGTTTTTTTATTTCTCCCCTGCAGTTCTCACTTGAATCTACTCCTCTAGTTTGAAATGAAAGGGAAAAGTTTTCCCTCCTTACTGTTCAAATCACTGTCTCTGGTAGGCCAGATCCTAAGCTAATAAATGTTATTTTGCTTTAATTTATTCACACCTAAGTAACAACATGAACATCTGCTAAGTACAAAATAAAAAGCAGTATCTTTTAAGGACTATGCTGCAGACCAGTGATGAAACACACTGCCTAGCCTGCAGCATTGCCTTTATGATCAAATGTTACCAAATCTGACCACTGCTGCCAATACCTCACTTGATGGGCACAAATCACATATTTGGTCTAGATGTCCACTCCTAATCATTCCTACAATCAAATAGCATTGCAATTCATATGTTTGATACCATCTGTACCATCTGTGTAGCAAAATGGAACAGAGCAGCATGTTCTGCATGAGCCAGTGGGAGCAGGAAAGCTAAATCTATGACTAACAGTATATCCAATAAACCATTAATACATAATTTCAGCAAAATCAGTTGCTGTGCATCAGAAAAATAAGATAAAAGACTTTTCACAGCAATGCAAAGGAACATTTTATCACTAATATCTCAAGCTAGTTGTTCAATTTATAGCCTCAGTTGCACTCCCTTTCTTTGCTGCAGGAAAACCGATTGATTCTTACCTCCTGACTAAGAAACAATAACAAACTGAACATTTCATACTATTAATCTCTTCTGCTATCTCTGTTTAACAACTGCAAATGCTGTTTTCTCAGCAAGTACACACTACAGTTGTATTTTTATATTTTAGGAGATTGTACTTTCCACTCTTCCAACTTGAGAAACTCTGGTAATCAAGTCTAGACTGTTAAACTTAGCAGCTAAATCAATGGAAAATATATTTTTAATTAATCAATAATTGAAAAGAAAATCCCCAACAGTTTCTTGAAAAAATATGAAGAACGACATCAATAATTTATCAAAGCATACTTTAGCCTGTCTGCTTTGTACATACCACTAGGAGAAACAATTACTGGCTGAAGAAGTCTTTGCTCTCCTCCTGGGGGTAAGTTCAGAACAATGACAAGCACTGTACCCAGCGTGGTCCCAACCCACAGGCACGGGGAGGGCGATGTATCAGCCTTTCTTGTGAAAGTCTCACAAAAATGAAGAGCTGAAATTGCCTCGCGTGACTCTTTATCAATGCTAGTTACACTAGAGCTCCGGGATCGACTGAAAGAGTTGTCTTTGACATCTGAAAATAGAGCAGCATTAATTAAAAACAGTGACAAATAGTAGGGATTAAGAGAATTTACTCAGTTTTTTTGTTCTTTAGCATTAACTGTATACTAACTATTTTTGCACTCCTATCCTTCCTTAGGCATATTTCCTTATTCCCCAGTTTCCAGCTGTTTCTTGAGCAAAGCATCCAATCTTTGTTGCAGAGGCTGCCATTAGATAATCATCCTGAACAGTTTTAAGGCATATGTCTGTCTTCTAGAGCCAGACAATAGTAGTCATCAAGTGGCACTCCTATAAAAAAGTTGAATTACAAACCTCTCTGCCAATTAGTTCATTGATCAGCTGAAAAAATATTGGCTCTCACGGAGCACAGTTAACTAAACTTAGGAAGATTGAACTATTTTCCTTTAGGAACTGCAGTGACACCCGCACACATGATAGCATGGAACCTGTGAAGACTCACAATGTTGTTCCACTTGAGGTGCAGGAGATCAAGCAGGCTACTTACACCCCTCCCCAGCTTTCAATAAGAGAAAAACAAATGCTATCAAATGCCACCTGGTACTGCTATGCAAGGCTGAAGATTTCCACTTTGAATGCTGAAGCACAGTGCCAGTAATGGCACTAAAGCTTTTCTGGATGTCTTGCTCAGTGTCTAGCAACAAGTGAATTCTAATGTTAACAACAGTAAATGTGCTGCTCCACTCTTGCTCTATGCTGTCTGTAGGTGTGGCAATACCTGATACATCAGCATACATTGAATTTATCTGTGCATTTGCAAATTAATGCTATATTTTCTTAATTCACAATTGCCAAGTTTTAGCACAAGACAAACCTCACCAGCAAAAGTTTGATGCAATTTTTATATTTTTAAAAAAAAAACTAAAAAAAAACCTAAATCTTTTGAGTAGGGTATAGATGCAATTTACAGTTTTAAAGCAGGATTAAGAGCTAAAGAACAACATTCAACCATGTACTATTTGGAAGTATTACTATGTTAGTTTCATTAAATTATTGAAAAACTTTCTATGAAGAATATCTAACATGCATTTGGAAAGCATAAATACGAGATTGCAACTGACTAAATACACACATCTACTTAACACAAACAGTGAATCTTCTCAGGAGATAATTGCCTCATTCCAACAAGGATAGAAAAAAACACTGTCCTGTTGAATTTTAGCTGTCAAATATAAAACATGGATTATAGAAACTAACTCAATCATTCAGATGTTGACATACTAAGTTTTCACAATAAAAACAATAAATCCAGTGTAAAACAATGAAAACAATAATTTGTTTTTCTAAGTCTTCTAATGACCACCACCTCTTATGAAGCTTGTTTGTTTCAGGCTTAAGTATTTACTAATTTAATATTTTTTTCAACTTTAACATGGATTAATCAGTCTGAATATAATCAGCAATACAGTAACTGCAATGGGCATAGCTTTAAATGTGCATTTGTGAGTTCTACCTGGTTGATTTGAAGAGCATGTGTATAAACTCCAGAAGCATTGGAATGGACAGGAGAAAACCAATAAAAACTAACTTGTCAGACCATATGGGCATTTTTGAGAGCGGAAGAGAGAAGGGAAGGTTAAAAGTTTAACTGCTTTAGTGCATCCTATTTATCCTGAAGTCAAGGAAGAAGTTTGTAAATGGATTAGATTCAGATGAAGAGGAAGGAACAGCAGTGTGAGGAATCACTACACACCATCAGAAGGATGGAAAGATGAGGCTCTTTCGAGCAAGTAAAGCAAGGAATAGCATCTAGTGGCAGTAGTATCTTAATCACTGGATTAGAACATTGAAAAGCAATGGTATAATGCACACAAGGGTATGTTAGAGATAACTTATTTTAGAAAGTGCAGAATAAACACAGACACATACTTTAGGTTTTGTTTTATCTGTTCAGAAAGGAAAAGGAGCAGGTTAAAGATCTAAAGACAGAAAACTAATTTGAAAGAACAAGATCATGGAAGAGTAGGTTTCAAGAAGCCATGGAAAGAAACGAGAGACAATGATAAGGATAATGAATTGAGGAGAAAAGCATTTCAGTTGTCTCCTACAGCCAGTAGATATGGCCACATAAGTGACAAAAATACAAGCAAGCCAACACTGAGGAACTATGCAAAAGCTATACCACTAGATAGAAGCAAAATTAAAAAAAAATTGTAATTGCTTAAGGAAATTATTTACAGACCTGAAGACCAAGAAGAATTTTACACAGAACAAAATGAGGTCTCTAAGCACAGATATTCACACACATGCAAAGTCAAAACCAGTCAAAGGCTATTATGATTCAGAAGGTACAGACTATTTTGTGAGCATATCAGAAATGATGTGACAAAAAACCTCCTTCCATTATTTCAGCAGAAGGAACAGCAAATATTAAATGATGTAGAAAACACTATAACTCTTGGAGAATGCTGAAAAAAATTCAGTTTTCACCAGTCTTCATTAGGAAAAAGTAATCAAGTACTTATTGCCATCAAAGAACTGGGAGTAAACCAGCAGAATTACAATTGGTTAATATTTAAGTATAAATGTGTTCCAGTTTGCCAAGTATGAAATTCACCCTATACCAAAATTATCCCTATACCATTAGTAAACATAGTGTGGAACAACAAGAATGTACTGAAGAGTTGACAAATTCTTCTGCTCTTTTGTGCCAACATAGCCACAGTCAAATCCCTCTAGTTCCAGACACTGAGTTTAGAAAGATAAGGAAAAATTCCAGTTCCAGAGGAGTTTAACAGAAGCCACCCTAGGTTGCCAGAAGCCATACTATAACCTAAAGAAGAAGGAACTGAATTCTGTAAAGAAAAAATTCTGCAAAAATTAAATCAGAGATATGATGATGGATTTCAACAGCATAAAAAAACGACTAACAAAGATAGGGAGTACTCGTTATCCTTGTTTACTGTGGAAAGGACAAGAAAAAGTTAATATGGAAGCAAGGAAGCTTGATTAAATAACAGGAAATCTGTCTAATTAGACTACAAAACATTGAAACTTTGTCTGGTATATTTCTAAAAACTTGTGTATTGAAGGCTCATAATAGATCAGAGGTTAAATTGTCAAAACATCTGTGTCCCTGCCAAAGGATCCTTGCCAATGCTTGGATTAAAGAATCTCTGAGTGTTGCTTCCAACGTTACATTTCTCTGAGAGGGGCAAGCTGTAATTGTAAATCAGGGTGGTCCAGCTCAGTTCCAGGATATCCCAGTGCCACAGACTTTCCCCCTGTCGATAGCAGCAGCACCTGGCAAACACACAGTGCTACAGCTGCCAGTCTGATCCCGTCTGCCTTCTGCTGGGCTTGTGCTAGTGATTCTGCTGCAGGAAGAGGAGCAAGCTCTGGCAGGCAGAAGGCAGCTGCATTTACTGCTGTAGGTCTACAGTTGTCCCCCATCATCTTTAGAGAACAAGTCAGAGGAGCTGGATCTGATCTAAAAGCTGGCACTCAAAGTATTTAAAAAAACCCAACCTACTCATTTGTATGCAAGAAACACAATGACCTTTAGTACTGCAGACCTCACAACTGAACTGATCCTTAAGTAAAAAGTTACTGTGCATTTTCAAGAAAAATAAATTCTCAGACTGGTCATCCATCCAAATAGCTTTACTTTAGAGAAAGTGGTCACAAGACAATTATAATTTGTAAAACTATGCCCAACTATTTGTTGAGAGCACCTCAACATATCCTGTTAAGATATTTTATTTTTCAATTTAAAATGTATCTGATGGTCATATACAGGCAGCAGTTTTCATAATGCTGTCTGCTTATTCACGCTTTTGCTATCACAGCACTACAGATAAAGTGAGTGACAGATGCCTAAAAATTATGATGAAAGTGTGATAAGCCATATACAGGAATTGCAGGCTTACCTTATGATGACAGCAATGACATTTTGTGCCTGAGAGTCCCCAAAAAGAGTGGAATTAAAATTTTATTTCTACACTTCAGATAAATGCAACATTAAGTCATGATAGTTTACATAACTTAGGCCTCTTACTTTAACATACTCACATTCAGATTTAGTAAAAATAAAATCAACTATATAAACTTACCTAAATCAGGCTTTAACTCAGTTGGCAAACTTAGCTTCCTGGACATCTTTGCTGAAAAGTGAAGTATATCTTTTTTTTAAAAAGAATAAACAATTTTGCTGGTCCTTATTTGCTTCTTTCGCAATATTTAATATATAATTGTTTATTACATTCATTGAAGTACTTTACAGGATTTCCACTAAAGCAGAGCCTCACTTCCTCAAGTGAGGGGTGCAAATTAAATCAGGGAAGACAGCAAATCCCTAAATATAGCATCTTATGATTTTTCCTGAGCTTGATATCTCTTCAGGCTTTAGGCAGGACTTAAAAGGATTGGGTGAACTTCGCTTTGGCTCAACCTCAAATTTTAACTCCTCAGGTGAGAGGTCAGAATTGCAAGGATGTGCACTGATTCTTACAAAAACTTAACATCTCATTCCCCTTTCTAATACCCTACTTTCTGGTCAAACATTTAAAATAAAAAAAAAAAAAAGAAGAACTTGAAATTACACTAAAATTAATGCACATGTGTGAAAAGCTAATCATCTGAGATGCAATCCACAACCTTAGGAGAATGGACATTGAAGACATTACAGAGAATAATCATAAAATTAACAGAGTACAAACATTTGCAAAACATTCAAAAAAAGACAGAAAGGTTTTGATAATACTGCTAGGTGAAAAATAGCACTTCAACTCATGCCTGACTTAGAAATTCTTTTTATAGGAATGAGAATCTGGTAGTCCATTTAAACTGCAGTAAAATACAAACAAATGCCAGAATGAAAAACATCACAAATAAACTAGTAAGCATACATCCCCCCCTTATGTCTTTCTTTCACTAGTTACTGGAGAAGGAATTATTTTGAAACAGTTTATCTGCTAGACCAGGACTACACTCTAAATTTATTTCCCAGCCACATGCTTCAGTTTTGATGTATCATGAATTCTTTATCATCTTGCATGGGTAATACTTCTTTTCCTAAAGTAGCTACTGAGAATAGCCTCATAATTCTAGGAGTACATTGTAATGGATACCACTCAAAGCAGCCTGAATCTTGCTACTTTTCTCTGTTAACATTGCAGTCACCTCATTCTAATTATCACTTTAACAGAAATCATTCCAATTTCTACATACCCTGAAGAACAGCATGTGATTTAAAGTTCCTTCCAAAAGTGAAATACTTCACTGTATCATCAATTATACTCATCAATATTGCAAATGCTAGTTATCTGAATAGTTGAACAGTTTTATTCCTGTCATACATCATAAAAATTTGAGAACCAGACTCTAGAAATAATCTTCTAATTTCCTTCATGTGTCAATGTTAAAAGTATGTTTGAATTAAATTGAAATTACTTACTCTCAGGCAGAAATGCTAATCACTTATTTTAGTGCAGCCTGAAAGTGAAAAGGGCAGCCTGAGTATATGTTTTCTACCCTCATCCTTGCATGAGCACTGTCCTAACTTAACATGAGCACTCACCTAACTTAAAGGTGAGGCCAAAACTCATCTAAATGACATTTCTGCCAAAGGTTGCTTCCAAATAAGATCAACTCCTCTTTCAGATCAGAGTTCAGATACACAAACAGAAAATCAGGGTACACAACAGCACTAGTGATGAGGAGCTCATCTTTTTGCTGTCAGCTTGAAGTTAAATCAGTTTCCAGAGGGATCATGAAATTTCACCTAGAATAGTGAATTACAAGTCGGGCATTGCTCATAACACTTGTTCTCTCTGTTAGACATTTAAATAATAAGACCTGAGATACTGGACAAAACCTCAAGTAGGTACACAGAAAATAACTGGAGCTACTTCTGGCTTTTAACAACTTTCACCATGTGTAAATACCTTAACCTGTTTAACTAATTGAAGACTAATACAGTCACTCTTGGCTTTTCAAACAGAAACATTTAGCACAATCTTAACAACTGGGAGAAAACTGACCAAAAAGAGAAAAACAAAAAAAAAAGAAAGAAGAAGATACTAGGTAACAGATAATATAACAGGTAAGAGCAAGCATAGGTGAGTATTTTGGATTCTGAGAGCTGATCCAGTTTTAGCTTTTTGTTCCTTAGTGAAAGGCCAGCTGTCTGAGCTAGGCTGCTAAGATAAAACAAATTTGTCAGACAATTTTCAACATACACTGAACTACGCCTCATTAATAGGACAAGAGGAACATGAATTGTTAAAAAGGATATCATTACTGGAAATTGTGAATTACTGTGCTATGCAAAAAAACCCCAACGTTTCAAAACATATGTTAATGTGTCAGAAACCTCAATAATTCAAATGTAAATGAGAAATAGGAATCTATTCCAACAGCAATGGTGCCATCTTGTGTTTAAAGGAAAAACTGCCCAAATATGCAGTAAGAAAATAGCAATTTCAGCAGCGAAGTCCTATTTAACTAACATTACTCAGTATAAAAAAACCCTGCTTGTATTCACATTGGCTTAAGTTTTACAATTTTTGATAAATTCAGGGTTTTATGCCTCAGATGAAAACGAGCAACATGCTAGACACCTTGTACAAAGCAAAAGATATAAATCAGAAAAATGAGAGATACAGGATGGAGATCTACAGAGAGAGCATTGAGAGTCAGGCTTTTCACTCCAGCTGTGCAACAGGGCAGAGGTGATGCTGACTGCTCCTGCTGCACGTGGCTGACTTCAAGTAGCACCTGTCATATCAAAGTTCAGTATCTCTCCTGGGGGTGTGGTTGCTGCAGCATTTACAGCCAAGACTGGTGTGAGACAAGGACAAAGAGATCAGGGAGCTGTTGTGCTCCTCTGGCACACTGCTGCTCAGGGCAACAGCGACTGTTTTGCCTGGGTTTAGACTGACATTTGATATTCCTCTAAATTAGAAAACAGAGTAATTCACAGGTGTGCACACACTTTCTGTCAATATATATAATTAGGGATCGTACTAGAGAACTGTCCAAACCCAAGGATCCTTGGAGATTTCTCACAGGCCAGGCTTGGGAAGGCAGGTATTAAAATATGAAAGATTGCCTTTCCATAACATGGTATGTGTCAGTATAGCAGGAACAACCTGAAGGCTGAAACATGACTGAACTCTCAATAGGAAGCTGTGGCTTGGAAGTAACAGTTACATTTCATTTGCAGTGGGTTATCCTGAGTTGATACATACTTTAAAATGTGTAGCACATCAGTTTGAAAACTAGGCAGTGATTTCTCCTCTGTTCCTTTTATTTTAAAATCAAATTCTAAAGATTATAAAGGAGATGTGTCTTGGAGCTTTGACAACCAAGAGAACAACTTATGAAGCCTATTTCATATAACATAACATAAGAAATAACTAAGCACCTTAGAATTTGTTAGTGACACCAGAGCTCCCAAATTATTTGACAACTACACAAAGTTAAATATTTACATTACAGAACAAACAAATGTTGAAATCTCTAAAATTCATACGAGAATAACAAAACCATTTTACAAGAAACTGTAAGAAAACGTGTACTTGAATACATTCAAAATTAGACCAAAGAATTAAAAACACATTGAAAGAAACAGTCTTATTACGAACTGAGAACTTATTACAAACATCTTAAAAATCTGATTCCATGAAAACAGCATTATCAGTCAATTATTTTAGCAATGTTTAAAATTTTAGGTATACATAAATGGGAGAAACCTCTGTCAGCAGTAACAGCAGCGGTTATAAAAGTTTGAGATTAAATCTACTCTGCTTAATTCTGTCTACTAATACTGTTTGTAATTATTTTTAAATTTATGAAGTGTGGAAAATAAATAAGACCAATTTTCCTGAGAAGTATTTGACATGTAGGCTACTAGAACAGTTATAAAAGTCTGAAAATCTAACATATTTTGCAGGCACCTTTACTGAAGGTTTTTCCAGAAATGGTTGTTACATCTTAACTTCCAACACAATTTGTAGTTATAATATTTAATCATCTATATCTTTTCAGGCCAAATACTTAACTAACCAAATTATAAGTAAAACAGCTGAAGATTTTGCTTCCACTGAAGTTGGATCCCAATGTCTTTCTATAAAAATGACACGGCCTTAGAAATTAAGTACTTCCTACCAATTATTCTTTCTGTAAATTCATCTACATTTAGTATACTTCTGCATATTACTTCACAGCATATTGTTTATACTTTCAAATATGTGACATTCATAAGAGAATGGTTTGGATTCAATAATGGCCACAGTATATTCTAAAGTTTCTAGAAATGCTTAGTTAAATCAAGTACCTCAATACTTCCAAGGTAACGATTAACTATAATTTTTTCAAGGTTCATCTTTGATGCAAATAAAAGGGAAATATGACCCAAAAACAACACATTCACAACAGGTCTTTAACTTGATTCACTATCCATTCCTTACCACAGAGCATTTGCAGTTGAGTATTTAGAAAAAAACAACAAACCAGACCAACTGATCTAAATGTTGGTGCATGAGGCATTTGCATATTGTTTTACTTGGGCTATTGTTTCAACTTTTATGTGGTTTTTTGATCCTCTTACCAATCACAGAAACCTTGTTTGTTACTGTTACTAATGACAGAAATCTGTAGAAGTGATAATGCTCTACATGAGTTGCAATATTGTGATTAAATTGACAATGCCTTCATATTTGTAACTGTGTGTGATATTACAACCCTGCAGCCCTATCACTGAAATGAAATTACTTCACACTTTGCTAGCTAGCTGTATTCCCTTGCTCTCTGTTCCCCTGTGACAAACACTGCAGTGATATTAACAGCAACTGAAGTTACCAATGTAAATGATTCTAATTCTGTTCTGCACCACATTTAGCAGGTTGTATTTCACACATCAACAAAGAACAGAAAGAACTTGAACTGATTGCTCTGTGTGCCAGTGCAGAGAGCTGTGACCATGCCACATACATCAAATACATCAAAGTCATCCCTGAGAACACAGTTGATGGGAAACAACTTGTTTCATACAACATGGTGATGTTTATGACAGTGATATATTTTACAAAACTTATTGTCCATTCATATTTGGTCAATTCAGTTTAAAACAATGAAAAGCAAAAACATGCAACTATTAACACAGAATTCACAGAATTTCATTTATGTGAAAGAGCTTAGACTAAGTTCAGAAAGAGCTAGAATAAGCATGCCAGATAAGCTATAGAAAACAGGGCAACAAACCAACCACAGTCAGTGCACAGCCAACCACTCAAAACTGGGAAAATGCAAAATAAATAATTATCTTTAAGCTTCCAATAAACTGTGCAAATTACACAAATCACAGTGTAACTTACACCCTGAAGAATGCATTGCTTATAAATAAATGTTTTGCTTTTTTTAGCTGTGAAAAACATTCCTAATACTTTTGGTTGAAAGGCTTCAAGCAGAAACAGATGTGAATGGCTCTATAGAATCCTCATTAGCATACTTTATTAATGCTCTAACTCTCTGAAAAGAAGTGGGGAAAAAAAAAAAGAGGTCACAGGCAGACAAATTTTCCATGCGTTTTGCACAAGACAAATGTGTCTTATGTTCAAAAGAGACAAAAGGGAAACATTACCTTCAATGGACATTAATATAACATGCACAAGATTAGGTGTTGTTTTTCTCATTAGAAGACCTGAACACTAGGTTCTAGTGACCCTAAATTTCCTTTAGGGGAACATATTAATGCTCATGGAAAAGACAATGATTGCTTTTTAAATACACAAGAATTCATATAATATATTATTGACAGCCATTTATTTTCTTGACTTATATTCAGACTTTTGCTGCCTCAAGATTAATTTTCCCTGCCATTTCTGATATCATTGCAAGAAGGTCTCAACATAGAGCAAGAATATGCCCTTTGTACAGTACTTTCTCATTCTGTACCTCATATTTCAAGGATTACTTTGCCATACTCCTGTTTGTCTCACTGAATTTGGAATGATTCTTGGTCTCAAACACTGAATTGTGACGAAAGGGATTAATGATTTAGGATAAAACTTAAATTGCCAAACAGAAAAACCAAAGGGAGACTTCAGGAAAAGAAATCTCTTCCTCCCTAGTCTTAACCTATGGTTCCACACAAGCTGTGAAACAGTATCTTAGCAAATAGTTTTACTACAAAATTTCAACCTAAACTGACTGAAGAGACAAAATGAAAACATCCTACAATTATATACCAATTTGCTAAATGAAAACAAAATGAACCATTAACAAAGTGATTCTGCAATGAAAGTAACCACATCCCAGTTAAGCAGAAGAGTCCCTTTCCCAAAGCTAAATCACACAGCCTCTCGCTTTCATTTATTTAATGACCCCATTGTCAGAAGCAGAGTTATTTCCATTCCAGCCATGAAAGGGTTCAATCTACCTGCATACAACATATCCCAAGGCAAGTTTGTTGCCAAATTGTTAAGACACAAGTCTACAGCTGGTAGGGTATTGTGTCACTGTTGGATGCAGAAAAGTAAAGAGAGTTCTGGAATAGTATTTTATATGTATTTATATATACAAGCCAGTCCTCTTCCAGATGGATAAATGATAGTACTTCTTTCTTGTCCACAGTCATATATAAATCTGACCATATGGCTAGGAATATAAAGTATAAAAAAGAAATTGTATCAGCCATATGTTCCCAAAACCAGCACACCTTCACAAAAGTAATGGAATCATGTTGTGACCTGCATAGACTGAACTCTTACTAGGTATTAGAATTTCACCCACCCAGAAAAAACAGAGAAGTGCAATTGTAAAATCAGAGAATTTAGAACACCGATATCCTTGATTTTTAAAATTATTGTGCCCAGTGTATATAGTACAGAAGCAGCCCATAGAAATACCAATTAGCATAAGGAATGAAAAAATTAATAACTTAATGCATTGAAATTTGACTGTTATTTTGCCTTTTTTTTGCTGCTGGGTTAGTGCTGCAGAGAGTAAGGCACTGGATTAGAAAGAGTAGAATTTTTCTAGTTCCTACCTATGTCATTGGTTACCATCTTGGAAAACTTTCTGCTTTTGGTCTTCACTGGAAATAATATTTTAATAAAAAAAAAGAAATCAATCTAAATGTATCAAAAAGTGAACTAAAGAAAAAATAAGACTAGAGAAAAGAAAAATACTGTACCCTTTTCTATAAAATTATTCATTTTTTGTTCATCATCAGAATTGTTTGGTGAACCAGAACCTACAAGTGGAGACAGAATGAAATGGATATACATTTGACATGAATGAAGGGGATATATCTTTGCCACAAAAATCAATGTATATTAATGCATATGCAATATACATATATTATACAATATATGTATAAATATATTATACAATATAATATACATATATTAGACAATTTAATATACATATATTACACAATATAATATACAAGCTCCGAGTTTAACAAAGATACAAAGAAAATATCAAATACTGATATTGGTATTCTCTGTAGCTGTACTTGATATGATGAAGTACAGATTTCTTTGGCATGACAGAATTCTGCCATGCTGGAATCAACCACAGAAATTATAATGCAAGGTACAACGCTGCACATTGCAGTGAGTTTATTGCCAGAAATAATTCCCTCATTGAACAAATGTTTACACTGAATAACTAAATGGCTCTACTAATCATTGCTCCAGACACAGGGATTAGCCTAAGTTATGATTCACAAAACACAGCTGTAACAATAAAAACAAGTTCTATATATCTGTTTGGGTATTTTTCCAATGCAGTAAATCACTGTTGGACAACAGTTCTTCAGCTACTCTGCAGACAACTCTGAGCCAATGCTGCCACCTGGATTTTTCTGTATCCCAACCCTGAAAAACTGGCAACAGACCAGAGCTTCAGGCTCACCATTGCCATGAAATTAAAACACAATTAATCTAAAAATATTTAAATTTAATTTGGAATTTATGTTGTGGAAGTGTAAAACCAGAGCAGAACACCAGCATTTTGGCACTTCTGAAGATAAAAACTTGACAGTTCAAATGCTGTACAATGGTTTAGGTAAGAGAAATGCTCCCAGACTCTAAGCCTGTTACTGCTTGTCATCTACAGAAAAAGCAGGAGGTAAGATTATTCCTCCTTCATTTTCACAGTATTTCTATAGCTCTGTGTTGCTCAAACTGTGGGACACACTCCCAACTTGCAGAGGCAGGTAGGTCCCTTTCACAGTCCTCTCATCTATATGAACACCCACTGGACGAAGTCTAATGGAAGTGATACACTTCTCTTCACCTGGACATGGAAAGGTGGATTTCACCAATTGCAGACTTCAGACCAAATAGTGACTGGTCTCTTCTACAGATCATATTGTAACAAGGAAAGCAAATAAGGCTTTCAATTGCCAATCCCATCCTCTAAACTTAGAGATAGTAACATGCAAACATTTTGTGATTGTGTATTTTCCTCTTAACTAATAAGCCCTCTAGACTGCAAAAAGTTTCCTTAAATTTAGCCTCCATCCTGCTTCTCAAGCTTGTCAATACTCCACAGCAAATTTCTCAAGAAGGTCCTCTCTTACCTCTGAAAGCTAAATGCCACTCCCAAGCTTCTTTTCAAAGCCCTTCTGCGCTTTTGCCCAGAAAAGATATAAAACTCAAACCAATCCTAAGAAATTGCAGTTCTTCTCTCTTCAGAAACATCAACAAATGATTTCCATAACAGGGTGGTGCCTCCAAGTTTCTTTTTCAAAGGAGAAGTTGAGAAATCTACCATAAGCTTCATCTCATTCACTGAGAGCAGAGGACAGAATTGAGGGAAGCAAGGCACAGTCCAACCTCACTGCCACTAGAAGTTTCTACTAATAGAAACTATTAGAAGTTTCTGTTTTACAGGAGAATGCAAGACTTACATAGCCCTTCTATCTTTTGTCCATTCACTATTTTTGGTACTTTAGACATTACTTTTTAACCTTCTTCAGCTCATCTTCAACTTCAGCTCACACAACTCAAACAAGCAGGAGGAAGGTAAGGGAAGCCAATTTTAAGACTTAGGAGTTTTGCATAAACCTTAATTTTCATCTTGAGACTTGCCTTCTTTGCACTGTTGCAGAAGTGGTCAATTGAGTTTTACTCTACTTCAACAGCCAATTATGAAAGAAACCCTCTTATTTAAACTACACAGTGTTTTAAGTTTGAGTAGTACAAGTTAGGAGTTGTTTGGGCTGACATTTGGGTGATTCTAGAGCAAGGGGAAAAAAGGATACATATTAAAGGTTAGGATTCATTAGCTGTTCATTGCACACATTTATAGCAGTGTTCCAGAGCCTAGACTTAGCCCAGACTTTTTAATTTGGTCAAATTCAAATAAGTTAGTGAATGGGTAACTATGCTCAACCTTGACAGAGAAAGGATTTACTGCAACTGCAGCAATGCCTGGTAAATTGTTTACAGGAATTGGTCTCATTATGTAAAAATGAAATAGGAAACATGCACTTTATTCTCAACACTATAAAAAATGTTTTCATTTTAAACTATACTGAAGTTGATGACTTCAGCGTGCCAGTACTTAGCAACACAGGTTTGTCATGAAATCACATCTTCAGGCAAGACTTTTAATTAAAATTCACAGCCGGGTTTTGCTTTAATTATAAATAAATTAAATGTACTCTAAGAAAGAGATAGCAAAAATGAAAATGACATTGATTGATCTAGAGGAGTGTTTTGCACAATATAAAATGAACATCAAAAGACAACTGTCAGATCAGAAATTAAAATTTATGTTAAAATTTCTACTAGAGCTACAAACACAATGTTTTGGTTTGTTATGCTTTCAATCTGGCTTTGAAAGATACAGGCTACAACAGAAAAGGAATCTATCTTTAGACTCCCATCTTGATTAGCATTTTATACTACATACTACTGTACTGTGCTTCATTTAAACCTGCAGTTGGGCCCTTTAACCTTGAGTACTTTTAAATAAAACTAAGTGACATCTTTAAAAGTTCTCAGAGCAATAAGTAAAGATAAGTGACAAAAACTGCTACAAAAACTATTCACTCTAATACTATATATTGACATACATGATTAAATATTTACATGGTTATAGCTTTAACTGGCCAATAATAAAATAATGTATCGTGAAGGTTTCATTTTAAATATTCACATACAGCAGTGGCAAAAAAAAAAAAGAGGGGTATGGTAGGAGGAATATTAAGTACTTTTTTAGGATGCTGATTTCTGAAGACCTCTGATTCCACAGAAAAATGGTAATTTGCCATTTATGAGGAATCAGAAGTAAACTTGCTCAGCTCAGAACTAATCTCTTCCACCACTTTTGAGGAATACAAAACACAATCACATGAACTATTACAGGAATTTGTGCATCTCTTGTCAATGCTTCAAAATTCCATTGTGCAGTATGTTCCCTGAGGCATAAATATTTCAGCTTATATCTCTCTTCAATCATCTTTATGACATATCCCTATTGCATCTCTTAAGCCAGCCTTGTTTTAAAAGTGCAGTTGTGTAACATGGCAAAATTTATGACAGCTCAAACAGTTTGTGAGAGGACAAGAGGTTTTATATAATTACTTAACTAGTAAGTGTTAACTTAATGCATGCCATTTTCTGGGGAAATAAGAAGCTGAAGATCAGGGAAAGTTAAGATTACCTGACGTGGGTGACTTGCAGCGGTCTTCTGGCACCACTGTACCTTCGTTAATATCACAAAGACCTGCTGAAACACAAAACCAGTGTATTATAAATACAGTTCCCATTTTATTTTTACTTCCACTGCAGTCAGGAACCTCATTTCTTATTAGAGACAAACAAACCAGTTGTGATAGAATTTCTGTTACATATTACTTTTTTTGACATTACCCACAGTAACTGTAGAGTCACTTCTTCCTACTAAAGTTTTCTTTGCAAAATACAGTCATTAAATTTCAGTGAAAACCACTATATTTTCAGCTAGACAGACTTATCAGAATAGTTAATTATTTACATGCTACAGATATATATTAAGCACAGACAATTTGTTTTGAAAAAAGTCAGTTATATTAAAAATGTAACTGCAAAAGAAAATCAGTAAAAGAGAGTCTTGAAGATTACAAACACATGATGTGTGAAACTACAGTGGCTTTTTTCAAACTGCTTTCCCACTGTTACAGTGACATGCTTTGTACTTGCCAATTTTTATTGCCAAGTTAATTTTCCAGAAAAACTCCTTATTGATATTACTTAGAGAATTCAGGTCTTAGGGTGTTTACATGGGCGCCCTCTTTGCATGGAGGAACTTCACTAAATTTCTTACATCATCAAATCAGATCAATTTGAGTAACTGCAGTATGTTAATATCTGAAAGCTAATTCCTTTCATTCCAGTGAAGGAAATAAAACTCAGTCGTACACAATCAGATGCTAAAGATGGAAGCTGCCTCAAAATTATCCTAAATATTATTCCAAACTAAAAGTATACAAGGAATTTCTCTATTTTCCTTTTTGACAAGAAATTGCTGTCAAGACTGCCCACAATTACGAGAAGTGCATTTTGTTGATATTTTAAGGATAGTAATGCATCTTCAGATTTGTATCATGAAGCTTTCCCACAGAAATTTCAAGATGTGATACTAAGGCAAACAAGCATGTAATACTGAACAGTAATAGCTAAGAAATACTTGTTAAACTGAAAGGGTTTTGCATGCACACAAATATTTCCAGTACTCAAAAAATTTGAGAGGTGTAATGGTAATGGTTAAGGCAAGAAAGTTATCACATGGAAAGCCTGGCTGCACAACTGTACACTACACATTCACAAGTGCATCTGTATGTATCTGTTAAACAAAAATACAACAGCTCTACTCTATCAAAGCTTTAAAATTTCCAAACACAAACCCAGAAGTTAATAGTTTAAAGGGAAAAAGGATCTCCTGAAATACCATATCTATGTGGAACACATTGAAAATGTGTTACATTAACAGTTCCATTTATCCAATAGTCTTTTTTAAGATTACTAAGAGCATGTATAGCTTAAACCCCAAAACTCAATGACTAGAATTGTCAAATGACCTTAAGGCTTTGTTAACCCAACATTTAACAGTCCTGGAACCAATTTAAATTCTAAAATGTCAAATGAAATTCCAGGTGGAAGCTTTATCTTTCCACTACACAGGAGAAGGAAAAAAGCAATTTATTTAGTCATCTGTCAGTAAATCAATGAACTCTATGGGATAATCATAGTTTCAAACCAGAGATTTAAACAGGCATGGGAGACTAAATGTTTTGAACTAGACTGGATTGTGTAAAAAGATTTTTGAAAAATTCTGATGTTCCTTTCACAACAAGCAGTAGAAATTTTAGATGATAGCTGTGCTGGGAGGATAAATCCATACTGTGCTCTTAGAAGTCGTTGCCCCTTCAGGAGCCAAACCCAACAAATTCATACATGCAGTTCAGGAACACAATTTCCTCTTTTCCATAAAGATTAATTCTTTACCTTCAAAGGAAGATTTTAACTTCTTGTACTAGTCCCCTTATGAAAATTGGTGAATTGACAGCAATAGTATTTAGCCAAGAATGGAGCCATACCCTGCACACTTGAATTCTTTGTAGGAACTCTCAAGGCTATAATTTGATTAATATACATCTTAATGGTAAGGATAAGTGTGCATTATGGTAATCATTATGGCATGTAAAGCTTGGAAATTTGTTCATAGCCATTACTGCTACACTTAGGAGAGAAAAAGGAACAGGGATAGATGAAAAGTAATTTTAGCTATGATTGTATTAGTAATTAAAACAAGAAGAATATAACAAGAATAATCTAAGTCGGTGAACTAGGAGGGTCTGCCCCATGAGCAGACTGAAGAAACTTGCAAGACAATCTCTATTGCTGTTCATCTTTAAAACCCCAGGAATCCTGACAGAAGCACTGGCAGCAAGACAGCTTTCCTGGAAAAATTCCCTGGTGTCAGGCTTATAGCATCTAGGCAAATTGCTACGAATTACAAAAGCAAATTGATCCAAGAGTTTCTGTTTCAGAACTACAAAATAATAACCTTCTATAACACCAATATATGTACAAGTGACCTTCTAATAAGCTTTTAGTTTATCTCTGAAAACTGCAGAAGCAAGAAATTTGAAAACCCTCCAAACTACCAAAAATCAAATAATGTCATTAATGACATCATTACCATGCTGCATTAAAAACTCCCTAGAATTATGGCTGAAATTAACTGATGTATAAAGTTTCTTGAGACTTTTGTCAATTTTTTTGCACAAGCTTTAAGCAGGCATATCTCAGAAGAACCTACAACTTGACTGGAAAACAGCAGAATTAAAAATTACAACTAAAACTAACTTGATATGATGTAAAGGTTAGAATTAAAAACAATTAACCTGAAAAACAGGGTCAAAAAAACCCCAACTGAGCTCAACAATCAAACTTTCTCATACAATTTCGGCCTTGGCTAATGTTGGTCTCGTGACATTTAGGTTAAAGATTCAAATAGTTCATGAAGGGGATGTAGAAAAGAACATGACCGAGCAACTCCAGAAGAGTTCCAGGCATGTATTTTCCTCCAGTTTGACTCAATCCCACTTTTTGAATCACTCATAGATTACTGTCAAAAAGCTTTTTGATGTAAAATAAAAATTTTTAAAAGTCACATGCATGTAAGAACTGCTTCAGCTTTGTCAGAAACCTAAACTGCCTCTGGTAGAACTAAAAAATACTAATTTTTAAAGAGTTGTACTGTATTGCACTAATCAAAAAGTCACATAAAATATTGTAACTCTCACAAACAGTAATTTGCAGGAAAGGAGTTATGATTCATGCTCTTTGTGAACTTATGGAACTAAGCAGGAAAAAATAACAGCTATATAAGTTTTGCTGTTTCATCATGAAATTAAGAGCTGTCTCAATTTTTTACCAGTACTGATTTAATGGCTCCTGTCTCATTTAGCAAAGAGTATATTGAGTAAAGGTCGAGTAAAGCCTAAGAGTGTAAGCCTCCATCGTGTAGAGTTTTCATCACACTCTAAAGCTTTTACTTACACATTTCATGTCTTTGGGCACATGGCCAAAGGTGATTTTCTGCACCCTCCCCCTTTACTATTAGAGTCTGAAGGCAAAGTTGAATTTGTTTTTAACCTTGACAAGCACCTGATGACACTGTCTGGCAGGCCTTAACAAAACACATATACTGCATGCTTCACAAACTATAAATTGCCACCCAAAACATGTGAGTAGTATACCTGGTACGAATCACTGATAAATTCCAAAACACGATCCCAACTGGGAGCTTGTATCTGTAGAGCTAGCCTGAAATGACAGTTTACAGTCTAGCTAGTGTAGAGAGCCTTGTCTCTAAATAGATGCTGCTTTAAGACGGGAATCTGAATTTCTTTTCTGAGTAGAAAAAATAAGATGACAGAGAAATACATCATATTCTTGCAACACAAGAGAAGGGAAAAAAGCTCGCATTTCCATTCATATTTTAGAAGATACGTAACTCTTACTCTATGAAATTTTTTAAAAGATGCCTTTGTAAATTTTCAATTGTTTGATTAAGGACGTATCATTTACTAAATCAAAAGTAACATTTTATGCTGAAACATACAGAATATCAGGGCTTTTAACGAGGAAGGACCGATCCTTCCTGCCTTTTTTGGAAGTGGTTGAATGTACAATAGCAATGTGCTGCTCTGTTGCATGCTGCCTGAACGCATCTATAAGCTAGGATGATTTTTCTTTCCTTAAATACATTGTTGTTGTCTCAAAGACTAGGAATTTTCTAAACCAACTACATTAGATAGAAAAAAAAAATTTCTAGGAAGATTTAGATATTAAGTACCAGTACTCTCTGAAGATTATTAGTTGTACAGCCATTGAAAATATCCTATTAATAGAAAAAAAAATTTGTAGTATTAAAATAGAAATGTTTTCAAGATAAAGACTCAACGAAGGCACATCTTTCAAAGCAAAACCAAGGAAGCATAAGCTCCTTGCATTTTTGAAAACACTAAATGCAGATAGAACACTTTTGGATTTTGCATTCTCCCTTTCTTGGACATTTACTATCTCATACAGTTCCAATCCTGTAAATAAATCAAAGGGTAGTGCTTAAATGTAACAGACTTATTTGTGGAAAATTATTGAAGTCTGGGCAACATATACATTGAAAGAACTACAAATAATGAGAAATGATAAATGATAACTAAAGAAATTATTTTCAGTTTTTAAAACAACTGTAACTCCAGCTAACCAAGATACTGTCAGGATGGTAAACAGAAGGAGAATTACATGGTTAAGAAATTAACTCTTGGGTATAAAACTTGTTTAAACTTATTCTTAAATAAAATAGTCCAGGTAAATTCAGCTTTATAGTATTTACTAGTTTTGGGATTTCTACCCATCTTTTTCTTTTTTTTCAAAACAAAAATCAATCAGTGCCAGATCCTGGTTTTTGTTCTGCATCATCTTAAGGTGGAGGCATTTCTTTCATGCCCAGCTCCCTTTCTGCTGTGGCAGTAGAGGAGGACAGACTATGGAGAAAGCAGTATTTGGCAATTGAGACTATCCTCTGAGATGTAGTTCCTTTTTCTTGTTGGGGGAAAAGAAATGGCAGAACTAAGACTTAGACCACAATTTCAAGTTTATTTTGCAGTTTTGTTTCTTTTTTTTTTCCTTTTTCTTTTAACTCCATTTTTTCACTAGTTTAATCACTCTACTTCATTAATAAAAGGGCTGAGATTACCTACCTCTGCCTGAGGGCTGTAGAAAAGTGGCATCCTAAGAAAGGGAACAATGTTATGCTTTTAAAAAATAAGCTTTACATTCTCCAGATTCTTGGATGCTGTGAATGATGTTTTAAGTCAGTCTCTCTCAGGTAATTCATGGTTCTCATGGGTTACTTTCCTCACACAGATACCTGAACTTCAAAACTGCTTGGAAACCAAACAGAGCAGTGCAGTACACAAACACCTCCACTTTTAATCCCTACAAACAACATTTTTGTACAAGTAACTTTTCACTTTCAGAAGAAAAATCTCCGCATAATCACAATGTTTATTCTTATCATTCCTACTAATACTCTAATTCTGGAGTTCTGAAGCTTCTTCTGCCAGAAAGGGAACCAAGCAAGGAGAGTTTCTAATAAAACTACACTAAATTTGTGAGTAAGATCTTAGCTCTATAAACATCAGCAAATTCTGAGATAGGATCTCCTTCTGATTTTGAGATTTATTTATTTAAAAACACAAAATACAGAGATTATTATGGTTGCTTTTTTCCTTTAAATTTTTTTAAAGATATCACAAACGAGAAATACAATGGATGCAGGACAAATTGAAATCAATTTCTATAAGTAAAACAATTACTTAAA
The DNA here is from genome assembly GCA_013398075.1 of Notiomystis cincta. Taxonomy (NCBI): domain Eukaryota; kingdom Metazoa; phylum Chordata; class Aves; order Passeriformes; family Notiomystidae; genus Notiomystis; species Notiomystis cincta. The sequence continues at coordinate 202,221 of VZRX01018714.1, forward strand.
AAGGACTACGAAAAATAATTATGGTGAGTGAACAAAACAAAAGAATCAAGTTCAGATGTTCAAAAAATATTTGAATGCCATGAGATGACTTACTTATATAAGAGGTGCGAAGCTTTTTCACAGACTCTGAATATAAGTTAGAAAGGCCGCACATGCAAGAAGCCACAGTCAGCATACCTTGGTGAAGCAATGAGAGAAGGAAAGACGGAGACACTAACAGTACATCTGAGACAGAAAGGCCAGCCAAGTAACTTGTACAACCAGGTTATTAAAATGCTTTTGCCATGCAGATTGTTAGTATCAGAAGTTAAGATGAAAAAAAATATGAATTCATATAACAGCTATATTCATGAGCAAAAAGGACTTTCATCATGAACATCTCAGAGACACAGTTGAAACAGAGTTATGTAGATCCAGTTTATTGGATTAAAATAACAAAAGTCAAGAAAACAAAGGCAAGTGATGTTTAAAGCTCCAAAAGGCAGTTAATAATCTATATGCATAAGGCTGAATTTAAGCCCTTTACTCCCAGGACAAATTAACACACTTAAACAGTAAAGCTATTTCTTTCTCTCAATGTTTATTTCATAAAAGAAAATACTTTATCTGACAGGCTACCAACTGTGTATGGTCTGCTCTATAGTAACGATTTTTAGATCGTTTCCTCACTTGATATAAGCTGACTGGTCTTAACTGGATCTTTTTCAAGCCATCCATTTGCTAAATACCTCCTAGAACATCCATTTCAATTTGAATAAAATATTACCTGAAGAACTTACAAGGACTTTACTCTGGATTTCTTAAAGAAATTAACACTCGATCATGACAAAGGGTTTTTTCGAACAGTTTATTTCCAATTGAAAAAATAATCATCTAGGGCAGCAACGATGAATTATTACTATGTCTTGAGCTGTTTTCTGAAATAACTTAGGAGTATCCATGACACATCAGGGAGAAGAAAAGTTTCAAATACTAAATTTTCCTTTTGGTTACAAAAAAACTTTTCATTTTGATTGAAAAGTCACTTTCTTTTTCAGCTGAAAACTCCTCAGCATACTTTTAAATCAAAACCCTTTTTTTTCCCTTTCTCTAAGAGAAATTTATTTTACCAGTTTGTATGTAGGAGTTTATTTTTGTTCATTTAAATTAAAGGTTTCCTCTCAAGCATAACATAACAGTATCAACAACATAATATGATTTAGCTCATCAGGGACATTTCTAGTCAAATTTTAAAACAGGAAGCCAAAAGATCCCAGAAAACACTCAGGCTATCTGCAAACATTAACTAGCTTTATCAGAAATATCAGAATACCTCTTCACTCCATGTTAAACTCCTGTAAACAGCCCAAATCCATTGTAAATTTATATGTTTTCCTAAAACACACATTACACTGAAAAATAAGTATCAAGCATCAGTAGGTTCCACTAAGCAACAATTTTTAAGGAAAGATAAATTAACAAAGCTGCAGTAGTGACATTAGCAACAGATCAAGAAGAAAGGAGAACACCACAGTGAGGAAATGTTTGTATTCATACTGCCATGGCTAGATGATGACCAATCATGCCTTTCTTCTGAGCTTAAACTGTTTTGGGTTACTCACCTCCGGATGGCTGCCGAGTTTTTCGGGGCGATCGTGGCTCCCTGCGGTAGGGATCATTGGAGCCATACAGTTCAATAGTGCCCAGATTCAAGAGCACTGTCTTCTGCAGGTAATCAACCATGGCAATACCATTACAGTTTCCAAAAACTACTCTGGAAAAAGAGAAGTGAAAGGAAAGACAATGCTAATTAAATGTCGGTAATGTTTCATATAAATATTGTCTGCAGTTCAGCATTTAATATCTCCTAATTTTTATGAATTATCCTACATTGCATGCATTTGTGAATTACTGTTTTACAGTATTGATTAATTGTTCTCCTGTAAAAAAACGGCACTGAGTAGAACCACTGTTGTTGTACTTGCCCACACAGAGCCTCAAATGACACTTACTCTTGGCTGTGCAGTGCCAGGTGAGGAAGAATGAGGCTGATTTACTTCTGCTGTTAACATCATCATTATCTGCCATGACCCAAAAGGAATTCTCTCCCAAGCACAAGAAACTGATTAGCTCTCTGTTGCTGTGCAGCCCATGTGAACACACACAGACTCCATTTTAATGGATACTTTTAAACTACTTTGACAGAATAATGAAAATACTGTGTGGAATGTACTTACAGGCCATACGCTGAGTTGATGGCTAAGCTGGTTATCTGTTGAGGGGGTTCTCCACTCACCCACACCAGCTGGATAACGAGCTCAATCTGGTAGCCTGGAGACTGCTTGAGAGGAGAATTTTTAACTCTGCAAAGTAAACAAAATATGGCGTCTCCACTGTGTTCATTTTTTACTTATAGGATCTGAATTCACTAAATTCTGCACCACACAGGACTTTCAAATGTTGGAAAATAGTAAAAACTATGATCAAAACAAATAAAAGCAACCAGAGGAAAAAGACACATTGAAACTGGGAACTCACTTCTTTTGATTCATTACCTAACTGAAAATTAATTGAACAATGATCACAAATGTTTCATTTTTTTCCAACCTCAGCCTTGTAGTACTATTATGCTGTATTTTCTTGAATAAATACAGGTGTTGCGTAAGTGTCCAAAAAGAAGGTGTTATTATTTTTTTTCAGAGTTTCCAAAAGAACTCTGATTTAGAGAATGGAAGGGGGTGAGAAGTGTACAAGGAATAAGCATAATGAAAGGGGAAACAGAAGTAGAATGTATTGAGATAAAGGAAAATAAAAAGCTGATGATATGGCAACACCAAAATAAAAACAAGTAAATTATTGTAATGGTAGAGCAATGAACCTGGGAATGAGGGGAATTAAACACCTGGAAAGATTCTGTTTGCATACTGACAAATAAACTTATGCATGATCCACAGAAAGGATTAGGTCTTGCATGTTTTTCTGTGAAAAAAGTATGTAGAACAATTTTTCCTGAATTCCGCTTATTTTATTCATTTATTCTCACTAAGGGATATTTTGGTTTGATGGTATTTTACATAAGTTCGGAATTTTCCAATTTTTCCACTTAGATGAGTTTCCTTTAGAAATACACATCTCCAACTCAGTACAATCAATACAATTTGAAAACTCTTACCAAAATAAAGCAACTCTATCAGAATTAGTTGCTTTCTGGATAGATACACTCAAAGAATTAAAATCCAAGTTGGGATCTTAAATGTCAGAAAACAAAGTACATAACTTTGTATCTCTAGGACATATATTACATATTTTTTATATTCTGTTAGAAAAAGAGATGGCTCAGAAGACACATAACACACTATTGTAGGAGAGCAAAAACAGATAGACTTTTTTAACTTTAATTTCTCTAAATGGGTAAAAGCTCACACAAAGAAGGTCACAGAAAAAACTCCCAATTCAAAAAGATATAAAAAACTTGTCAAAGACCTACAATGAGAGCACTACTAGGCATCGTGCAAAGTGAAGATCCATGCAAAGGGGCATTTAATTAATTCTGTTCCCAAAATACGAAGTTGTTCCCTTGGAGGATTTTCAGAAACGAAATATATTTATAAGCCTAAAGAGTTAGCACTCAGCTAGCTATCTGTAAGAATTTTCACTTTTGATTTGCTTCTAAAGCCTAAGGCTCTGCAAAACTAACAGAGGAAACATATTCAGACATACTTGGCCCAAAGTTAAGGAGAGCCACAAAATATAAATCATAAGGCAAGGAATTTATTTTTTTTAAAAAAATCAGCTTAAGAAGTTTAAAAAATTAAGATTGCAATATTTACTTCTTAAAACAGAGCTCCACTTTTGGATATTTGCAAAACTTTGCTCTACAAAAGAAAACATTTTCACCAGCAATGACACATCTGTGATGGTATCAAAGTACATATATTCTAACCACATATTCTTGCAACATTTCCTACTCACTGAAAGCATAACAGAAAATACTTACTTTAAACATGGGACATTATCACGAAGTCCATCAGATGAACTGCTACTGGTAGATGGATGAGACTGGGGAACAATGGATTGAGGATTGGAACCTGTGCCTGGAGTTGGTACAGGTGGCACCTGCTCACCGTCTGGAGTTTCAACATCATTTATTTCATACAGGAGACGGACTTCCAGCATCTGCCAATTAAAGTACAAAAATGATCAGTAAACTCTGCCTTTGGAAACACTCAGTATGGAATAAATGAAGTGCAATCGAAGAGAGTAGTGATAAAAGTGACATCCAGGACTTTTCCATCTTTTAAAAGATAACAGTCTAATAAACAGTGTAACTTAAAGACATGTAGTTTTCAGACATACAGTCATACTATTACAGACTATCTGAAGATTGCTAGAACTTGAAGGTCTGACATATATCTCATTTTTAAAAGTTTACTTCTTAATATTGAAAGAAATTAAATTCACTCTGCTGACATACATTCTCAGTTATGAAGATGACTTGGTTTATGTACTTCAGGAGTGGAAAAACAGAGCTAAAGGCACAGAGACAAGCTACACTTTTACTGATGCAATACTGTACACATGGTGACTTAGTTCAATGTTTGAGGTTGTGTTGAACTAGATCAGACATTTTAAAGAACTGTAAGTTCATCATGACTTTTGATTTCCTTCTCCAGGATCTGTAACAATATCAGAATTAACTGCAGTGCAGTGTAAATGAAGTTTCCAACTGCTTTATTATCATCTGCAAAACAGAACTTAACTTGGACTATAGAACTGTATAACATAAAACTATATAGTATTTTTTAAAACACTGAAGAGTACTGAAGAATGGGGCTGATTCATAAAAACTGGTTAGAAAAAACTATTCCCTCAGGAGGGAATGTACTTGTACATTAAAAAAAAAAAAACAGAAGAAAAAGCCCTACACCTCAGGTCCTTAAAATAAGACTTATCATAAGGGAGCAAAATAGGGAGGGGACAGGGTGTGTGTGTGTGTGTGTGTGTGTGTCTCTGTGTGTGTGTTGGAAGAAGGAGGTGAGAGAAAAAACAACTGCATTACAATTTACTTAGAACAGGCAATACCTTATAATTAAATGGCTTCAAGTTAGGTTTTAGTTCATACATTGGAATGCATAAATTTGCATGTGTGTGTGTCTGATTTAACAAATAACTTCTCAAACTCTTGTGACAGAATCATTGCATCTTATACAGAATAAAACAGTGACACAGCAAAGTCCTTAACAGATTTCCAGGCACATTTTTACTCTTCTAGCTCTGCATACTGCAGAAGTTTTGACAGGGCAGATGGTAATTATGAGGACTCAAGGGATCAACTCCTTAAAAGCTTTGAAATTCTTCAACTCCATAGCTCATTCACTTCTGTTATCATTTTACATTTGATACAGCCAAGTTTTGATCCACTATTTGTTTTGATAGACAGACCAAACAATGATTATTGGCTGCAAAATCTCAAAATGTCACTGAAAACAAGTATCTCAGTGTGCAATATCTACTTCTGTTGAATTTCATAGTTAATTACTTTCTCTCCAAAAGCCCACATCTCTTTTTTTGTGTCAATTATTTTTGTCCATTTCACTAATACAATTAAAGACAAAAAAAGAGTAAATTGCTAGAACAGTCTTATTATAGCTAAACCCTACAAACTTAAAAGATGATCATAACTCTTTACCGGAATGACTTCTGTTGTCACTTCCTGCTTGCTGAACCTGTAAATAATGACATGTGCAGAAACTCCAGCTATGCACAGCATTCTGCTTTCTGGACACCATGAGATGATCTGAATAGCATATGGATCTTCATCTACTATATCTGTGTTTGGCCTGTCATCTTTATTCCGTGATTTTTCAAATACTTTGGCTGTTTTTAGCTTATAGAGTACTTGCAGCGTTACTAGGAACAAAACAAAAGAGAAAAATTAGTTTTGAACTAAACATATAGCTAATATATTGATATAGCTAATTCTTGAATTGTATCCTTCCCAACTGTAATTTTAATTCTGTGTTACATTTTCTTTCAATTGTCTTCATGCTGATTTCAAACTTCACAGGTACATTGTGTCTAGTCAATGGCCCAACTCACTGCTATAAATATTAATCACAACATTAGGAAAACTTAAATTATATCATCCTTTCCCCTCTTCCATATTTCAGTGATTTTACCCATTTCCTTAGTTCATCTGTAAGACTGTCTTATTAGAAAGACTCAAAAAATTTTAAATCAATATAGATCCTTGCAATATCTCCCTTAATAGGTTTATTTGTTTCAGAAAGAAATTGAATGTCTTTAACAGAATCTCCTTTTGACAGATCTATGCTGAATAGAATTTTTAAGCACACATTCAGTAAAGTTTGGCTTCCCCCCCTTGCTCTCTCCCAAGTTGCACTCCCACTCCAAACCGAAATTAAAGATCTGTAACACTCCAAATAGTCCTCCTCCCAGTTTTTAAACATATACATTGCATCTGTTCCCTCCCACAACCACACACGCCTTAGCCTTTTGGAATCTCATCAGTTTGCCACAAGTTTTCAAAGACAACTGATGATGATTCCAAGATTGCTTTAAACAGCTTTCAAGTACCAAGAGTAAGGTTAGTTCCAACTAGACCAATTCAAACATCTGACTTTGTGCAATCATTTCTCCTTTGAATTCCTGGGCATTTTTCTCTGTGAGCTGTGTAGGTCATCAGATGTAATCGACCCTTTCACTGAAGATGAAAAATCTAAAACTGCACAGGAAAAGTCTCTACTGAAAGCACTTACTTGCTGATGCATCCCAAAACTTGATTGATCCATCAGCATGCCTATGAAATATTTAAAAAAAAATGAGATGATGAAATGATTAGTTGGTGTGCTAGATCTCTGTTACTGATGAGAAAGTATACAGTTAACATTCTATTTGTATTAATCTTCTTAGTGACACTTTATTTTCACAATTTATTAAAAGCCAGTATTTTACCAATATGTGCTCCAATTACTTTGGAGAGAAGAGACTAGAAAAACATTTGGAGGCTAACTCCCTGATGATCCCACTGTACTATATTAATTTACCATTTTAAACACTGAGGCACACCTTACCATGCACTGTTTCTTAAAAGATGCCCTATATTAGGAGCAACACTTGTAAAGAAGATGCCTAAATATACAGTATCCCACTGTTAATGAGTCACCTAACTTGTTTATTTAGCCTTGACTTTGAGAATCAGATGACTGTATTTTTTCAGGACTGTCTCAAAGTCTCTGCAATGTGTAGTACAAGGTGACAGTAATCCTGATTAGGGCTAATGGGCTGTTCTAGAAACACTTAGTAGTGCTCTCACTTTCAGTAATACACTGCACAGTTATAAATTATATTTCACTTATGTTCCTTACAGTAGTATTAGAAAGATCAGTCTCAAAATGATCAGATTTAAGTATTTGCTTGTCCTTTTTGAGATAAAATTTTGACTTCCCTTTGAGAACTGAACAACTGAACTCAGTAACTACTTAATGGACCTACCATGCTTTAAAACAGTACTCAGCTAGTTTGCAAAAATTAAAGAATAAAAGATAATTTTGATCCAAGATACTTTGATAGCAAGCATAGGTAATCACAACACCAAATCATCATAATAATACCAGTAAATTACATAATGTTGTTTCTACCTTCTCTTCCACATTATGCTTTATTTTCTCAGTAACACTTCAAGATTATGCCAAGGACATGTCTGGTGATCATAATTTCATGAATCACTCAAACCACTCACACAAAACAATGTTCTAAAAGAGAAACAAAAAATTCTCGCCTCTATTTAATGAGGTAAGAAAGGTGCTAGTAGACTATGATATCACTTACCCTGTAATAATTATCTCTGGATAGCTCTGAGTGATCAAACCCCAGTTGCCTCCACTGATAGGCCATTCCTGGAAGATTAACAAATACACTGAGGAAGAAAATATCACACTGTGCAAAGTTAAAGCAAATTACTGCAGATACTGCACATCCTCCCCAGACAGTAGGCACATACATCCTTCCCAGCTACTAGCCACTGCCAAAGGCAGGCTGAGTCAGGTGTAACTTTGGTCTTAGTAGGGCCACTCACATTATTTAGAGCTTCTGAATCTCAGTATTTTAAATACAAATGTGTGTAGTAGATGTTGTACCTTCTTGCTGTAACCCTGACGTTTCTGTCGAGCACCAACTGAATAGAGTGCAGGTATGAGATCCACAGGACAATCAGCAAAATATTCACAGCAGGTAACTGGAGACTCATGTATAGTCAAAGGATAGGGATTCTCAAATATAGGATACCTTTAAAGGAAGAAAGAGGATAATTGTTAATCTAGGGAAAAACTTTTTTTTTAAGCAGAACTCAAGTAAAATACTAAGGACTAAGCTGGCATTCTTTTTCTACAGAGAAAAATAAATGCATATCAAATTAGGCTATGAAGAAATACACTACAAAACTTTACTGCTCATCTAGTCCCCTATAAAGATAGTGTATTACTCTAGATGGAATCTAAAGTTTGCACAGTTTATAAAGTACTTCTAGAACACTACTATTCCCTGTCATTTTATATTTTTAAAAGCTTACTAATTTAGTGGCCGGTGGAAAAAATTAAGCTGCCAAGTCTCAGTTGTAGTAACATGGAGCTATGAATTTATTGCTAAGTCTTCAATCTATTCTTCCAGGGATGAAGACTGGAAGACTCCAATCTTGCTTTGTATTAGCACACTGTACTAAACCAGAAAGTTGTCCAGCACTTTGCATAATCTGCATGCAACTCAGAGACCACTTTCTGAAAATTACAGATAGCAACACTCAGCAGTTTGAAGAACATACATATGCTCCCCACCACTACCTCCATCACAAAAGTGACAGAGGCTTAATGAGGAAAAAGGTCAATAATACTAACAGAGGTAAATGTATCTGTGTTCAAAGAACATTTATCTCCAGAGAAATGCATGCTACATATTGTTTTCCTGTTTTTATCTCCCCTTTTTTGAGAGGTGAAAAGACACAACTTCTCAACCCATCAAAAGGAAAAATTAGCAACTATAGATGAAAACATTCTGTGAATCAGGAACTTTATACAGGGCTATACAAAAATATTTTAAAAATTATATGCATAAGAAGCTTAACTTTAACAAAATATGACAAATCCCTCTGAGAACATGTGTAAAAGGAAGCCTGTAGATTTTTTTGGTATTAATTTTGTTTCTTTTTCGGGTGTGAAACAATTAATAGTTTGCAAGTCAGACATAACAAAGACCATTGTAAGTCTTCTAAAAACTTAACTGCTGAAGATTTTTTAGTGTGAAATAGAATAAAATTTAACATAACTTCAGATTTCAGGCACTGCAAACTAAATATGAATATTGGAAGCTTAATGCTATTGGTATATCTGAAACAAGTTGTGGATACAGCATATGGCCAGACAACATCAGGAAAAGCTAAATGAAGTTGCTCAATAGCTGGAGAGATATTAGGACAAAACTTGATTTTCTTCCAAATTTCATAGAGTCTTCATTATCTAAGGTGTCACCATTGGCTTTAAGGATAAATATTTACAGGTTTTTTGTTTTGCCCTAGAAGGACATTCTTCACAAGGATTTTTCTTCATTGCCCATTAGATATTTTTAATCAGGAACAGTACCAAGTTCTTACCTAGTTTCTCTGCTCCTGATCCCTTAACAGTTAGCTGCTACAGCCTATACAAATTTTAAAACCTTTCACAAAAAATTTTGTAGTGTCTAGAATTTTTATCACCACAAATAACAGTGTATGGACTGTTCCATGAACAAAGAAACAAGAGACTCATAATGTTTTAGGCAGGTAGTTATTTGTGAATACTGCAACAGGATACTCCTTTTAAGCACAGATATAAACCAGAGAGTAGATGTTATCATTCAAATTTTATATATATGATATTATTGCTCTGTAGGAAGCAATAATTGCTTAAAGTAAAATTATATGGAGCTACTTTAAGCAATACAGGTAAGCAACTTATTTGGCAATAAGATCAGCAAATATTTAAGTGATGACATCAGTCAAAATTACCTGGCTTATCTGATCAGTTCTTTTCCCTGCTGCCTTCCTCAAAACTGCAAGCTCCTCAAAACTTCAAACTCCCCTCACAACACTAAGGAATCAACTTCAAAATAAACTGTGATACTTAAAAAGCAGAAGGGATCTATGAATAATTTTGGTCACTCAATCAAGCCTGGAAAAAGTCACATGATATTCTACTCACCTACTCATCTACTCCACATTAACTGGAAAAAAGTTGATATAACAGGATCATCAGTTCAGCTGAAGAAATTTTGTATTTAATATTCAAAATTTTATGTTCTGAAGTATTATGTAAGACTAAAAAGCTATAAAGGAGAACAGTAGGCTGATCACTGCAACCAATGTTTAAAAAGACTATAGAAGATTCTTACCCATTTTGTGCAAGGTCAATCAGCACTAAGTCTTTTTCTAGGAGAACAACTACAGCATATGGTTCCTGAAAGTCTGAAAACAACAACAAAAAGTTACCTCTTGGTAAATGGAGCCCATGCATGTACAGCCTCAAGAATGGAATCTGTGCTTGCACTCTGGCAGCTGAGATTAGAAAACCACTTAGATTACTATAGTTTTTGAAGATATTTTATACATGCAGATTCCTGAATACTCCAAGTTAAATTTGAAAAAATCACCTTCTCTTATTCAATATTCTCAACAGCTCAAATAACAGAAAAAGGAACATGCAGAATAAATTGTATAAGCAGGTTATATGAGAAAAGGAGCCAATTTCTGAATTACATCCTCCTACCCCTAAACTGCTTTTCCTCATATTCTGTGGGGGTTTAAGTTTTAATTGCTTACAAAATGGATCAAAAGACAGCTGACTTGACAGTAAAATAAGAAACTTGAAAAAGTTTCCAAAGCTTATATTGCCCTCTTTCAGCCACACCTCAAATTCCAAAGCAGTTTTATACACTCTAATGGAAGCTGACAGCTAAACCCACTGGAATCATTAGCAATATAATGCTACCTAAACTATGATAAGAAATGCCCCGCTGCAGAAGAGAGATTACAGGTTAATGATGAAATCCATGTGAGTATTGGAATGAACAAAGCCACTAAAAGTTTAAAATAATACAGAAATGCTCCTCATGGTTTAGCATTGACTGGAAAGGCCTTGTGCTCAAATATCCACAGATGAACACATCTGCTCCAGTAACTACAGCTTAAACTTGTAATGCTTTTTGTCTGCACATGCTTTTGGGATTAAAAAGAAAAAAAACAAGCTATGAGTAATTGGCTTTTTTCTAGAAGCAAAATAGGCTTTATAATAAACTATTCTATTATGGTGTTTTGGCAAGTAAACCACACTTCTGACAATAGGGATAACAGATGTTGCTGCTGCAGTCTGATCCCCAGAGATAAAACAGAAAGACAATAGTAAAGAACATTCTGATGGGATAAAACTCCAGCGATAAGAAGTCAAGGTACTGAGGAAAAATCTTTACAGAGCCTACCATTAGGATATGGTGTTTCACACAGGGTTAGAAAGTCAACAATAGAATAATCCATTTCTAGCACAGCAGTACTTTTCCCATGCATGACTGTTAAACAGGGTCTTCTTCCTACAGTGTCATATGACAAGCCTCCTGAGAGAATGATGAAAGGCTCCCTGGAATAAAGCAGAAGCATTTAGGACCAAATCAGGATAACATGCTAAAAGAGACTGGGCAGGTTTTGCAACCTTAGGATAAAGTTCAGTGAGATGTCATTAAGCAGAGATGGAGTGAAAGTAATGCAAACCAGCTCTCATGAAATATACAGCTGGGGTACGTATTTCAGATCTTATTCTAACTCTTGTTTAAGTCAGACATCTCCTCCAAGCATTTTGTTTATTTCACCAATCTTTTTAACTGCTTGGCAAGATGAGATTTTTTTTTAAAAATGTTGTACTACTTTAGAGTTGTTCCTTTTCTACTGAACTGCAGATTCAGATTTGCCAACAGTCCTATTTATCCATAACATAAAACATCCCAGCAGAATCAGGAAGAAACAGTCCCATTTACTTGCTGTACAGTAATATGACTGCCTTGGAGATGCAACCAACTGCTTGATAAGCTTCAAAGACATAACACCTTTTAAGTAGCATCACACATTTACTCTGGACATTTTATTCATTTCCCCCCCTACTGCCATGCACAAAATTCAAGAAACTACTTTGTCATACATTATTCCTACTGCAAAATCAAATAGCTGAGTAGAGCAAAGCAGAGATATTTCTTCTAGTCTTGAGATGTTAGAGGCTTCCCTTGAAATTTTTTGCAAAAGCCTTTACAGAAACATACTTTTACATACATCCATATAGTTCCAGTATGCACATAATGTAGAGTTTATTATTTAATTTATTGAAAAACAAGATGGAGTAAATGTCTTCATTTTACCAGGTATTTTCTTATTTCCTGATTGTCAAGAGTCACTCATTTTAATACTGCTTATGTTTGAAATAGACCATAATCCCTTTTAAAGAGTAGACTGACTGTAGGTATACAGCTCAAAAAATAATTATTACTCATAATTGACTTTTGCCTGAAATTTCACACTACATTTCTGAAGGAAAAATAGGCACTTTACATATCTACCAGTTGTCTATGATCAACTTTTATGCTCACTTTCAGCAGAAATCCTACCCTTCATTTGCATCTTCCTTGGAAGCAGCTAGTATATCAGTATGTGGAGAAAATTTCTACAGAAAAAAGCCCCATCCTGATATATTGTAAAAAGAGAGGCGGAAAAAACCTTTTTTTTAATCCTTTCCTATAATACCATACTTTTCCATACTAGGCTTTCCCTAGTTGGCACCTGAAGCACAAAGTGAGACTAGATACACCTGAATTCTTGAAAGCTGTATATTAAGGGTTTGGTTTACACACATGCTGCAGTTCACGAGTTTAAGACTTGGCTGCAATGTACTCTGTGGTTGTAGCATTGAAGGCAAAGCAGACTGGGATAAGCTTCCAGCTTCTACAATTATTTCACAATCTGCCTGATCTCCCAGAAAAACCTATGACCAAAGATTTGATAGGATCAAAGAGTACTGCTGGCTGAGGAAGAGACCTCAAAGGAATGGTCATCAATCACACCATGGGGCCATCAAGTTCAATATCCTGCCTCCACCAGTAGCCCAGAGTGTATTTCTGGAAAAAAATTAAGTTTTCTCCTATTCTTCATTTAATTTCAGCTCTTCCTACTGAAACTTCACAGTCTTTTACAGTCAGGTCCGTGAAGAAATTTCAAGAAAGCTACACACTTGAATTTGGTCTGGTATTTTTCAGGATGTCAGTGAAGAGAAAAATACTTGTGAGGTCTCATTGTGTCAGAATGATTTATTGCAGTATTTTTTTGTCCATAGAAATCATCAGGATTTTTTTAAACAATAATGCTGCCAGGACAATTTGTAGTAATTATCAGATTTGCAGATTCATTGACATCAACTGACAGCAATAAAGTACAAATCTCAGTTTTTAATTTTCATACATCACAGGACAATTGTATGTTGGTTTCTCCTGGGTTTATTTCTTAAGGTAATCAAACTGCCTTGGGCAGGCTTGTTGGAGACTGTATCCTTTAGACTCAAGGAATGGAAGAGCTAAGAACAGAGCACACTGATCTGTCACAGATTTTTCACAAATGAATCAAAGATTAAAGCTGCCTTGGGTTTGCCAGAAAGACCACTACAAGTCTGTGTATAAATTTTTCACATTCTCATGAAATCATGGATTTACTATGAACATAGACTGTGCATTTTCTAACTAAAGTGTTGCCCTTCATCTGTGATACATATTAAAAGGTTAGTGCACATCAATGTTATTAAAAAGACATAATTTAAAATTAAAAGTTTAAAGATTTGTACTTTACATAATAGATGAGACTGACTCAACTTTGAGAATTACATTTTTCCTACCTCAAACAATGGAAGACATTTAATAAAAACCAAAAAAATCAGTGTTCAGATCTTAGAGAATTGCTTTGTATAATTTTTAGCAGCTGCTCATACAGAGATTGTTTCAAACAGTTCAGCTTCAGCAGGTTTGCAAGTAATCCCCTTACATGAATTTCCTCATCAGTTAAATATGTAAAATCACTTGGAGAATACTATAGAAAAACCACTATAAAAGGGGGCAATGGGTCATTGAAAAAAATTTCAGAAAACACAAGATTAGGTCTTGCAATGTATGAAATCGTAATGAAATTGAGAGTTGAGTGGCTCACAAGTCAGGAGGACATTTCTGTTCAATTTTAGAAGTAAGCTGTCAAATGTGAGCCAGCTTCTGACAATCCAGATGTGTGAGAGAACGGTATATAGAGAAATCAGGTCATTGGTACCATCTGGCTTACTTTTCAAACCATGAGTAAATCTGTTGAGAAGTTAATCCTAGCATAAAGATGGGAAAGACTTCAAGAATTAGTTTACCTTAATGATGAAGTAGTAGTGAAGATAAAACTACAAATTCATTTTGAGGAGTGTGGTTTCAAACCAACAAGCTCACACAAAAAATAGTACTATTCAAACTAAAGGAACAGATCAACAACTTTTACTTAGTGGGAGACACCATCACTAATGTAACCTCTGGGCTGCAGTTAATTACACACAACCATACTGCTAAGAGGCACTGCTCAGTCAATGGCAGCTGCATCAGCTACCAAGATGAAACCCTTCTGGATTATGCTTTGCAAGGACACTTTTGACCTCTAATTTCTATTAGACACAGGCAATTGTACCATAATGCTAATATCAGCCAGAGTAAACACTGTAAGGCACTGGAACTGCAGGGGTGGGAAGTGGCATTAGGAAGGACTGAATTTGGAGGGGGGAGGGAGTGGCATTAGGAAGCTTGAGAGAGTCTCTAGATCCACTTTAGACAGAAAAAGTACACATAAAAAGCAATCTGGGAATCATTTCAGAAGGCTCAGAAGGCAAGCTACCTTTGAAATTCAGTGCTTCACAAAAGGATGGAGTATTTTTGATGAAGAGTGGCTGCAGTAGAGTGACATTATGCTCTGGGATTGCAAAATTACGCCAGTTTGCACAAGGAATATAACCAAGAATGTACCTCTTTCACCCCTTATTCATCAATAGTAACCTTTCCATATATATTCTCCCAGAAATAAAGCTACAGACATACTCTTGTTGTAGGGCAAATTACTTTGGCTCTGGACACTTCCCTTTTTGCACTATTTGCAGAACACTTAAAAACCAAACCAACCAACCAACAAACAACAGAAACCCCCACAAAGTTAGCAAATAAATAGGTAGCCCATAAACCTCAGAAAAAGCCTCATGTTCTCCTGTGTGACCCCACTTTTACAAGATGGAAAACATAGTGCAGGAAAAAAAAAAGTGAGAAGGAATTCATAAGAGCTGCAACAGTAAAAAGAATAATGTCTGTAGCCTTCAATAAAGGTTGTCATCAGTTATGGTCCTTCCTTTTGTGTGGATCTGAACCTCTTTTCTCCAAAAATACCTTATTAGAATTAGAAGCAGTAAAAAATCCAGTTAAGATCTTATCAATGAAATGTTGTCCACTGGAGGAAATACTGAAACAGACCTAGATCTCTGAGCACTCCAGATAGGTAAGGGAGCAACAAAAAGGGGTGACAGGAAGATGTTCAAAATAGAGTATAGCAATAGTGAACATTTTTTCATAATAAAGATTTGAAATATAACTTAAATGAGCATTAAATAGTATCCCTTAAACATAAGTTTCTTTGCTTTATTTTGTTTTCTTCTGCTTTTTTTAAATTTGTTTTTTGAAGAACAGCTGTCGTGAACTGCTATAGAAAAAAGTTTGATGTGTTTCTTACATTGTTCCAGTAGCCTGAAAAATTTTGTCCTGTCCAGAAATGATTCTCTGTGCTACAGAAATTAAAACATGAGTAAGAGATGACAGCACTTTAGATAAAAGTTAAAATCTTATCTTACTCATACTTAAAGAATTCCAAATGGTAAATAGAAAATCTATCAAAAATTTAGGTATTGAAAGGTAGTTCTGTCTTGTCTTAAAATTCTTATAAGATTACAAGTGAAACTGAAAATTGAAGTGCAAACTGAAGTACATGTAGCAGTGAGTGAACGGAGATTTCCAGTGCACTGCTTCTCTACCACAGTGCAGACTGGTGGGGTTTTTTTTGTTGTAGGGTTTTTTTCCCCTTTCTTAATTAAAGTTCAGGAAGAGTTATCAATAATTGCAGATTTAACAGTACACTGAAGATAGAAAACACTGGAGAGAAGAATAAATTGAGATGTATCAAAACATTCACAGTTTGGATAAACACCAGAAAACGAGATGTGCAACAGAAAATAAAAGCCCAACACTAGGAAAAAGCAGCCTCTCTACATCCTCAAGAATTCTTAGAAATTGTACTGGAATAAACTCCTCTTTAAACTATGTGAAAAGTCAACTAGTTTTCACATTGTAATACTATAATGTCACAGAATAAGCTCCAAACTAATCTTCTCCTTCAGAATGACTATTCATAAAAGAAGGCTTTTGATTGCAGAAATTGTAACTTGCTGAAGCTGAGATTTTTTGATTATGTCTCTTTAGATCAGCTTTTGATATTTCAGTTGAGACAGGATTATGCAGACAGATGTAGACTTTTGCAAGTAAAACACGGCTTTCCAGATGATGACAGATTTTTATAAAACTGGGAGCCAGCCACAGATTTGAGTTTCTATTTACCTCACTTTTAGCAAAAAAACCCCCAACACCTAAAGCCAGTGATAATATCAATACATACTATATTGCATCATTTAAGCAAATATCTTCTACATATGTGAATGCCTGGTAAGAAAAATGAAAATGGTACCACATTCACACTCTCCCCCCCCCCAAGAATAAAAGAAAACAAACAAACAAAAAAAATCAGCTTCTGCAAACAGCTGAACATATTTCCATGACTATTTTATCTTTATATTGCACTTTTTACTCCAACACTTTAGAACTACAAATAAAAGAAATTCCACACAGTTCATGAAATCCATCCATCCTAATTGCAGACTTGGTAACAAAACAGGCTACTCTAGATACCGTAAATCCATCTGAGCCTCTTGTTGCAATTACTGCTTTGTTACATTCTCAATATGCATAATTAGGCACATTTCACTGCATAAATTACTGCACTCTGCTAGAAAAATTTTTGTCAATAACATTTTGAGGGGGAGGAACGTGTATTCAAAATTTAGAACATTCGACTTGGGCTACTGTGTATCAAAGTTCAATTTATCATGTTTGTATTTTGGTTTTCTGTGCTTTATCAGCCTTTTTTTCTTTAGAACTCTCAAAAACCTGAACAAAAATGCACATAAGCTTTAGCAGCATGAAAGAAGCATGTAGATAATGCATTAGCAGCATCGTTGGCTTGTTGTTAGTAATTCATTCATTTGTATGAATGTCGTTTATTCATCAATATCTGATTTATGAAAACTAAAACAAAGCTGTATCACCAGAATGTGTGTCTCAAGAACTGGGAAACAAACTCCATTCCCAGATTGTTGCACTATTAAATATGTTAATTTTGCATACAAAACAAGTCTTACCCAGCTCTAGTTGTTTTATATTCCACCTTAAGGATAGGTTTGCAGGGTTCTGGCTTCTTTCCATCCTTCAACTGCTTTCCTGAAGTAAATGATTTTCCTGTGTTAATCTTACAGTTCCGTAATGTTATGGCAAGTAATGAAATTCACCATGCAGCTTGAGAAGTACAATGTTCACACAAACATATATTCAACAACTTTGACAGTTATAGAGTATGCCTTGGAATAATATAATTAAAAATCTGTTAAAGCTCTCAACGCACCAATTTAGAATGTTTACAAAAAAACCAACTTGAAACCTGACTGCTGCAGAATATTTGTTTTCACATGTATAATCCTCCCCTAAAGTGCTGTTTTAAGTAGCACTAGGGGATGTAAAATTTATATTGTGTCTACCCTTTTGCAATTAAAATTGGTCAGCTTACAAGTAAAGTGAGGTTTTTCCTGAGTATTATCCTTCAGGGCTAAGCCTTCAATTGAGCATGAAAAGCCCACTCTCAACTGTGCAATTATCCTCACTGATACATGCACACTTAAAAATCTAAAGTAAATAAGTTGCTAAGACATGACATAGAGAATGCACACCAAGTAAGCCTGGCATTTGTGTAGAACCTACTTGAAGAGCAGCAGCACATTTCACAGAAAAAACATGTAATGTTCATTTCCTAGAATAACATTAATGCAAGAGCTCTCAGAAGAGGGAACATCTTACCAGATGCTAGTCTTATTCTATTACAAACCTTTGGGAAAATTTCAGAAAATTAATCTGCACATTTATACATAGAACAGGTGCTTGCTTATACATATTTTAAACAATATATGGGATAGCAATGTCAAGCAAAAAGCGAGCCCTACAAAATACACATTAGTCAATTCTGAGATCAGTGCCATTGTGTGAAAGACAAGCTTAAAGTTTAGAGATTTAGAGAAAGTTGCACTGATTTAGATTCTTATTTCATAAAGGTTTTTCTTTTTCAAGTGAAATCTATGAGAAACTGGCATGACAGAAAAAGATTTTTACTGTATTGCAAGTGCAATTTTAATATTTGTTTTTTTGCAAACCACACTTCTATTAAAAGCAAGTTCTCTGTCAAGTGCAGTGGGTATCCATTTTCATCTTACCATGTGGAGTGATTGTCTGGAATGGTTTGGTAGGAGATTTTACATTCCATATGGTCAAGGTACCATCTGAGTGACTACAAATGAATTGTTTTCCTTCATGATGCCAAGCCACAGAGTGGATAGCCTATGCAAGAAAAAGCAGAACAGCATAAGTTGTGTATCTTATTATCATTTTATTCTTACATCTTCCTCAATGGCATTAAACACCAAAACCCAATTAGAGAAATCAGTAATTAAATAATACCTATCTTATTATGTCCTAATTTACCCATGGCAAGTTTTCTGTACATAAGTACTACTTTCAGACACACTTTATCCATCAAAAATACTGTCTTCACCGTAGTGACATGTTTAGGGGGGAATCTATCCTCCTCAGCATAGTACTGAAGTATTTTTCCATGAAGAGTAGCATGAAGAGAATATCTGCAAGCACTTATTTAAGCTAAATTTTGCTAACCAGAATTTTTCACTATTGGGAAAAACATATTGTCCACACAAAAAACATAGGATGAGATTATTAAGTTCAGGTATTACATATAATTTTCAGATGTCTGTGTGGATGTGCACAAGAGGCAAGCATTGGTTCAAAACTTCTATAAAACCAGAATTGAAGATTTTTTTGAAATTATGATGATGAAAGCAAAGTATTAGCCTGGATGCCCTAATATTACAATGGCAGCCTTGAGGTGCAGGAAAGTGCAGAAATCTACTCATAAATCTTTCCATAAATACAAAATCATCTCCACATTCCTAAAATTAGGAATGGAACGATTACACCATGCCACATAAAATCTACAGAAAACAGCTAAATAAATAAAATCTAGTTGCTGCCTTCAGGCAAGAGGAAAGTAAACAATGATGCAAAGAACACAGATAAGGCAAAAATGTTAACGAGCAAGAAAAGATTGGTGCCATTTCTGCTTCCAGCATCTCTCTTAGTACAGGAACACATTACAAAACCACTAGGTGATGTTCAAGGGAGTTTTAGTTACAGCATGAAAATATCAGTAAACAATGAAACCTCAAAGTATTTCTCTATTACCCAGAAGGTGCAAAAGGAACTATTAACTGCAAGATATATGGAACTTTGGTATTACTGAAAAGGTAGATTTCATGACCAAGACATGACTCGGGAAACTAGAAAAGCAGGTGCTGAATGAGTGGTAACTTGAGGGCTTTACAATACCATGTTTTGAGTGGTAGTAGTGATTCTGTCTGTAAGCAGGGCTTACACTCACTCCAGCTCCTCAGGATTTCCTCGGTGAGGAACCCTGGGTGTGTGAGCAGTAGAGAACTGTAACCAGCAATGACAGATTAAGCAGTAATTACGGGGTGAAGAGCACATCTCAAGACAGATCCAAGCAAGCTTTGCTCAAACTGATTATACACAGATCAGGTCTTTATATTTCATGAAGTTACACAGAGAGACAAGACAGTTTCCAGCAAACTCAATGGGAGAATCCAGAGCTAAACGACAGAGGAAAATGACTACACTACATGTGTCTGGAGTCTCCAATAAGAATTTACCCAATATACATCAACAGAAGATCTGGATGTATGTAAACTACAAATTAAGTTTAGCATTTCTTAGTGAAATTTAATATTGTTCCCTATGTATTGTGGAATCCCTATAGATTTTGTTAGACAGATTCTACGTACCAATATCACATCTACACATGTAACTCAGAAACCTACATGTCTCACATGATGTCTCCTAGTGTCAAATAGTCTTGCTCATTCTGCCTGTCAAATAAAATTTTATTTAGCAAAAACTGGTATTATAAAACAAATCTTGCATAAATATTGAAAAATTGTTTTTATTTACCAACATTATACCAAATAAAGCAAGAGATCAACAAGTTTGAGAGTGCAGACTCAGTAAAGAGAAGGTTACATTTAAAAAAGCTCTTGTCACTGAGAAAACAAATGTCTACAGCATGCTCAGCAATACAAAATCATCAGTACATTTTACATAATCTCCCATATGAAGTCTAACCCTGACAACCGTAGGCAGCCCATAGTGTAAATGGAACAGTTTGGTCCACATTTATGTAGAAACAGGTCTCAAGAACCAGTAAGAAAGCAAGTTCCATAAAAGGAAGGAAGAATAAATCTGAGAATAATAAATCTTCCTTTTCTTGAAAAAGAATGTCAAGAGACGGGAAATGTTGAAACAACATTAATGCTGAAGAAGATATAAAAATCTGAGCACAAAGGAGAAGGATGACACTTTCTGCAAGGAACATGGAGGGATGAAGAAAAAACAAAACTCTGAAAGAATATAATGATGAGCCTTTTGGCTTTATGACTATTTACTGTCTAGATTTAGTCCCTTTAGTTTTAGAGTTGTTTCTTATATTTAGCAATGCAGCTAAATATTTTTTAAAATGTAACTAAAATACATGCTTTATATTTTTTAGAACAATCAAAGTAACAACTCTGTGGCCTGGGTATGATAACCTTTTGTATAGGGCAATATCCTTTGCTATCACACAACTCACAAATTCTTGTAAGCCTAAAAACCAAAACCAACTCCATAAGTCACTGCAGCACTGTCTTGAGGTGCACAACAAGCTGGCCTAGTGACAAGACAGTTATAATGGAAAAAGTACAATAGCCTTAAGTAGTACTAGTTAGTAGTACTAGTACTGATAGCACTACTTGTTGACTAGCAACACTCACCAGAACAGAACTGATATCTGAAAAATCATCCTAAGACACAAAGAGCAAAAAAGTTTTGACATTTTTTCCAGTATTAATATTAGTGCTGGAATTTGAAGGAAAGCATAAAATAGAAAAATGAAGCAGAATCCACTAAAACTGCAAAACTACTCAAATCTTCTAAATCACTACGAGCCCCTAGGAGTAATATATTTTTATTCTAATATTTGATACAAAACTTACTGATGCAGAATAAAATTCTCAGGTTTAATCTTAATTCTCATAATGAGTAAAACTTCCTGTTTTCTTTTTGGTACCATAATGCTTATATTAGCTGGTGCAGATTTAACTGTCTCTCAAATATTTTCTGGTCATATGGGACCAGAAAGTAACCCCTTACAACAAGGTGATACCCAAGCACCAAAGGACTGTTGCTATATTTAAGGCACAAGGCATTTGTATCCATAAGCAGAGTTGTCTGCACAGGTAAACCAAGTTCTGACCTCACTACTGTTCTGAATCCTTCCGTTTACAAACATGAACCAAATACAGGGAATCTTTACAGGAACTTACATAAAGAGAAATCTAATAAAAAAGCAACCAATTTTGTCTAGATAATTCTTTATATTTAACTAATTACCACTAAAGGTTTCTTATTAGAAGTATTCCTATTATCTCCTTCACTTTAATTCAAATTTAAGGTACCTGCTCTGGACTTTAGGGAAGTTTTTTCAAAACGTCTGAGATAGCTACGTGTTTTCTGGGGGTATGGGGAATTGAAACTTACATTTTGGAATAACAGCACAATTGACCATGCTGTTTTACATATGCCTAAACTTTGTTAGAAATTGTAGAAACTATCCCTGAGTTTTATATGGAGACAGGCTGTACACAAACACAAAATCAATTCACCATCTGTTCCAGAAAGATTATCCCATGTGGAAAAATTACTGCTATGCTGCCTGCAAAGAAGGTGAATATACCTGATTTTAAGAAGGAAACATTCTTGCAGCAACTGCAGCAGTTAACTGAGGGAGACTTACATAGGACTGTAAAATGCAATAAAAAATAAACCAAAAGAGTCTGAGGAACAAAATTAAAAAGCATTTATATGCAAGACTCCTACAGAAATATCTTAAGTAGATCACTAGCTTTTCAAGAGATTAATGCATATTTTAAAACATTTTATGAAATACATTTTTACTTCTGCAATAGCTTATAAATATCCCTAGAAATCACTATTAATTCTCAGTTCTTTTAAGAGGTACAAAAATTAATAATTTAAATGCAACCTTGCAATTTAAGAGACAAGTTCATCAAAAAAGACTCAAGGGTTTATGGTATTTTTCCACCAGGGGAATTTAGCTGTTTCAATTTGTTAAATACTGATACAAATAATCCCATTCTCTGAAATTCTTACAGGCTTGTTTTAGCCCTACAGCTGATTACATACATATGATTTTGGACCAATTTGAGACCACTCTTCTCATCTGACATGGTTTAACCCCAGCCAGCAGTCAGGCACCACACAGCTGCTCAGTCACCAGCAGGATGTGGGGGACAATCAGAAAAAATGTACAACTCATGGGCTGAGGTAAGAACATTTTAATAATTGCAATAAAAAGAACTACTCAGCACAACTAAAACATCAGTGTGTTATCAAAGTTATTCATAGTGAATCTAAACACACAACACTGTGCCAGTTACTAGAAAAGAAAATTAAACCTATTCTAGCCAAAACCAGAACAGTGTATGGAGGATTTCATTGATGTAAACACAAAAGTTATTAATTTAAGCAGTTTACCCTGTTTTCAAGAGAATATTTAAATCCAGTTTTCTAACACCAGATTTAGACTACTGCAAATATGGAATGCACCAGAGACACTGATAAGTCCTTTCATAATTCTCTGGATTTTTCAATGATCCTTTACTCTCTTGTGACATTAATTGAGCTTGAAATATACTGCACATGACTGGCAAAGTCCATGATCAGTTATTCTGTTATCAGTTATTTACCATACCCTATCCAGATTTCACAGTCTTATTATGACAGTCCTTTAATTTCCATGGACATGGGCAGCATTTTTGCTTAAACATGAAATGATGGCACTGAATCCTTTTTTACAGGTTCACCAAAATATACAAAGAAAGTATTTTAAAACTTGGGAATACCTATGCTAACTCTCTTGTCAGCAACCTAAGGAAGGGAAAACATTCTGCAAAAGGAAGAAAACAACAAATGAAAGTAGTTACTGAGACTTAAATGACAATACATCACGAAGATTGTTTCGATGAAATGAAATACATTGACACACTTTGGTTTCTGGCAAGTCACATACCAGGGTTGTTTCTCTTTCCCCTGTCCTCTTAATTCCACAAGCTACTTTGACATGTTTTTAATGCTCTAAAATAATCTCTTACACTCAACCATGTACCAGAACACTGAGTCTAAAAATAGTAATCTATAATGCATTATAGTTAATGCTGTCAAAGCTTACTTGACATCAGAACAAACAAAATATTACTTGAAGAAGAGACTTGATTATAAAACAAGCTTTAGTTTTCAGAAGTTACAGCTGAGGGATTTTTTTGGGGGTTGGTTTTTTTTTTTTAGGAGAAAATGAATAGTTGAGAAATTTGTTTTATTTCTTTCATGAACACATGGGTTGGGAAATGACTGCAATATAAACTGTATTTCACATAACAAATGCATAGCTTACTTTCCTTAAATCCCCTATGTCTGCATATAAAAGGCTTAGGAATGGTGCAAAAGGAATTTAGTCTTACTTTTTCATTGAGCTTGCCCAAGACAAAAAGGATGTTTTGAGCAAAGGGTTTCAAAGAAATTTTCTAAACAAAAGTTCATTCACAGCTGCAGTTCCACTATGAACAGATAATTTCCTTCAAATTCTCTGAAAAAGAACGTTACATTTGTGCATTATTCTAACTAATTCTAAATATTATTGTTATAATAAAAAATATACACTACTTTAAGTATAGGATTTAATTTCTAATATAGAAAAATAAAGTACAATTTTTAATTAAATTCTCTGAATATTCCCGTAACTAGAATGTTATGGAGGTGAGAATATGCCAGTAACCAGCACTAACTCTAATTAGGACCTAGAGCTGCATCCCCCAGCCATGGTTAACATTATCCACATGCTCCTGTCCTTGGGATGAGTGTCCTGGTGTCCTTGTGCTGCAGCTATTAGCCCAGGGTGCTGGGAAGGCACACATGTTCAGACAGGAAAAAAGTGTGCACAGTGCTCCATTAACCTGGCTCAGGCAACAAATGAGACTACCTCCCACAACATGGGAATTTGCTTCAAGAAAGCCTCCTAAAGGTCAGGCCATTTGAAATGAAACCAAGCAGGAAGCTCCAAACCCACATAATTGGATTCAACTTCTTCCCTCAGGAAATAACAGATACCTTTCCACAAACCTCTGGACACAGAGGGATTTTGACCCTCATTATGATCTTCCTCTGCTAAGGAAGAAAGGATGACATTTGGATCCCTGCACACATCCGAAGTTTTGACTTAAGGAAGTTGCATCAAAATGATGGTGAAAGACAGCACAGACCTTCAAGTTACAAGCTTTAAGAATAACATCAACTACAAAGTGATGAGAGGAGGAAGCCAATCCAATGGCCAAGTCTCTAGCAAACGTTCTTTATGGTATCAATGTCCTGGCCACCCTGCTCATGATGCCTGAGGAAGCCTAGCCACCCACTAAGATGGCAAGTGTGACAAGATTGGACTAAGTAGCTCTCTTCTTGCTGGTTGTCAACTCCACACTCAGAAGAGCTCTCATCCAGAACAAGTGGAGAACTGAGGGTATAAATCCTGAGGCTTAAAATCCTGCTCCTGCTATGGGGCAGAATGTCACACACATTACCCTCTGTGAGAGAAGAGGTGAAGCATGTTGTGACATTAGATGTTCCCTGTCCCTTGAGGGTAAATTGGTACACATGTTCATGATGGAATACAGCCCTTGCAGTCAATGCATGAAAGAACCTCTCTGATGCCACAAAACCAGGAAGCCAGAAAGATTCTGTGCACAGAAATGTTCAGATTTATGCAGTTTGTTAGCAGGAAACAAAAAACCAACCAGAGCCGTAGGAGATCTCCTGAGACAAGGCACTGCTCCACTGTTCCACTCTGAGTCTTCTGTATCTGCACTCTTGTGAGCAAGGAAGCCACTACATTACCAGATCATTTTTTTTCTCTTCCCTTTCTAACCATTCCCAAGTTATGGTAAGAATATTTCTTTACCAAGGGTCTGACCTGAGGTATTCCATTACCTGTTCTGCAATCAAAAAACCCAAACTGAACACCTAGATGCATTCACTTCTAAATCCTAAGGAAAATCAAAGATGTAACATCTGAACCATTCACTGATCTCTGCAGCCCTTCAAGTCAGAACTGGTTCCAAAAAGTATTGAGACAGATATTTAGTTAATTTTTAAATAAATGGACCACAAAATTAAAAAAAAAAACCAGAATAAGCAGCATGGTGTCTGCCTTAGGTAAGTTTCTAGAAATTGCAACAAAATTTTAATAAAGAACGGAGTTAATTGGCATATGGATGATTATAACACACCAGATAGAAGTAATCAACATGCTTTTTGTGACAGGTAATTATAGTCAAACAAGCCTCCAAGAATGGTAACAGGCATGTGGTTCATGGAAACACCGCTTAAGCTGTCTACAAAATTTTCAAAGCCCTTCAACAACGTATCTCGATGGAAGCTAAAACTAAACAGAATAGATATTTTTGAACAAACAAATAACTTAAGGAAGCAAAGCAATCTGGAATAAAGACAGGCTGGCACTAATTGATTAATTCATGGATGAAGCTAAATGGTAGAGACCCTCAGGGATTTATTCTGCTCAGTTTATTCATAAGCAACTCGGAAAATCGGAACAACAATATTAAGACGTAGAGTCTGCTGACAGTACCAAACCACATTCAAAGTAGAAAACAGGATTTCAGTGAAAAACTGCAGAAGGACTTTAATTTTTACTGTCCAAATATGTCAATGTAAAATGATGTCTAAATGTCAGGACTTTGACCTGACAAGTAACACCTGAAGACTGAGATGCCCATATACATCTTCATATACACAGTATGCTGCTGAATTTCTTTTTTATACAACAAAGATAAAACAGAATGGTTAAAAATATTAGAGAAGAACACAAAGAACAAGAGGTATAGGAAGAACAATATGATGAAGACATGAATACATTCATGGAAAAAAATGACAAAGGGAATTAATTAGGTTCATGCAATGAAAATGAAAGGGAGAAAATTTGTTCTTTGCATAACATACTTTGGGGCTTATATGGACATTTCTGATTATCTGAAGCTTAGACTATTTCAGAGCCTCCCCTTCCAAGCAAACTCTTGAGTGGCAGAATACACACAAGCACAAGTACTGAGGCAGAACTGCCAACAAAAATCCAACAACCCTGCCCCTCTCCCCCGCAAAAATACCCTAAAGCTGGTACTGAACAAAGCCATTTTGCAATCAACAAAATGTAATCAAGACCAATTTTATTATTTTAAATGAAATACATCAACTTGCATATGCCAACTGATTTTTCTTAATCTCAGTCTTTCAAAACATCTATTCTCTCAAGAACCAAGTT
This sequence comes from Notiomystis cincta, assembly GCA_013398075.1. NCBI lineage: Eukaryota > Metazoa > Chordata > Aves > Passeriformes > Notiomystidae > Notiomystis > Notiomystis cincta. The sequence goes on from VZRX01018714.1 coordinate 229,237, forward strand.
TTAAAGAAACTAATGCCACCTATTGCCACTGCTTTTTAAAACCTCCCCCAGTCCTACTTCAAAGAGAATTGATCTTGATCTTATGCTGCAGAGAAAAGGCGTTTAGAAAAATGTTGTAGTGAGACTATTTAGTGGTTTCTTCCCCTGCCATTTCCTCTTCCCAGTTTTCAGAATATGTGAGAGATTCCAAATTACAGAAATTACTAAACAATCTTGTTTCAACTTAAGCCCTTAACATGGGTGAAAGTCACATGATTAACAGAAGAAAGATCTAAAAGCCTAGTGAAGAAATCCAGACCATGCCACCGTTCATTACTTCACAAACTTAAACTCAGTAAAGTTATTTGGTCTGAAGTTTATTCTCCGAGCCCTACTGCTCTTTCAGAGAAAATTTCCAGTACTTGCAATTTCAAAGAGACCTACTTATTGATCCAGTGGTGTCAGAAGCAGGAGATTAAAAATAATAAAAGTCACTATAAGAGCAGTGAATTATATATATCCTCAGAGCAAGCAATGCAGATGAAAAATGTTACCTCATCATGTGTATATCTGTAATCTGCCTTCTTTGACTTCAGGTCCCATAATACCACCGTCCCAGATTCAAAGCCAATCAGAAGCTGCAATAATAAAATGATACATTAATTCTTTATAAGGAAAAGCAAAACGATATAATTTTCAGTGCCTGAAATTCTTGTCCCAAAAGATATGCAGCAGAATACTATATATAGTAACTCAAGTAGGTATAAAAACAAAAATGAAAGAGGTGAAGGCCTCAGTGTTAGAAAGATTTATTTTGTACTTATTTTCCTCAAGTTCCAGAAAATCTAATGGACATTCATGCAAAATTAGAAAAAAAATGAAAGCATCCTTCTGACGATTCCTTGGAAATTGTTTTGAGCTGCAGAAAGATTAATACTAAATCCTTCTGTGTGTATTCCATCCTGAGTGAAAATGAGGGGTATTGAAAAGGAGGACTTTATTGTGCATTTTCCTCACTGGAGTTCATTCTGCTTAAATTTGCTGGAAGAATACAATATTCCCTGTGAAGTTCTCAATAAGAGTTCACTGTCTATAAAGAAACTATGTACCATGAGCTTTCTCCAGATGTTAATCACAACTGAGGTAACTGGCTGACAGAACACCAGAAACACTCTTTGTTCATAGGAGGAGAGCTAGGTAAATTAAAATAGATAATTTCCCAAATAATCTTTTTGCAAGAAGCACGATTAAACCTTTTCTGCAGAGTGAAGGCTCAAATTTCCCATAATAGTTGGTCTAACACATTGTTGAGTATTTAAGTGTTTTGCTCTCATATCTTAAGTGCCACTTCTCTTAATGGAAAAAAAAACCCACAATAATCCAAACCCCAAGGCCAACATAAGGCAGTAGTAACAATCTATTGCCATATCTAGAGGTTTTGCCTGGAGAGTGTTTCAGCACGTTAGGATTTTCAAGGTGTACAGTTGTCTCCAGTACAAAAATAACAGATCTCCTACTAGCTTACAAATAAAAGATTTCATCTCTTTCAGTGCTATACAGCACTAAAATACCATAAATATTGGACATGTTTGATCTAGTAAAAGTGAATATTCAATTTTTCCCATTAACGTTATGTATACTATTATTTTAAATTATCTTGCCTGCCAAATGCCATATATTACAGTTTTTCTATTTTAACTTAAAACATTCGAAAAACCATTGTGATTAGAAAGCTAAAAGCATGAACAAATTTTAAAGTGAGTACATGGGGGATTTTTGCAACTACATAGGGTTTTTTAAGAAATGTTTTTCTTATGAGAAATAAGAAAAGTGTAAGGTCAGATTTCAAAACACTGATAGCCTGATGAATAAAACCAGTAATTTTTAAACTTTAATTGACAATAATTAGACATGGGGTGGAATACATTAAAATAAATGGATCACTTATGTTTCCTGAAATTACAACAGCTTCATTGCATTCATATTCTAGAGTCCATAAACCTGGAATGTGATTCAAACCTAATTCTACAGAGAAACCCATTAGTTATGCACTTACTGCAGTGAGCTTCGCACTAATGAAAAAACCTCTACTCATTAAATTCTCTGCTGGACTGAAACCTCAGGTGTTTAGGATAAAAGCTGATAAGCAGCTAATACTTTCAAACCACTGCTAAGACAATAGGATCATTCCCTCTCTCCAGTTCAATCTACTCCTGACATGAAAGACACAAAGTAGACAAAAAGCACATTTCTCCTGCATATGTAGAACACTTGTAAGCAGAATGGTATGTCACAGGACAAAAACTCCTGTCTTGCAAGGGCTTCAAAAACAGGTACTGTAAAACCTTTTGTCAAGATGAACAGATGATTATGTTAATAGTACCTCCTAAGAATGAAAATACAAGTCTAATACACAGATCTTTCTCACATATTTTGGTTTACTCTTCTGAAATATCTTGGTATTCTACAGGCCAGTTTCATAAGAAAACAGCACCTAGTGATGATAATAAATTGCCTAACATGTGAGTATGAATTAGATGTCAAATTCCACAAAACCCTTGTCTCAGATTAGTTAAAGACAAAGTATGGTATTCTATATTAATATGCTATTTCACAACTTTTAAATGTTTATTTATATAACACCCAAGAGCATGATAAAGTGGAATTAATTTCCATCAAAGTTGCAGCACTCTAGTTATGATTGGTGTTTTCTTGTAACATCTTTATTTTTATCACCATAAGTAAAATCCTTTGCTTTTATTTCCAGAAGTTTTGCAGCTAATCATTTTCATCAGTGTTTTCAAATATTTCTGATTACAAGATGAATGATTTCAGTAATGTGTCCTACAGTCACATCTGTACCTTGCTTTGTACTACTCTCAGGGCCTAAAACCTTCGTTGTCCTCATATACTTAATCCTTCTTTAAATAGCAGTGGTATCTACACTTTTAAAAAATCTTGCTTTGAAAATAAAATATTGAAGAGCCTTTAAACATATCCTACCTTTCCTTCATCCATCGGATTGTCACTAATGTGGACAACAGGTCCTGGGTGAGATTTGGATGACCTAAAAAAGAAATATTTCCATTGAAAAAAATTGTCCCCTGCCCCAAACAGGATGTCAGACTGGTTGGAAGTAATACAGATTCTGCAGATACAGACTCCATGTAAGAAAGTTGTGACATTTCAAAATGCAGTTACTTTTACTTTTATCTTCAAGCCCATAAATACTGTGTCTATTTGTAGACAGTTTTTGTCTTAAGAAGAGACTAATTTACTGCCTATCAACAAAAAAATTACCATTAGCTTTAAAAATCTTAACATCTGCTGTTACAGCATTGACACTGTTGGATAAAATGTTTACTTTTACATTGGAAAACAGGTTTTGCCATTACTCATAAACTACCCAAGATGGCCAACGTTACAGTAACAGAATTAACACTTTATGTTGACTTCTTGCTATCAAGGAATATGGACTAATAAAGAGTTGTGCTTGCTTCAACACCCTTTGACAAGTGATGGACTTCATGCATGTTTGAAAGAAGATGTACTGGGAACAAAACACCAGCATAGGAAGAGCAGCACACAACTACATCTTTTCCCCCACAACCACTATATTTGTGCATACAATTTAAAAAAAAAAATTTACTCCTTTTAAAAAAAGGAGGCACAGTGACAACAGCTATAAAATGTATTTTGCTCTTGGAATAAACTTATTTAAATTTGCATTTCAGAAAGTCACTTCCAACTCAGAATACATCAGCCCTCTTAAAAAATGCATCATCTTTACCCTTTGGTCTTTAATCCCAAACTGTAGAAGTGACATGTCTGTCCAAGTGCCAGCCACACCATATTTTAATATATAGTATTTTTTCTCCTATTTTATCCCCGTAGATTTTTACATCTATTTCTATATTGTGTTTTTTTGTCTATCTCCATGTCTATCCCAGATGATAAAACACTGCTAATAGGCAGAAATGTGTATTAACATTAGCACTTCAGGTTCTTTAAAGTAACAAGTATTTACATGACTATGTACTTCGATAGTGTATGGAGTGCAGTAAGAACAGCATGGGGGCCACTCTAGATAAAAATGCTATTCCTGCAATAATGTTAACAACATCTGGGACAGTGCTGTTCCCTCCCCTCCACCTGGTTAAACTCACAGTTCAATGGCTTTATTCCACATGATGACATAGCCTGAGAGAGTAAATGATTCCACATTGACAATGTGAATGTTTCCTCTTTCGGTGCCCACATAGAGCCATTTGCTTTGGAAAGGCAGATGACAAAATGTTATCCTGAAAGAGAAAGACACCAAAAAGGAGTTAAAGAAATGTCTTTTTGGTATCCTGCACTGCAAGGTTTATGCTGCCAAAAGGCAGAAATAAGGCAATAGGCAAACAGGAATATATAAGACAAGTTTGGGGTAAAGTAGAAAAATCAGTACATGAGCAAGGTAAGAGATTAACAAAGTAAAACCATAGGCTGAACAAAAAAATAGAAAGCAAGGTATTCTAAAACACATAAATCATTAAAAATAAATAAAACTACAGTCACCTTTAAAAATTATCATATTGAATGTATTTGATCAAGACTGCTGTCATGTCAAACTTAAAATACAATACTCCTATAGTCTATAAATCTCCTTTTGGAGATATCTACCCTCTCTACCCTCAAGTTTGAAAGAACAAAGGATTTTAGAAGCTGTCATATGCAGATAAATCTGGTTTCAAGTAAGGAGATAAAGACAAAAGATAAAACTCAAGAAAAGTAAGTTTACATGTAATCCAAACTAACCCCTAAAGAGCAAACCTTAGAATAATCTTGAGCAATTATAAAAGTAATTTTAAAAGTGGTTTAAATTTCAAGCTGTTACTTTACTTCAATCATGTTTTAATTTTCTGCCTTACAGTTTTTTCTTCTGCTAGAAGGGAGGATCTGCACAAGACTCAACAACTAACAACTGTATGTACCAGAAGAGGACTCCTCTTTGACTGCAGCTCCAGCATAAACACTAGTGTTTGAAAACCAGATTATTTCTGCCCCCCTGGGTCCTGATTATTGTTGACTATTTCTTCAAGATAAGGAAATAATGCCTGCACAAACTGACAATGCTAACTTGAAATTGGAGTCTAGAAACTTTCTGAGAACTCTAAACCATTTTAATCTGACAAGGTCTGACATTGAAAGAAATTGCCAAATTACTTTGCTATCAAACTTGGGCTTTCAGAAATGCTCCAGTGATAAGGTAAAACAATTATTCGACGAGAATTTCTTCTGTCGGCTCTAATCCTCAGCTTTACAATTGTTTTTGTTCTTGTTTTCTCCCAATTGGGTTGCTTATTGCCAAATCCATGCATCACTTCACAAGCCTGTTAAGTATTTAAGCAAAGAACAGCTTTAGATCCTTTGCATTAGATGCTGCATATACACACCAACTTGAGCTGAAAGGAAGGGCTAACAGCAGCAAAGAGAGAAATTGCTATGGCTGAAGAGATCTTAATGCACTGCAGGTTTCAAAAGTTAAGGCTTCTGTAGTGATACTACCTAGATTCAAAAGTGTTTGAAAAACTTTGATGTTTTTCACTTATTTCTTCCTAATTAGGAAATGCACTTTGCTCAAACAAATACTTAATCTATCTGCTTTCCAACTCAATTTCTTGTCCTTGAATATTTATTCCAAAAGGCTGCACTTTTTCAGTGATGTTTGACAGAAAAAAATACTACATACATGACTTAAAATGCCCTTCCAACTCAACTCACCGAGGTTGTAACACATTTAACTAAGCACACTAATCTGCAAACACCACAGGCTGAAGACTTGTGTTTCCCCAACATCCTTTAGAAAAAGTATTTTAATGGAAGCTGAATCACATTCATTGGTACACATTCCTCCTAGGGAGGCAGTTACTGTATATAAAGACAAATATAAACCTTCACCACTCTGCAACACCACAGCAGCTTTTTGTGCCAGCACTCTGCATGCCAGAAGCAGCTGGCAACCAGATCAGTTGGATCCAAAATCATGGCCTAGCAGCCAGAAAAAATAATCAGTAGCAGGGCTGTAGGCTTGCTTTGATTAGCAAGTTAATATTGTTAATTACAATTGTCCAACACTTTCGTTACAAAACCCAATCTATTTCGCATCATTTAAAGTGTGCAAAAATAAAAGTTGAGCCTTCAGCTTTGACTGCTATAGCCCAAGGATAACATTTAAAGAAGCTCCTCAATATTCTTGATACTCTTCTTGAATATGCAGGCATATTCAATTTACTGTCTCCTTTGTGCAACTGAGATTAATTTTGTCAAGAGTTAGCAAACAATGAAGTGATTCCATGCCAATAGTAAAAGAACAGAACAAGTAGTTTCACAAAATATTTACAAATTCTCAAAGGCAGGAGGTTGAAAAGACTTCAAAATTGTGAAGAATAGGCACATAGCAGAATTCTTGATCTTGTTCTTCAAAGTATTTTACCATTCTTCTACTATATTTTTCTATAAAGTAAAAAATATTCCTAGATCTTTTATTTCAAAGAAAAACTAGTTAAATCCAAAAGAAATGCTATGCTGATCTTGCTATAAGAACCAACATTTCTCCCTGAATGTAGTAAATGTTACTTCATTTGCAAATAAAAAATATATTTACTATTTTATTTTTTAATAGAAAAACTGTATGTCTTCCAACTTTCAGAAACTCAACTATATTTTAACTGAATGACTCATTTCAGATAACTGTATTTATTTTAACAATTTACAGAATAATATTTCCAACATCAAAGCTTATGCACTGAGCTTTTCTCTTCACTAATTAAGGCTTCACCTTAAACTATGTATATTTTAAAGAACTTTGGAGGTCTTACAGCCCTCTTAAAAACGAGAAATCAGTGAAGCTATGACTGTCTGAATGGCCAGCAGCCTTGTTTGCTCTGCTGAGAATTGGACTGATGATCGAAGGGATTCAAACTCCTTTTGGAGGATGGAAACAAAAGGTGAAACTCTTCTTGGCAGTGATGCAATACTTGGTTATTTGACACCTGGCCACAGACAGCTTTTATTTTTCTGAAAAATGCAGATTTTTCTTTCAGAAACCTATCTTTTTGTCACGAGATTAGAATACATTTAATCCATAGTGTATTTTAAGATCAACATAAGCAGAATTTGCCTATAATCCTCCAGCCATTTCTACAACTCAACTGTTCCCCCTCTCCCCCTCCCCATAAATGGATATATACATAAAAATGGAAAATATTATCAATTGTTGGGAACACATCAAAAAGAATACTGATGAAAAAAATCTTGCACACAAACCCCAACTGCATGAAAACAATGCAGCAGTCAAAAGCAGAGTACCATACTTTTCTCCTGTAGCGAGCCACTCTGCCCAAAAATACGAAAATGGAAGCATCTATGATTTAAAATCATCCCGTTTTGTGCATCTAAAGAGACAGCCTGGGATTGTCTGAGCCAGCAGTCACAGAAAGCAGGCTTCTGCAGGCAGCTCCTTCATGGCACAACAGATTCCTCATGTTGTCTCCAAGGCAATTTCAGCTCCCTCAGTAAGTGTAGTACATTTTGTGAAACAGACCAAAGTCTTAGCATAAACCAGTACTGAGCACAGCATGTCATTTCAAATATTTCACTTTCCCATATCTTCACAAAGAGAAAGATCCCTTTATAGAAAAAAAAAAAAAATGCTTTAAGGAGATTTATTTTTTCAATGTGAAATCTACAGCAAGATTTTAGTATAACTAACATCACCACTAAAATGAGGCACTGTTATACAACCTCAAAGCAGCCAGGATAGTTTTAAATTCTCCTGTAGCTGTAATTTACTGTAAGCACAAAATCTTCCTCTTCACCACATACATACTTGCAAAGCTGCTCCTTCCCCATCCCTCAAAAAAAAATACAAACCCAAGATTTTTCTTTCTTGCAAAATGAATTTGTAAGAGTTGAACCAATAGTTTAAGAAAACAAAATTTTATACAGAAAACAAGTGACACACCCACAGGGGGAAACAATGATAAAATATTTACTGTTCTTACACTAATTAAAACTAATTTAGAATATTGCTTATGGGAGAGTCTTAGCAATGACAGGAGATTCTTCAACAAGTTGTTTGTAAACCAACTGAAAGGATTCCTTTTCTTAAATGCAGACCATGTATCTTTTCTGATAATCTGTCAAAGCCATTAAAAAAATCTTAATTGCTGCTGTTTTACAACATATATCGAAACAATTAATACAGCAAGTGATAATACTTCTTACAGGAATTTAATTACAGAACTATTAAAGAACACAACTTACTAAATTAATACATCATACAAAAAATAAGTTTTTTAAGAGGAAATATTAAGGAAAAATGGTAGGCTGTTAACTTGATTGTATTATTATGACAGCAGAAATCCTTCTAAATTAATCTGTACTTTTTCCTAGTCTACTGCATTATGAAGCATTATACATTCTTCAGAATTTTTCACTGCTTTAACAAAGCACAGTGACAAATACTTTGAAGAATGACAAACACTGATAACAGGTTTTATTGTTAAGTCACTAAAACATTTCTAGTGCCTCAGGCTATCATTATAGGTCTGCATTAACTGTAAGTATACAGCTGCTCAGATCATTATTGTATGGGCAAAATACGAGCAAAAGATAAAGCTATCAAAGCTGTATTCTGCACAGCTTTATCCTCAACCTTTCCTGTATGAGACAGCACCACGTAAAATCCAGAAGCTGAGCTTAATTACGATGTTAGTGTAGACTCCACATCCATGGACTCTTGTCAAAGTCTTCCATGGGCTTAAAAAGTCAAAAGCCAGTGTCAGAATGACATTCATGGAAGCAAGTAGTAGCTTTGATACTGCCTGACTCCTGCAAAAGGGTGTTTTTCCACATCTGATAAGTTCAATAAGCTCAGAACATCTACCTGTACAAAAAAAAAGCCTCAAAGACCAGAAGGTATATGCAGAGGAAGAAACCCTCTTCATGCATCCCAAAAATGTCCCACCAAAGGAACATGAGGGTAAATGCAGTACATCATAGGAACTGAACCAGGTACTTCAACTCCATTTATATCCCTCAAGAGCACTCCAAATGCTGCTTTCCCAAATATATTGACTTGAATGGCTGCCTCTTCAAGCATCTGAGAAGCAGCTATGTTCAGTACCTGAGCTGTGGTAGACACAGTGGTGTCAAGATGGAGTAAGCATGTGTCAGAGCAAGATATTTAAGTATCTTGGGATGACACAAACAGTAACCAGACCATTGGCATGTCAGACAAACCAAGAGGAGTTCAGAAATATATAATGCAGGGTATTTCATCAGTGCTAAGAAAATTTAAGATTTTTTGAGTGTTTTGTGTAAATTCTTTCAATACTGAAAAATTCCCTTAGTTTTCGAATCAGTTGCCTCAAAAGGCTTGTGCGGAGTCACAAACTCTAACTGAAGAAAAAAAAAGGCCACATAAGAGATGTAGCACAACCACACAAAACAGAAAAATCATTCCTATCACTGATGGAGAAGCCTGTCATTTAGGCAGAACTTAAAGACTAGAGGTCAAATTCTGCCCAAGAACGTGGCAGTTGGTCATTATATGCCTCATATCACTGTGAAAGTCAGTGGGAAAAAAAACAGCTAACAGGGCAACTGAGGCAATTCAAAAACCATTTCTCTGAAACTTGAAATTTCTCAGTGACAGGACTCAGCATTTTGGTTCTGCCTCAGTGCTAAAGGCAGCAGAAGGTAACTGATACGACTGCACTTCCATCAACCACACTGACATGTGGAACTCTGCATGCATGCATGGCCTCAAGGAACCATCTTTCAGAGCAATTTGATCCTTGTGAAACAAACATTCACATATATGGTAAATCCAGACAGTCAATAAGCTAACTTTCTTCTGCTAGTTTTTGAAACAAGATCAAACTCCTTCTAATTACACACCCTAGTGAATCACCACTGAATTAAAATTTTAAGCTCGCTAGGTAAAAGGCTTTACATGACACCATCAAGGCAAGCAGACCCAGGGATCATTACCTCTCACTCTGAAGAAAGCCACTTTACAAAGTGTGTGGGAAAAAAAAAAACAACCCCAAACCAAGAATCCCAACCCAAAAACTTAGTTATGTGTGAAAAATGAACCAAAACCCCATAAACAACGTCTATCATCACCTGTTTTCACAGGCAAGAAAACCTGTACGTCCTTCTGCTATCCACAAAGTGGCAGAATTGGCCAGTTTAAAAACTCAAGGTGAATGAAAACTCCTGAGTCTGCTAAGGCACAGGCTGAGTACAGAGTTAGAGTATCTAACAAAGTAACATATGTGCCAATAAAAGTTTAAAGTGTTATTAATAATAAGTAAATACAAGCGGGATTTTCTACTCTCTGTAGACAGTGTTCCAAAAACAATGCTAAAGCTGCTGTTTACAGCAGGATAGAAAGCCAAAGATATTTTAAGCTTAATTTTGTAACTCTGAATTATGTGGTTTCACGTTGAGGAAAACTATTTAAATCCCAGAGCACAGAAGTTGACATATTAAAAATTAAACTGCTATCAATGCACTCAGAGATCAATATGCAGAGCATTCGCACCAAACACTCAGTTCTATTTTTATGCCATTCTTGCTTTATGACTTACCATAAAGACAAACTTTCTTTTGGCATTAGAACAGGGCATGTCAGCTCAGAAAGGATGTAAGTCTTGGATCATGAAACAGATTTTTCAGACTTGTATACAAGCTTTGTATACAAAGCTGGTTTGCTTTGGCTGGCAAAGGGGCCTCAAATTTGTCATCCCATGCTACTTTTTCTTTTATTTTTAATCAAGTTAGTCTGTCACTCCACCCTCTCAAACAGGATCTGTGAATGTCCCTGTCTGGCTAGTGATGCATGTTTGACTTTTCACACTTCAGATCAGCATCAAGTTTAACAGCTTCTGCATGGCAGAAAACTAAGCCAGATCAGGTATGTATGTAGGTATGTATCTCACAACATGCTTTCTGTATTTACTCTAATAAGATGTGTTAACTACACTTATTTCAGAGCAAGCCTAGTGTAACATTTATATTTATTACTAAGTTAAAGCAACTTTGACATGAATCTTGCATGGCTTGTTAGCGCATAACAATCTTGCATTTAGGATACTTATATACAGATAGGTAGATGATGAAGGAACTAGATAGTGACCCACTGAAGACATCTTAGAGAAGTAGGAAACCTGAGATACTAAGTTTGCACACTGAATTATGCATTCTGAAAACAGACAGTATTTAGAGACTTTTAACTTGCATGACAAGTCACACAAGCAACTGTTCCCCATCGTTATGCATTTCTGTCCTGGCCCTACACACCACCTCCCACAGTCAAGGAACAGTGCCCAAGCATGACATTGGTTTACTATCTTCTAACTCTTGTTTGGTAACTAGAACATAATGCAGCTGCAAAACCCTCACAAATGCAGCAAAGAAAAGGCTAGAAAACTTGAACTAGCTTGTTTTGTACTGAGTTTTTGACATCTGCCAGTAATTTCAGCTCACTGATTTGTTAGACATCTAAAACTCACCAATCCCTGCTTCAGAAAACTTGGTTCAAATTACTAACCATCACTGTTACAAAAGGCAGTCAGGAGCTATGAATCCATTAATGGTCAGGTTGTTATCTACATATTCTCAACTAATTTAATGATTCGAGAGAAAGTAGCATTTTTCAGGACTCTTGGCCACTGCTTTTAAGGAAATGTTTTGCTCAAATCTAAGATGATGTCAGTTACCCAGACAAAACATTTTCCACATATCAGAGCAGAGCCTGTAATGGCATAGAATCATATAAAAAAGAATCAGCTCTTTCTCACCCCTCCCTGTTCATAAAAGTCATGAGTAGAAAAGTAAGAATTCATATCACTTTCCTATCATATACTATAGACTACATTCTGAAATAATTTACTGATTTAAAACTCAAATTTTCAGGTATGTTTACAAAATACTTACACATGACACAAGCATTTATAAATAAGCTAGCTCTAGGGTTTGTATCTTAAGAAGATAAACACCTGAAAGTGAAGTAGCCAAATTCAATTACCATCAGGATAAACAAATATGAAATCTAGAAATTGTGTTGTTAGACATTGGGCAGTAGTTCTTCCACATGACTAAAAGAAGGGAATTAGGCAGAGCTGTTGAAAGGCTGTGCCTGAAGACTACAGAATTAATTAATGAAGGCATAGCCTTATCACTTACTTTTTAAATTAATTTTTATAAACACAGTTAAAGAATAGTTTTCAAGACCAAGCAAGTTCTTTCATCTGGGTAGCTAAATGCTACAGTTAGCTTTCTATGCCAGACAACTTTTTAGTTCCAATCTAAATCTTACCTATGAAATTGTTATTTAGAAACAAAATCTGAATAAAAATTTGCCTGTGACATATTAAAGTTCAATTCCTGTTAAACAGAACACAAATACTGCTTTTCTGCAATGTCAACACACTTCCAGGTAAACCAAATCAGTTATATAACTTTAAATCTTAGCCTCAACAGAGTCCTAAAGCAAATATTGATGCCACTAGAACCATTGCTTCAGTCATAAAATGAGTTCCAAGATACTTAATCTCCCTTCACAACCTGACAAATTATCATTAGGGTAGAGAAGACAGTTATAAGGCTGTGTTGTAGTATACAAAATACTTTAAATAAATCCTGTTTGATAAATTAGTTACTCTTTTTGAACAGATCTTAATCCCACAACATAAAGTACTTTCAAATTTTTATTAATTAAGTTTATAACAACTTCATCCTTGTGACTTGAGAACGTAGAGGCTGAGAGGAGCTGACTTTAGTCAGCTGGTGTGGTGCTGCATGCCTCTGCCACCCAGGACACTGATTCCTCTGATCTGAGAAATGCTCATTACTCCCTGGCCTTGATGAACTGCACTTGGACTGAACTCCCCTTGAGCTTATCAGAAACACTGTCTGTTCCCAGGAACTAACAGGTGTCTACTGAACATCTGCTTTTAACAAACAGCCTTGGAAATTTATTTTTCTTGTCTGAATAACAACCCAAGCGGAATAATATTTTTGTTGTTGAACATTCAAATAAAGTTACCAACTCAAATTGGCCAGGATGGAAAATTACTACAACTAAAGCCCACTCTCTTGCTGCTCTATAAACAGTGGTCCAAAATGAGACCCTTTTGGGCTCCTGATGATAAGAGGGTATTGTGTATTAAAGCCCATTGTCTAACAATCCTTTAAAAAGCAGTTCCCAATAAAATCCTTTTGAGCTCTCAATTCCCAGGAGATAAGGGGCTAATGTGTGTGTCTCAAACACAGATAACTGGATGGCTGTGGAGCCAGCCAAGGACTGTTATTACTAACAGGGAAGAATTGCTGGTAAAACCAAGGACTCTTGGTATTAACACACCATGAGAAACAACAAGTTTTGGCTGGAGAAGTGGGGGCAAATGGAGATAGAGAAGCACTTTTCCTTTAGAAACAACACAACACAGTACAATGCAAATGTAGGAATAAGTGGCTGGAAGTGGACATGGACTATAGGGTGGGATTAAACCACCAGAGACCTCCAAAGCCCTCTGACCCATTTCTAGAAAGGCCTGAAAGAACGGACTGTGCATAACTAATTTATATAGAAAGCAAGAAACCTATCTTTGGGGTGGAGAAACCTGCCCATAAAAAGGTACTCCTCCAAGCCTGGGCAGCAGCCCCAAGATCCCAGACATCAGCACTGATCCCAAGGCAGCAGGATCAATGCTGAAACCAGGATTGACATTCCATCAGCTAGATAAAAAGAGATCAGTTGTTCCAGTATCTTTCTTTTCTCATTTATTTACTTTTCTTGTAATTCACCCCCTCTTTAATTTCTCTCTTTTCTTTTTTCTTTCACTCTTTTTTTTTTTTAGTTTATCTCACTCCCTTTAATTCTCCTCTTCCCTTTCATCCAAAACCCACTGTCATGTGGTCATATAGTAGGCCAGGGGCTAATATGCCCATATCCATGCCAAGTGTATAATTTATCAATAAAACTTTGTGGACACTCTGACTTTTGCCATTCCTTTCAACCACTGAGCACTTGCAAATCTTAGGTATTTCTTCCCCTTAAGGCTGAGTTGTCACAGAAAAGACCCAATTTTATTCACAAACACTCTCCTCAATTAACTTAGTTGTTAATGTACAGCATAAAACTGGCCTAAGAAAAGCCCATTTACTTCATACAGCATATTGAACTTATTAGGTATAATGAATTACTAAGATCTGAGTATTATAAAGGCCCCTATTTAGAATTATTCAACAGTGAATTTTTTGCAGTTCGAATTCAAATCAAAATATTTATCTGATAATGAAATTACATGTTATTTTATAAAGTTGTATTTTATAAACTAGTCAAAAGAAAGCAGAATATTTGAAAACAGCTAACAGTCATCCATCATGGCTTAAGTAGTTGGCTATGCCAATGTACAGATCTGGGAATCTTAAGTGTTCTGGCTACTTATATATGTTATTATAATTGATATTTTAAAATTAAAATTGCTAGAAGAATAAGCCCTTGTCTCAAGCTATGCTTACACTACCCATGGTAACCCTAATTTTACACTGACACTTAAGTAGACACTACAACTAAGAAAAAAGAAGGGAGAGATAGAAAATTCAGTTTGGACACACTACTGGTATCTCCTACACTTGGCCAATCCTCATTAAACTAGGGGTTATGAACTGTATTTCCCTCCACTTGATTACTATGCTCAATAAAGAAACACTGTTACTCCTTTGGGGCAGAGAATTTGCCTCAGTTAACAAAGCTTTCCGTTTTCTGTGTAACAGTTCAGAATCAAAGAATTGTCTAGGCCTAAGTGATCTTTAAAGATCACCTAGTCCAACTCACCTGCTGTGGGCAGGGACATCAACCTGTTCTTGAACACTTCCAGGAATGAGACATCCACTACTTCTGGGCAAGCAGTTACAATGTCTCACTGCTGTCACAGTGACTTTATTTCAATATCCAATCTAAATCTACCTTCTTTCAGTTCAAAGTCATTATCCCTTGCCCTATTCCTACAGGCCCTGGTCAGATTTTATACACAGTGATCACAGAAATAATTTCAAAAGGGACTTGGAACCACTTAATCCTCTATACAAAGAAACCCCAGTAATCTGCATTTATGTTGTTCCTGCTGAATTTGTTCACAACCTGCTCTTTAAAACTACAAGGTTACCATTTCACCCACTCAACAGTTTGTACAGTACTTTGCATGACACTACATTAGAAGGTACTACATAAGTATTTAACTTCTTCTATTGCTACCTATTACTTAAAGGTTATTACCTCCTGCACCATTCAAAAGTGACACAAGTCACAGATTATTCTGTGTTCTTGCTAGTATCTTTTGAGCTCCCCAAGCAGTCCATCCCTAATGCATACTGTTCAAAAGCAAACACAGCATTCCAGCTGAGACTTTACACATACTGGAAAAGAAGGAATACCTCCTAAAAGGGAAGGAATACTTGCTTTTAAACAAAGCACATGTTTTTCCAGAAATTTAGTCAAATGACTTTTAGAAATTAAGTTTTAAATATCTCTGTAGCCTGCTTACTATTCTATTACTTCAGTATAAAATTTTAGTCAAAATGCAAGCTGTTTTCAGCTACTCTGATACAAAAAAGAGTTCTAACACTGCAAAATTACATTTTGCCATCAGGGGATAATAAATTCCAAGTAAAAAATTGAACCAGTTTTCCTGTTGTCTTGTTGGTGCCCACACTCTCTTGTTCCAAAATTCCTCTGAAGGCACAAATTGAACGTATTCTATCCCTCCATATTTTAAAGATATGAAAACTGATGTTCAGCAATGCAATACATAAAAGTGATAGAAAAGGCATCTCAGTTTAGCTCCCCAGTGTGTCTATGCACAACCACTTTGGCCCTAACAGACTGAAATTCAAACCCAGTGCAAGCCCAGTTTCAATTCTGTGCCAGGCTATGACCTGGACTGCACTAGCAGAATGTGCTACAGCAGCACGTTGTGTGCTGCTCAGGGGCACTGCAGTATCAAGGCAATCCCTACCGTTCCCGGTTAAATTTGAGCGAATGAAGTATAGCCGGTCTCTTCTGGCGCAGGTTCCACAGGTGCAAGGTGTCATCAGCCAAGGCACTCACAAGAGCTCCCTGTGAGGAAGAAAATGTTTCAGTCAACTTGTTTTCATAACCCTAGGAAGTGTGTAGCACCACGGTGGAAATACATTATGCATTTATTACCAGGATGAAAAGAATGTACAAGCATGTGCATCAACACCACAGCACAGAGAAGCTCTAAGTAGTAGGAATGAGATAACTGATGTGATCACACGTTGTGCAGCTCATTCATATTTGGAAGGAGCTTTTTCCAGGGTGTGCTCATCAGTTTCCTCATGGCCATCTCTGTAGAGAAATCAAGCAATCAACTGCTAATATCTGTGTGCTGACAAAGCTGGTGAGATCCCTCTAAAAACCTGTCCCTGGCTCAAGAACAACACTGCTGTCAGATCTCAGCTGCTACATCCCTAGAAACACACATCTGAAACTGAGGCAACGTTATTCCTTCCAGGTCTAAGGCAGTAACTCTATCAAAATAAAATTAACTACCTACTGAAACTGCTAGTACTATTGAAAAAGTACTTCACCACTTCCAGAGATATATTGCAGTGTTCAAGGACATGAAAAGATATTGCTAGTCCTTGCTTATAGCAAAAGAGTACTCTAGAGACAAAGATATTTTCAGCAGTAATTCAAGCATTTTCCAAAACTAAAAAAGTTAATTTATTTATAATTGTTATTACTGTTTGCTATTTCTGCTACATCACTTATCAGCTAATTTTAATGCTTGCTTAATGAAAAATTAAAGAAAATATACTCCATATCATCTCTGAATTACACATAAATCATTTTACTAACCTCATTAATCAGGAACTGAAGTTGGATTACTGCAGCTCCACTGTCATGTTGACAGTAGCATTCAACTCCTGGCCGACCAAAGCTGGAATTGGTACCATTAAGGAATAATTGCTGCACGTAATAAACCAAATACACAGCATAACCAACATTTTCTCTTTCAGTAATACCACATTCACACAGGCTAACATCCTGCTTCTAGCTAGGGCACTCAACATAACCAACTACACAGAGCTGAGTGATTAGCAAAACAGTAATTTATAAATGCCACAAAGTAACACAAAGAAATTAAAATTCCTACCCTGAAATATACAAATTATGTGTAACTGCTTAACTTACAGTGATTTAAGGGATTCTTCATCATGGAGAATTCGAATGATGAAGCAGTTATTCTATCAATATTAAATATCAGGACTAGAATAAAAGGAAGTAAATCTAAATAAGAATCATAAACAAATGATTACATTTTTCAAATGCCAAAGGATTTAAACATTACTGAAGGATGAAAAGAGCTGAATAAGGCAAGGCATGTTAAAAAAAAAAATCTGCTGTGACAGAGATGAGATCAGTAGTCAAAATATGGAGGAGTCAATGGGAAATTATGTATAAATGTAAATTTCCAGGATCTCTGTATCAAGACTTCCTGGATTCACACCAGCTACAAGATAGCAAAAGCTTGTTCATTTTCGCTCTCACACATAAATCAGTCCTATCCTTCCACAATGAATATTGATAGAAGCAGCAGCAAAACAGTCTTCCACTTCTCCATACTTAACCCATTTAATAGTTGCAAACATCCCGTATTTTAAATGCGGTTATGCACCTGCTTCTGATACAAAATTAAGTTCTCCAACATCTAGGAGATCAAGCAGAAATAACAAAGGAATTAAGCAAACTGGTTAGTATTCATCATCGTTGTATGCCCAGGCTTTCTGGAGTATAATTTGTCAGGGCTGAACTCTTCTTGTTTTAAAGAAGGACTTTAGCTTTTGGAAGAAAGGAAATCATTCCAAAGCTGCATGCAAAACAAGGAACATATGTACAATTTTTTCTCTCAGCATATCTAAAAATTAATTAAACAGTACAATTCTCATCCATTCTGCAACTTTCCATTTACTGAGAAATTGCTGAACAAAACCAAAGTGGATAATATGTGCATTCTTAAAAAACATGTGCATTTACACTACAGACAGTTGAAAGGATGAAAAGACTATTAGGCTGCATGCAAATCAAAACTCAAACACATCTTCTGCTCAGCCTCTAAGCTCGTGAAATAAAATGTAAGTAGAACAACAGCAGGGAGAAGTCTGATTCAACACACTGCAATATTTTAACTTTTAAACTTGAAAAACATTCTTCTAGACTAATGAATCTGCATAACATCCAGCTAAGTGGTGAGATATACACTAAACAGATGTTGAATAATCCACCAAACTTAATACCAGCTTTCTTCCCCAAACAGAATTAGTAATTTAATTTTGTTCTGTCATGGAAGGACTTAAAGAGCCAGTGAGCCTCACCTGGTTTTTTGCTTTTATTTTACATTCTTATCAATATGTTTTTTCTACAAAGAAGTCATCTGTATTCCAGCCACAGTTTATAGCTTAAAGAAAAAAAAAAAAGCAAAGGGGGTACTGTACCCCCTTCCTACACAAACTCAGAATACTTTTAATGCAAAATCATTTACATTAACTATGGATTGACTACACAAATTGTCAGATTGAAAAAACCCACAAGGAAGTTTCTCAAAGCTGATTGCCTTCGGCCTTGCTCATGCATCTGCATTCACTTGAATTAATAATTACTTGCAGAAGTAGACAAAAACAACTTTCAAATGTAAAATTCAGATGCTTACAGGAATTGAATTTTAAAACTTGTTTATCTGTACTGACACAGGTAGTTTTCTAATAAAAGATTTTGCCAGCCCCTTCCCTGAACAACATTTTTCAACATAATTAAATGCAAACCTTGTTCGTAAGCCCAGAGTTTATTTGGAATTGAGACTCTACAGCTACCTTGCTTCAAAATAAGAGGAATATGACCCAGAAAAACATAAGTCCATAGACTGCTTAAGTTACTTCTTCCTTCAAATTCTATTTTTCAGATGCTTACTGCAAACACTTCTGATGCTAATATTTCTGGAAACACTGTTATAATTAGTCAGTAAAAATTTCATTATTAAGAACATTTCAATGTTTCCTTAAACAAAAAACTCTTCCACATTTTCCAGGACACCTGAACCATTTTTCCAGAAATCAGTAAATATGCAGCACAAGTTGTAAATATTCAGAGTGGAAACCTCACATCCAGATGTGAAAATAGTTCTGCCTCTTCTATAGCGCTCGCTGTCATAAAAATAAAAAAAATTGTCCTTGCAGCTAGTCTTATTTAGTTCCTTTACTCAAGGATTATGTCATCTTCACTTTTTCACCTAGTAGCTAAAATTATTCTTCTCATCTCAAATTAATATCATCCTCCTAACCAGCATTAATCTTCTTTTCTAAAGCAATGCAAAGCCTCCCAGTTTTGCAGGGTATGCTGAATTGAAAACACGTCACAAAGACTGACTGTAGAAGGATAATATAAGCCCGTTCCAGTACATGTGAAGCATTTCTCAACCACACAAAACAGGCAGCAGCCCAGGGAATGCAGTTTGCCCAAATCCCCTACACTTGTGTATGTGTGCTTTAGGCAAGAGAGCTCGCTGTACTAAGCAGTGATCATCTACTACATCGTCGTTCCCAAAACAGGCAAAAATTATAATGAATAATGACAAGATGAGCAAAGCATTTTAATTTTGTAGACAGGAAAAACTCTCTGCCAAAGACCCAGGGTAGCTCTAGAGGAAATACTCTGCTCAGAGCAGTTTTCTAATCAAAGACTCATCCCTGTTCCTTCAGTTTCAAGCAGTTCATTCTACTATTCCTGCTTCATCCCTGATTCCAAATATTAACAAATTGGATAAATTAACAGCTTCTCAGCTCTACCTTTGAACATTGGTTCCATGTTCCCCACTGCCATTTGGAAATTAACCCTGGAAAACACTAGTATTTCATTGCCTTCACTGCATATTTTTTTGAGAAAACAAGAGACAACAGCTGTGCCTGAGAGAAGAAAAAGATAACATGCTCATGTCCTAGCATTAGTGCTCATTTTCATAAATGCTAGAAGTGCAGGTAATACACAAGAAAATCACAGTATGACCTTCATTTAATATCACATAACACTGAATTCACTTCAATTTATGAGAAAGGGCAACATTTCCAAAAGATTTTTTTTTCAAAGGAACTTCAGACCCAAACTTACACTTCAAGCATTTCATTTAGCAATATGCAAGTTGTCTATGCAAAATACTCTTTAAAAAAATTATTATTATTATTTATAGCGTAGGTAAATAGTAGCCACTCTGTGCATCTGCCCTTAGAAATCAAATTGGAAAGAGAAAATTAATTCCAGAATGTTAATGAAAGTCAGAGAAGACCAGGTGGGGGGTTTTTGTTTGTTTGTTTTTTTAAAATTCTTAGTTCCTCTAAGTAGACCTAGGGAGTACTGGGGCATTCTTCATCTATGGTTGACCCATCTGACATAGAAGACAGACCAAAATCAATAGCTATCAATTCAACCCTTAGCATTAGGAAGTCATAGAAAAATCACAGAATTATTTAGATTTAAAAAGACTTCTAAGCTCATCAAGTCCAACCTTTGACCAACCACCACATTATCAACTAGGCTATGGCACTAAGTGCTACCTCCAGTCTTTTCCTGAACACCTCCAGGGATGGTGACTCCAGCCTGGGCAGTCCATTACAACGTTTAACAACCTTTTCCACGACAGAATTTTTTCACTAAACCTCCCCTGGCACAGCTCGAGGCTGTGTTCTCTTGCCCTGTCATCGGCTGCCTGGGAGAAGAGGCTGACCTGCCCCTGGCTATGGCCTCCTTTCAGCAGTCCTAGAGAGTGATAAGGTCTCCCCTGAGCCTCCTTCTCTCCAGGCTAAACACCCCCAGCTCCCTCAGCAATTCCTAACAAGACTTGTCCTCCAGACCCTTCCCCAGCTCTGCTGCCCTCCTCTGGACAGGCTCCAGCACCTCAATGTCCTCCTTTAGTGAGGGGCCCAGAAGCGGACACAGCAGTCAAGGTGTTATCAGTACCGGTTCCAGGGGACAGTCCCTGCCCTGCTCCTGCTGGCCACACCATTGCTGATACAGGCCAGGGTGCCAATGGCCTTCCTGGGCACATGCTGGACCACGGCCCGTTGGCTGTCAAACAGCACCCCCAGGTCCTTTTCCATTGGCAGCTTTCCAGACACTTTTCCCCAAGCCTTCAGTGTTGCACGGGGCTCTCGTGATTGAAGTGCAGACCCCGGCCCTCGACCTTGTTGAACCTCACAGCACGGGCCTCAGTACACTGATCCAACCTGTTCAGATCCCTCTGCAGAGCCTTCCTGCCCTCCACCAGATCAACACTCCCATCCAACTTAGGGTCAGCTGTGAACTTGCTGAGGGTGCACTCGATCCCCTCATCCAGATTTTGAGTAAAGATATTAAACAGAAGTGGCCCCAACACTGAGTCCTGGGAACACCACTTGTGACTGAACACCAGCTGGATATGACACCATTCACCCCCACCCTCTGGCCCGGCCATCCAGACAGTTTTTAACCCAGCAAAGAGTACTCCTGTCCAACCCACGGGCAGCCAGTTTCTCCACAAGAATGCTGTGGGAAACAGAATCAAAGGCTTTACTAAAGTCCACGTAGAAACATGCACAGCCTTGCCCCTCGTGCATGAGGCAGGTCACCCGGTGTCCTGAAATGCTGGCTGGGCCTGACCCCTTGGCTCTCCTGTGTGTGCCACGTGACCACACTCAAGATATCCTGTTCCATACCTTTCCTAGACAGCAAGGTCAGGCTAACAGGCCTGTACTTCCCCGGATCTTTCTTCCGGCCCCTCTGGTGGATGGACGCCACATCGGCCAACCTCCAGTCGACCTCCCTGGGTAGCCAGGACTGATGGTAAATGATGGGGAGCAGCTTTGTGAGCTCTTCTGCCAGCTCCCTCAGTATGCTTGGATGAATCCCATCTGGTCCCATAGGTTTATGAGTGCCTAAAGGGCTCAGCAGGTCACTAACTACTTCCTCCTGGATTACAGGGGGTCTCTCCTGCTTCCTGTCCCTGCCCTTCAGCTGAGGGGGCTGCTTACCCTGAGGTATACAAAGATATTTATAATTTATTTCCCAAACTATCACCACATAGATATTGGCATCTTTTTTTTTAATTACACTGTGATAAAAAGTCTTGATAGTACAGCTAAGACAGACCAGATATCAGATTTGCCACTGTTACAATAGCTCAAGAGTTTTAAGACAAATCTGACACTGTAGCAGCTTTTAATATTCATTCCTAAATACTTCTCAAAACTGTAACACCTAACAGTACTTAAACATTTGCCAAAAAAAGAAAAGATCATTGGCTAGAGAAAGATACAAGCCACTGATTTGAATTGCACATAAAACACTAAAACCAGTAGATTACTCAATGTATTCTTATGTATACCAGTCCACAGCATACAGCTCTCCAGGACTGCATAATATACCTGCATATTTTACTACAGTCATGTATGTGTAGCAATTTTCCACTTAATCAGACCCCAAATCATTTTAAAAAAATGTGCACCACTGTATCTCATCAAATCTAATGTGTACTATTACCTTCACATACATAATCTACAGCAACCATCTCAAAGAACAATCTGTCAAGACAGTTATTTAGCAAGAGAAAGTTATTCAAGAAGCCATAAAGTACTACAGTCAAAAACTGTCTAGAAAATACACTTTGACCTTTCACATCCATGTACTACCAAACAAGATAAAATATAATTTGTCCTTTTGGTGGAGGGAGGAGGATAATAAGGAGTGAGGGCAATAACAGGTACAACATTTAAAAAATTGATGCTAGGTCCTATTACAAATATCATAATAGTTAACAGGGTATAGCAAACTACTACTGCTGTTGGCTGTTGCAGTTTTAGAACTTCCAGCAAAGTGGTGACTAAACAACTGGCGAATTTCTCAACTTCCAAATTAGCTACCAATAATGTTCATTCCTACATAAGTGCAGATCAGCTTCTCCAAGTATTCACTTTGTTTATAAAACAATGCTCAGCTCCTTTTAAGCCAAATGATTCAATGTTAACTTGCAAAAAAACCCAAAAACCTCAGACTGATAGACGAAAAAAGAGCTCTCTTTTGAAAAATACCAAAGTCGATAAATCTCAGCTAAAGTTTGTTACTGTTTTTTGTATAAAGGTAGCTGTAGCAATTTAAAGCACAAACCCACCCTTTTTTGCCTGAATTTGCATGAGTTTTATATTTTAAAATTAAACATTGCTTGAACTAGTTTGCATGTAAAGTGATAGGGAACAGGTAGGTAGCAGTAGCTTAAATTCAATCCAATTTTAACAACAACAGATAGGAGTCAAAGCACTTGTTAAACTTCAAAGTTCTTACATAAATGTGCACAAACACAGCATTTCCCAAAGAGCTATGAAAAGTGCCAGCAAATTTTCTGTAAAGGCTGTATTTGGTAGAATTTCCTCAGAGCTGCCAGCGAGAGGCAATCGTTCATTGGAACAAGATGTAATCGAGCAGTACAAATGCAAACAGGATAAAAAAAACCAAACCATGATTTAAAATTAAACAAGAAACAGAATTGGTTTTAATGATAAGTTTCTAGATGCACAATTCACAGATGGCAAAGCATACTGTTAAATGAAGAGGTAAAAACATCAATTTAGATCAAACAAGAAAAAACTAAAAAGGCTACAGGCTTTCCTTGATTCTACTCACTTTGCTTTCTGATACAGGTTGTACTCCTTCAGTCTAAGACCTGTATTTCAGCACTAACAATGCAAAGAAGGTGACTAATGCAGCACTTTTTCTGGGTGGGATGGAGAAGAAGGAGAACAGTAGAATGCAAGGGTAGGAAACTCTTACAAATACTGGTTCCTTTGACTACACAACATGCAGTGAAATGAGTGGTATCTGCTAATCCAGTAAAGTTTGGGCAAAGACGGCATATACAAGAGTAAATCAGGAAATAATTAAGTATTTTTGAAGAACTTCATAAAAACTCAGAGGTAAAACCTTTGTATTCTGTTGCATGCTTCCAAGTCCTGCTCACCTGTTACCCATTTAATCCAGTTTAGTTTTGAAGTCAAATTTCAACATGTTATAACATACTGTATCACAATATTAATAATTAACCAGGCTTTTCCTCTTTACATGCATAGCTTCTTGGCCAAGAATAAAGGCAGGAGCATTCTATGCTCCAAGAACTGAAGTATACTTGGAAGAAGAATGATGCCTCTTCCCAGATATTTTGTAGAGACACTGCCAAGAGCAGCATTAACAAATGTAATGTTCTAGAACTAGACGCTAAGTGAATTTATATACTTATTTAATTTAGCTTATGAAAGCATAAATAACCATGGATATTATCTAATAAAAGGACAATTTAACATTTTCAAAGAACATAGCTAATCCTTGTGCAATCAATTATTGCCTGTCAACACCTATTTCTGACTACAAAATGTTTTGCTAGGTCCAGAAATCTCTCTTCATTCACACAGCATGATCTAAAATAATTCCCTTAACTCTTGTCTGACAAGCAAATTCTCTTCAGTTATTTCCAAGTCGCCAACCACTGGACAGAAACGACAGAAGACTAACTGTAATCACTAGTCATTCCATTTCAGCTTTGTTTACACACAAGCCAATTCTCCAATTTCCTCCCCACAAACTTCATAGCAGTGACTGTAATCTCCTGAGCCAATTTTACTTGTACCTCATTAATCCTTTGCACCGTTATGGGGTTATTTAGAATAAGACCATAGGTACTGATATAACTTGCATAAACTACATGGTCTTGTGTGTCCTCCTTCTGTTATCACTCAGCAGAAATCCATGGTTATTGTCACATCTTTCCTTTTGGCACCAATGCCTGATTTCTCAAATTAATTATTAATCCCATTTAAATCTTCTACTACCTCAAGCCAGGTTTTGCCCCATCCTATGCTATTCAACTTAGCACTCTTCATGCAGCCACTTTTACTCACTTGCTTTGATAAAGGCAGCAGAAAAAAGCAGGTGACTTAGGCATAGGAAGAGGTTTTAAACAAGATCTCAGAATAAAAGTTGGTCACATCTATGAATTTCTCCCCCAGACTTTACTGTAGTTTCTCTCTCAGTACTGACATCAGCTCCTTCCTTTGGACACCCTGCTTTAACACTCGACTTGTGGCTAAGGTGTAAATCTACCCTTCTACTTCCCACACCATTTTGCATTGTACTAATGATGGAAATAACTTCCTCTTCCAAACATCCTTCTGAAGAAAGTTTAATCACTGGAAGTTTTATTAATACAGTGACACAGGCATACCATGTTTCTGCTTACACAGCTTTTTAAAGTAGTTACTAGAAAAGTCTAAAGTGTCTAAACCCTAGTAATGGAATACCTGGGTCTTGGGACAAAGTTTCCCTTGTCTGCTCAAAGCAGAAGTGGAGACTTCTTACATATTCTCATTCAAACAACACTACAAAATTGTTAAAATTAGCCTCAAGTGTGAGCAATAAACAGCTATCCTTAAGTATTCTGTAACACTAAGACAGTGTCTTTCACTTTATCTTACCTTAAGCCTCCTCAGGTTCCAGTACAGCATAGTTTTATTTTTGCATATCACCAAGGGACTGAGAAACTTACTATTTCACTATTATCAAAATAGTAGTGCCTATTTTATAGGTTTGCTCAAAATTACCACCACAAACGAAAACCAAGGTACAATTCCAACAATTCAGTAGATGGCACTATTCCACAAAAATCAAGAGAGGAAACTACATCCTCACATAAACAAGGGGTACCATGAAGCTAGAACTCTTATTTTATATATGCAAAACCAGTGCCTGCTCATTAGAGTGCCTTGCATTTTTTTTTTTGGTTTTTCACAGAACATGGAAAAATGCAGGCCAAAACATTAAAAGAAATTATTGTTTTGCAATTTTACTTAGCTATTTTGCCAAGGCATTTCTGCTATTACATGGAGCACTGCTTCACACCACAAAAATAGCTGCATTCCAGTGTTGCATAAAGTAATATTTTTATGGTTTGTGTTTATCAGAAATCCAACTTGACACGGTCTATTAAAAGGTTGACATTGTCCCCAGAAGTTACTTATGCAACCTTAATTCACATCTCCTCAAATGCATGATGGTAATTTATTTTCAAAGGTTAATGCACTAGCTCAATATCAATTGTAAATATATTCCATTATTCAGCCTAATTTTAAGTATCAAAAGGATTAGTGGTCACTAACAAAACCTAAACTGCCAGATTAAAAAAGTTGGCATTAAAACATGTGTCTTCAATATTAAGTTGTAAAGCACAGGCTTAAAAATAACACTACCCATTCCATCTTAACTCTTCTCTTAAAATTTGTTGCAAGTGCCATGTTAGACTCTGTAGTTTGCTTCTTTCTCAGAGTACTTGAGGACTTCAGATGGATCCTTTCCTCAGCCCCAAGAAATGCACCACTAGACAGTGCTAAAGAGTTCCCACAGGAGTATAAATACAGAGCTGCTGTTGTGTACAAGCTCTGAGTCAGAAACCCAAGGAATTTTCTTAGTACTGGGAAGGGAATAATTCAAACAGATTTCCAAGTACCCACTTGGCCCAGTTTAAAACTACAACAAGATGGAAAACAGATCAACAGAAAAGGCACAGTCCAAGGTACTTCTCCTGTACATCTTTCCTGCAGTTTTTCCTAGTACATACTTTAACTACAAGATGGAGGGAAGGTATTGCCCTGCAACTGTAGCCTCAATGATTTTTTTTTTGCCTGATACTTTAGAGAATCTCCCCATCTCTTATTCTCTTTACTTCCAGTGCCTATCAGATTTCAAGTGATGTCTGATACTTCAGGCAGTCCTCATCTGCCCTGCTATTACAAGAATGTTTGGTTTACCAGCAGAACAAACAAATAATTTGCGTCTGAAGAGCTATTTCAATCATCTTTGACTGAAGAGAAGAAGTCTTCAGCTAATACTTTGCCATAAATTTTATAAAAATATGAAGCTGAAAAGAGGGAAAAAAGGAAGTTGGGAAGAGGGGGAAAAACCCAGATTAGGCCCATATCCCATCAAAAGCATTACCTCAACATGCTAAAATACAGGCTATTAGTCCTGTGTAGTCACAGAAAGCATTTCAAGAGTTACAACACACATGTAATAGTACTACAAGATTGAGTCACATAGTAGCAAGTTTCACAACAAAAATGTCTGTCTTTCCTCTAGATAAAAGTATCAAAAATAGTAGATATCCACATATTACAACTCACTTCACATAACTGAAACCTTTCCAGTTCCAAGGGAACTTGAAGTGCCATATACAGCAAATTGTTGTTTCAAGCCCCTCAAAGACACAGAGGACCTGTTTATGCTGCTCAGAACTTCCAAGTTTCTTCCACAATCTTGCACCTTAACAGAAATAACTACCAATATTTCTGCATGAATAAGATGGTCTTAAGAAAAAATACAAGCCCTGAAGGGTATTAGTTAGATCTCTGATTTATTAGGAGCAAGGAAAGGTTCAGGGGTTTGGGTTTGTAAAGAAACTTGAGCATTCAGGTACACTTCCTGCATGGTATAGGAAAGGCTGCAGAAACTGTAGAGGTTTTTCTTTCCACATAGCACTTCCATCTCCTTTACTACCACCCTGCTCCCCAAATGCCAAGAGAACACATTCACATTTCCACTGTTCCTCTCACAATTTTTCCATGGTAAAGAGAAGGCAATGTGAAAAGAGCAAGTCTGCACAAAGATATACTTGAAGAAAAATTCCTCAAAATTATTACCTTCAAAGTTACCGTTGTTAAAGTACAAAACTAAGGAAGTTTGAGCTCTTTCTTTAGCAATTTGGTTCTCACTGGAATCTTCAGCAACATATTTACACCAGAACCACTCACAAGAAAGTGAAATGGCTGCTGTTTAGTTAAAAGATAAAACCTAGCAATTATGTATATCCCAAAAAATAACCTTGATCATCACCACAAGACACAGTACTAGCCCATAAAGAAAATTTGAAAAGAAAAAGATAAAAGGGAAAAAAAGAAAAAAAAAATCACTTGCTGTTTGAGGCAGCCTATCACCACAGCCCAGAGCTTTACAGAGGTTTTAATGTTAAAGCCTGAAGTTACAGATGTCAAACAGACAGGGTTTCCTACCTTCTCTATGGATGTTTCCAGCTGTGAAAAAGGGCACTTCAGAAATGCTCTAACATGAAATTACCCAAAGGTTCAGACAAAAGAAAAATATTGTCTGGAACAGGACACTTCATCCAACCTCAAGAGAGTTTCTAAGCACCAAATCCAGATGATTAAATTTAATGTAGCTTTGTAGCCCCATCAATTCAGACTTGCTTTGAGTCAGAACCTGCATTTATGCAGTGTAATTCAATGTTTAATGTTTCTTGATTAAATATTTCGTTTAATGTTTTGAGTGTCAGATAACTATTCTACTCAGCAATAGAGAAAATCAAATAAATTAGTTTTGGAAGTTCATTTCTGTAACACCTTGCATCAAAAATCCAAGGAAAACAGATGTAATTGTCAGACAGCTACGACAGCTCACTAGAAGCTGTAACCTGTGGAAGTTTTATGTGTGCTGTGCTTGGTGAGGAATAAAAAACACTTGAGCCTCAAATATAAGCTGGAATAGTAAACATCTGAGTTGATATGTATCAGACATGTCACCTGGGGTGCACCTCAGACATTTACTAGGGAAAAAAACAATAAACAAAAAAAAACCATGGGGGAAAACTATTGTTTCCAAGATTTCACTAGAAAAGTTTGAAGATAATAAATACCACCTTTACAAGGTACTGTTCAAAGTTTATTTCTCCTTTCAAATGTTAGCATAGCAGAATGGCAATGAAACAGGAACAAATAATCCCACTGTATATTTACAGTGGCCAACAGCTCTGTGTGATTTAAAAAAAACGAAACAAAACAAAAAACCAAGAAAGGCATTAGAATTCCTGAGGGTAAAGAATTCCACCAGAACAAAATTCAAGTCACATATGTATAAGAGAAAAAGCTAAGGAACCTTTGCTGGCTAACTGCATGGAGATTCACTTTAGTTCTTTGCAGCATTATAAAAATGAAAGTGTTTTCCCTGTAAAGCATCCCTACTTTTGCAACAAAGGAGTATAAAAGGTCCCAGTTGATACATTAAGCACTGCAATCTGAAGTCTGATTACTACTCCTTTTTCCCTCACACACTCAGTCTGCTCAACTCTCTAAACTCGGTGAGTCTGCAGAGAGCTGGTACTCTTCAAATTCACTGTCAGGTACAAGACCTCAGAGTCAGGACAAGAACATTTCAACAGAATCAAGCCTTACCCCTCCTAACAAACCATATACATGCACAAACTTGCTCCTCTTGAAACAGAAAAGAAAGAGGAAAGAGTTAAATCATTCACCCCAGAGTTGTAGGATAGTTACATTCCTGGAAACTATTCACAGACCAGGGCTACAATTAACTGTACTAGAAAAAGCACTATACTATAAAGCACATCTGAAAAACTAAGATAGTATTTTTTAAGAATTATTTTCTGAGAAAAAGAAACCAGCCACATAGAGAGGGTAAAAATTTTAAAGATGAGATTTCAAAAGAAAAATAGAAATTATTTCTACTACCCAACAATTTTTAATAAGACAAAACAGCAACTATAAAAGAAACTGTATCATCTCCTTGAATAAAAATGAAAAAAGGAACATTAATTAGTGGCCTGTTGCAAAAATCCAAGATGAAACCAGTTGTACTAAAACCCAATGTGATAGACTCACTCACGTATTCCAGTCAAACATCAAGAAAATTAGTACATTGAATGGCATTTATTAGTAGTCATTAAAAAAAAAAAAAAAAGACAGCCAGAGATCCAATATACCAAATAATAGCTGTGAGCAGCACTGAACTACTAAGATACTTTAGATACTAAATATGTTTAAAAGTTCTTGTTAGGAGATGAAAATTATATATAATTATATATTTATAGCAGTTCAGTATCATTCATACAGAATGCACTTACACTGATCATCTTTACAGATTCTCCATTAAAACACTAACACAACACTAACAAATATCCACAACAGAGTTTAATTTCATCAGCACTGAACTTCCCCCAAATTAACTACAGTTGTATAATTTACAGTTATTGTCTGTACTACAGCAAATAAAGACAGGTAGAGAATCCTCTGTATTCTGAAACTTTTAGGGTGGTATTTTTGTAGAATGAACTATGTGGACAAGGCTTTCAAACTATGTTTTTTTTACCCATATTGTAATCAAAATATGTTTAATTCAAGTTTGACAATAAGTATAATTTCAGAAATACTTTGCAAGAATAGTCTCTTTGTATGAGCTTTTCTACAGCAAGTGAGATTATACTCCTAGAGATGCCAGTCCCTTACTCTGTAGATGAAACTAGCAAGCATTAGTAGTATCTTCTTTGTCAAACTGGTTACAATTACGCTGGTAGCACACTGTGACCGCTGAAGAATGGCACAGAATAATATTTCTCCTCTAAAACTTACTCAAGGGCATTGTTTTCTGAACTTGCCCAGCACTCCGTTCCTACTGCTACAGTAACTTCTGCTGCAGACAAGAAAGTGAAGGCAGAGAACATTCTCAGATCGCAGCGTGATCATCACACTCCTGTTTGCACAACAGCTGCCTTGATAAACTCACCACTACACCACTTCATCCGTCTTGGCATTTTACTTCTTACCACACCATAAACACATTGTCATCAACTGCTCAGGCAGCTCAATTTCTGCTTTAGTAGCAAAGATGACTCCTTACTAACAAACCAGAAGAGCTAAGAAAATTATAAGTTGTGTCCAAAAAACGATAACAGTACTGAGTTGAAATGAAGATGTGCTTCTGGTTAGATATTATGATAAAAAACTGCAGTTTCTAAATATTTTGAAACCAAACTTCACTGCTGGCATTATCTGATGTGCTGCTTCTCTCATGGGGAATTGCCAACAGAAAAAACAGATCATCAAAAGTCAATAAAGTTCATTTGGAAAATGCCACTTCCTCCCTGTCTTTTTTTTTTTTTTTTTTAATCCAGAATAGCATTTATTTGATCTGGAAATTATTGGCAGAGTATTCATATGGAAAAAAAAATATTTTCAACTGACACAGTTCAAAAGTCATCTTTGCTCTTTTGTAACACAGGTAAGAAAAGAAACAGTATTGTAAAAGTTACATCCTGCTTCCTCTCCTCTAAAATATGTATAAATCCAAATCTCTCCTTTTATTTTTTACTAACCCTATGACTACTGACATAATTGGGACTATATTCACAATACTTCCATGGGCCATGTCTGTAAGAAAACAGGTGTAACAGTCACATCCTAGGCAGCCACATACACTGGGGGTAATTAAAAAAAAATTTGGACCTACACCTTTGTTTAGTTAGTTTTTTTTTTTTTAAACTAAAACACAGAAAAGTACAAAAGTTTAAGAAAATTGTCAGTGCCTACTACTGGAACTCTATTTCCTTTGACCAACAGGTCCTATGAAAACATGGGACATAATAAGCAATTACTAACATTGCTTCTGACATGTAGGCTACCTGATCTCTCCCTTTCCCTGTTAGTAACTCACCAGGATTTCTTTCTAAAATGTTGTGTTTCCCACCTCATTATTTTAAAGAATGAAGGGATATTCACCATGCCAGTCTTTTTTTTGTTTTGTTTTGTTTTTCAACTTTCCTTTTTATCTGACATTTAGGGGTGGCTGTGAAGGTAATCTTACTGCATCAGTTTACTGTGCAAGTTCAGAACACATAAAAAAGGGAATGCCAGGCAAGTTACTGTTTTGCAGCCCATTCTCCATATTAATAAGCATCACTAAAGCTTAGTAACTGTACTTCTAACATCAACATTACAAAGTCCAGTTAAGAATGTTTTTCAGCTGTGAAGATGAACATCTGCTCTGTTTAACTAGGTAGTATAACTGGATAGAGCATATGCTAAAAGACAAAGACAGGCATGCTAATATATCAATCAAACATTAAGTGATCACAAAAAAAATTAGTATTCTTTTTCCCTAACGAGCAAGTTGGAAAATGCAAATAGATTTTGTCCATCTGCTGCTACTGACTATGAATTATTGTTACTAGTTGGGAAAGAGGGAGGGCCTATAGTAGAAACTCTTATCAAAAACGTTGGATACCAGCTGGATTCCCTCTTTAGTTGGCTACTCCTGAAGTGTCAAATTTATTATCATTATGTGAACCAAAAATCTAATAAGGTTAATTGTACACATACAGAGTACATGCTGAGCAGCAGCTTCAAGAGGCTACACAATACAAACCCCTGCTTGAAATAATATGAATTACACAAAATAAAATCATAGCTCACTAAGCAGAAGTACAAAGGTCTCGCTTCCTTTGGAGCCGAATGCTTTCTTTAGTTCCCTGGCTTACAAAGTTCCAAAGTTAAACTCCTGTGGAGTTTACACAAGAATATAAAGCAGGAAATGACAATCAATTCTTGGAAAATCTGTGAGAGACACCTCATAAAAGGGTGAGTTTTATCTGTAGCCTTCATAGTGGAGAACTCAACCTCCACTCTCCACCACCACTTCTCGTAAGAGCACTGTGTGGTTTCAGTGGGACAGGCTAGAGACTTACTGTGAACGTGGAAGCAGTGGCCACTGCTATTATATTATGTCAATTCTAGAAGAAAATTAAGCTTCAGGCTTCCCAAAAATAAATCAGGTTTTGTTACTACCTTTTTAAGGTGTTTATGAAACTAAATCCCATACATTTAGCAAAATGGGCAAATTAAGTAGTCTTGAATTATTTCTATCAAGCTATAAACTTCTCTTTGTACAACAGCAACCAAATAATTGATTTGGCAAACTGCAACAATTCAGACTACCCTTTTTCTAGTATTACAAGATCCAAATAATTATTATTACAAAAACTTCTGGTTTTATGTTTTAACAAAGCCATATGGACACAATTCTGAGTCAGGTGCTCTCGTGGGGCCCGTTTGAGCAGGGGGGACGCACCTCCAGTGGTCACATCCAACTTCACCCATTTTGTGATTCTGTGAACCTAGAATTCCTTAAATACACTTTGTTTTCTATAGTAGCAGATGCACATTCCAAGTTTCACCTACTTTCACTATTCTTGGCACTCGAAATAGAATTCAAAGCATAGAAAAAGCTCTAAGTAATTAAAAATAAAGCAAATAAAAATCTCAAATCTTTAAAGTAAAAATCTATAAGATTAGAACTACCATAGACAGAAGACTATGCAGGACCTACTCCTGATATTCAATAAAAAAATTTACTAATATAGTAGTAAAATCAATCTTAATTCAGCAACTGTATAGTTGTCTCAATACCAGTACTATCCATAACTAGAATTTTTGTTTAAGCAAAGCTTAGGGATTCAAAATACATTGAATCATTGCACAAAGTGATTAAGTTAAAACATGTAATACACAGACCGAGGACATCAAGTTGTGCAGATCTTGACACAAAGCCAGTTTTAGAATTTCTTAAAAAGAGAGATTTTTAAGTGGAAGACAAAATGGTTCTTATTTGTGTCAGTCTTAAACTGAACATCAATGTGACAGAACTAAACAACAGCCACAGAAAATGTAATTTCATAAATGCACTGTAAAAATCATAAGGAATTAGGATTCAGTATGAGTCCCCAGAGGGTGACAGAACTGCCACATATTTTAGAAATTTACTAAATAAGGCATACCACTCTAGCAGTCCTCTCTTCTGAAATATTTCTGTTTCAGCTGTTCCCAAGACATTCCTTATTTTAATGTATCTAAATTCAGTGATACAAGTATCACTGACAGATTTCAATTCTGTCATTAGACCTTCCCTTGTATTTGCACTGAAAGTCAACAGTGGTAGTACCTTAGTGCTTGTTTGATAAACATGTAAGCTGCACAACTACCAAGTGCTTATGACAGAAGCGTTGACATGAATAGGGTCACTAAGTTATCATGAATACTACAAGGCTGCACTTGACTGGCATTCAAGTACCAATTACAAAACCACAATTGAAGCTTATGGGTCAGCAAAACAAGATAACTCCAAAAGCTGCTGGCAGAGAGCACACAGGCAGTGGGTAAGCAGTGAGGTTTTGCCTCAAAAGTAACACAAACCTGTTCCTCAGGCTGGCAAACAAATTGCTACATGTCAAACAATTAGATCTCTGGGAAAGCAGAGTCTTGTCTACTTAATAAAATGTACTTTATTGGATCAACAATCGTGATTTTTAAAAAAAACTATGATCAGTTTGATGGTACACTTTAAGATAGGCACATTGAGAGCAGCAAGAGGAAGAGTGAAAACCCAACAGATTAGAGATCTATCACAGTATTAACTCTCTCAAAACTATTAGGAACTCCAATATTTTTCAAAGTATAAAATCAGATAGCTAAGATCAAGGGCAAAGTAAACTGTTTCCAAAATCCATGTCCTGCAGTTCTGTTTATCTTCATATTGAATGTAATAATTTGCAAGTCTTATTCTATTTTTCACTGAGGTTCTACAT
Organism: Notiomystis cincta; assembly: GCA_013398075.1. Classification (NCBI taxonomy): domain Eukaryota; kingdom Metazoa; phylum Chordata; class Aves; order Passeriformes; family Notiomystidae; genus Notiomystis; species Notiomystis cincta. Next base: position 263,805 of record VZRX01018714.1, read on the forward strand.
AGATAACCCAACTTCTAGTCATCCTGAAGTTATTTTGTACGAACACTTATCTTTGCCTTTTGAAACCTTTGCACAACAAAGAGACCTGGACACTTAGAAGTCTGATGCAGTTACAAAATGTCTGTCAAACAAAGTTTTGCTAGGAAGGGTTTACAACCTTGATTTGTGCCTTTGAGTTTTCTTTATTACATCTCAAACCTTAAGCTGCTTCTACTTTTCCAGACATGACTTAACTAAAACTGCTCATGTCAACTCCTGCAGCAATAATGCTACTTCAGTTCCAAAAGCCATTCCACAGTGATGAAGAAAGAACAAATCTAGGAAAATGCTGAATTAAGATCCTAGTGAATTGAGCAGTGTACCACAGTTCTTAAAGCCTAAGCTGGGCCTCAGCCACCCAATTTCCTGTTACAGTTTAGCCTAACCTCATCAGATCACACAATCCATATACCAACTCAGTGCTTCTCAAATAGCAAAGTGGTACAAGGAAACAAATGATGCTAGTGCTACAGTAACCTGCATGATTTCCAAATATTTCCTTCCCCAGGCTCACCATGACCCAGCAAGTTTGAAGCTGCAAGCTATATCCATTAAGTTTCTGCTCTGTCAGTAAAATACCTAGAGGGAAGTTTTCATTGTAAAGTTCATTTCTGTAAATTACAGTATGAGTTTCAATACAGTTATACTACAGGTATTTCTGAACAAAAGCAATTACTACTAAAAGTTGCATTAGTAGAATTAAAGTATATGCAATAGTGCTTCCAGTGAAAGACCTGCTGCTTCTCCACAGCCACAGTTGTTACAGCATGGCCTTACCCTCAGTCCCTTCAGAGGTAAACCCGCTCTAGCTTTACCCATGGGGCTTTACCCATGGCTGCGGTCCTGCCAGGGGAATACCTGCTCTGAGGTGGGATTATCCATGGCCACAGGCTTTCAGGTGCTCTCAGCACTGATGCCTCAGTACCTGCCTGCTGCAGCACAGACCCATCCCTGTGCCCAGTCCCTTCAGAGACGCTCCTGCTGCAGCACAGACCNTCCCACAGGGACCCACGCCCGGCTCGGGTCCCTTAGGCCGGAGCTCAGGCGCGGTCCCGGCCGGCCCGGGCGGCAGCGCAGACACAGCGAGCCCCCGGCCGCCCGCCCGCCCCGGCACAGGGGCCCCGCTGCCGCCACAGCGCGCCCAGGCACAGCACAGGAGCTGACACAGCAGCGCAGCGGCAGCGAGAGCAGAACCGGCCGCTAATGAGCGCTGGACTCCCGTGCACGGCCAGGCCAGCGAGGCTCCCGACAAGCACCTGCCAATTAATAGCTAATCAGCAGTTACAGCTATAAATTCAATCCAGCACATTCCTGTCAAACCTGTTGTTATCTCAAATCCTTTGAGCTGCACATTGAGTGTCATAAAGGATTGTTGCAGTTTAACCCCATCTGGCAACTCGGCTCTACACAGACACTTGCTCACTCCCTCCGGTGAGATAAGGGAGAAAAATTGGAAAAGAGAGAAAATTCATGGTTTGAGATAAAGAATGTTTAATGGATAAAGCAAAAGCCACCACGCACACAAGCAAGGCAAAACAAGGAATTCATTCAGTGTTTCCCGTGGGTGGGCAGGAGCCACCTCCAGGAAAGCAGGGCTCCATCACGTGTAACAGTGACTTGGAAAGACTAACGACACCACTTCAAACATCCTCCCTTTCCCCCTTTTTCTTCCAGCTTTATATCCTGAGCATGACACCATATGGTATAAAATATCCCTTGGGTCAGCTGTCCCGGGCTGTGTCCCCTCCCAGCTGCTTGTGCACACCCACCCTGCTCACTGGCAGGGTGGGGTGAGAGGCAGAAAAGGCCTTGGTTCTGTGTAAACCCTGCTCAGCAATAAGGAAAACATCCCTGCATTATCAAGACTGTTTCCAGCACAAATCCAAAACACAGCCTCATACCAGCTACTGTGAAGAAAACTAACTTCACTCCAGCCAAAACATGCACACTAAGTCTCCCAACAAGTAAAGCCACAGATTTAAAAAGAACACCATCCTATTTATTATGAAGAATTCAGTTAAAGCTTTCTATGTGTAGGACTCAGTTGTTTTAATTCCATGCACTTTTAAGAGATGCATGCCTCACCATGCCATTTTGGCCCTGCTCCATTTCAGAATACCCAAAAGTAGCTGATTTTCTTCATTTAGAGGATGGAATTGTTCACTGAGATAACGATAGCCACATGAACAAAGTGCAGGATGACATGACAAGAAATGCAGTAGTGTTAAAGGAAACGCAAATGTGACAAGATTAACATATGCTTTAAGCAAAGTAGTTTTCTTGTTTAAGCTATTCTGTGTGAACCGGGCGGCAAGGTAGACAATAAATATTTTCTTAATAATAAATAATCACAGTGTCTCTCTGACATGACACTACTGCAGTATTTTTAATAGCTTTACCAAAGTACTCTTCCCAAAACAGGCATATTTGTTCAAAGTTCAGAACACTACTGACAAGGGTTGAGACCATTTTCTTCAGTGTACAAATGCCAAAAGCCCCTGACCATCCACAAAAGAGTAGTTCTATTCAAGTTTGGTGCATCCACAGAATCAACAGAATTAGAGAGTAATTTAGGTCAGAAAGGATCACCCAGGTTTATCTGGTTCAGCATCCCACTTGAAGACGTGCCAACTTCAGTTGGATGCTCTATTTAAAAACCTGAAATCTTTGCATACTCTAAACAACTCCAGCCACTGTCCTACTGCCAGTGTAGAGCTACTACAGAGAAGAAAGAGCAAGTACAGAACTACTTCAATAACAAACATGTACAAAGCAAAAAAACCAAACCACAAATATCTCAAGCTGGTATTTCCACAAGGAAGAAAATCAGTCTGACTGCTTTGCAAAGTCTGAATGATCCAAAGGAAAAGTAATTCTAATGGATATAATCACATCACAACTTGGAAATGGTATTTTGTTAGAGCTTCAAAGAATTTACCAAATTGCTCAAATTTTGTAGTATACATCTACAGCAAAGCTATCCAGATGCTGCAACAAGCACTTCATCAGAAACTGACTGCATGGAACCACACACCCAGACTTTTGAGCTGTTTTGATTTTTAAAAAAGTGAGTTCTCAAGAAGGCTGGAGAATAGAAATCACAGAAAACAAGCTTTATACATGCCAAACACATAAAAACTTCAGCCATTTGCTTGCATAAGTCATCTTTTAGTGCTGAAAAGACTGTGGGGAAATTAACAGATACTGACATTCAGAACAATTGGAATCTTCAGATTTTTAATGATGGAATGATGAACAATCTAATTTTTCTCCTTCCTGTGAACTTGGTATGCAGGAGAAAAAAAAAGCCAAACTTTAATTAAATAACCTATTCTGTTTGTGAATAAAGACTCAGAGGCACAATTTGGTCTGTGTGGAAGGTAAGACACAGTCTAGAGGTATCCCTTTTATTCTCAAGACTTTCTAGTGAAAATGGTCTTCCTTTCTAGACCTCCCTCTATCAAGAGAGAAGCTGAATTTCATGCTGCAAATGCATATTTTTAAGGCATGAAGCATCAGTAGATATTGTATTCATGCTGGGAGACAATCACAAAACATCTAATTTGATATATTGTCCTAGTTTTGCTAGAGAGAAATTAAAGGGCAGAAAAATGAAGAAACTTGTTTAAGATGGAGCAGTTAAACAGCAGGGACCAGGAGAATTCCTTCAATATTACTGATTTAGCTTCAAGGTTTATTCTACCTTATAAAAGCAAACAAAAAAGCTCAGCTGACTATTATTATTAATTGTACATGGCCCTGGATTTAAACTTCTGAGGAATCACCATCCTAAAGGCAAAAAGAAATCCTGAAGAAGTCCATTTCATCTTTCTCTATCCTCTTCAGAATTTACCCACAACCCTGCTCAGAACACATTAGGTTTCCAGAGGGCCTTCTAAGTAGAAAGGCAAAAGCAATGAAGAGCACAGGAGCAGGGCTATTCCTTATGACACTGAGCACTGTCAGGACGTCACGGGGTAAAGTCTAACCGATTACACCAAGTTAAAGCTTGAGTAGATAAACTCTAACTCATTATTAGAAGGTTTTGGTATCTCCTGGGAAAACAAAACACAGACAATTGTGCACAAAACTTCCTAAAGACCAAGGACTACATGTCCTACTGTAATGGTTCAGGTATGCACAGAAGAGAAGCAAAGCATGAATTTTTAACTACTTGATATCTCACATGTTCCAAGAGCAGATCAAGAGGTGAAAGCCACCCTGATAACAGCAGCTTAATCCCTTCAAGGATGGAGAAAACCAAAGATACTGACCTGCAGTGACAAATGAGGCCACCAGCAGCTTACACTGACCATAGCAGTTCGAAATCAATAGTGAGTACAATTGCTCCCTGTGGGGATCACATCCACAAAAATCCAGCACAGAGGAGAGGGAGCCTGAGGCAGTTCCCACACAAGAGGCAGGCCACCAGCCAAGAGACACACACCTCCAACAGCTGGAACAAGTATCCTCCAATCCCAACCACAAACCCAGAGGAACAACTGGACCAGCTTGTCTAGGTGAGTGCCACTACTTGTGAGAAATCATTTGAGATTTTGTCACTCAGCACAGTGCTTCTGCCCTCGTGTCTACCTCATTCCTCAATTTCCCTTGAAACAGAGAAAACAGAATCCAACAGTTTAACTGTTTTCAGCAGATCCTAGAGTCAGGAAAAGGGTCACATCAGCAGGATGCTCAACGTTTCCACTCTACAAAGCTACTCACTTTTTAACTTTTCCTCATACACAGTAAAGTAACCAAGTTGTTGTTCATAGCTGAGAACAGAACAGAGCTTTTATTATTAATTGCTAAAAATGTTCTTTTTGGAGTGGGGAAATACTTCTCTAATTAAGGATCTGTCTGCCTCCAAAAATCTTGGGTTTAAATCTCCTAGCTAAATAAGAGTTAGAAATGTTTCTCAGTAACCAATCAAGCCTTCTAAAATGAATACAAGGGATGTACTGCCCTAGTTTAGCCAGTGAATAATCCAAAACTTTCATGTCTCATGAGGTTAAAGTTTTACACTAAAAGCAGTCTCTTCCTAGTACTTTTACAGGCTTCTCCTTCCTAGTATTTTTACAGACTTCTCTCCCTCTTAACTAGAACCAACTGCTTCTTATGAGCATAGAATGGTAAAGCTGCCTCTTTAGCACACTATGTTACCAACCTCATCCATCAAGCTTAGAGGCCAAAAATATTAGCAGAGTAGTATTTCTACTTCTAATCCAATCAGAGCAACATGACACCTATAGTTTAGGTACTTCCATTTTTACAATTATTTTGTGGATTTAGAGTGCTGATGTTTAGTATATTTTCTATTAAGATGAAGGCAGTGAACTGGCAGTATATTTGTAACCACAGATTTTGGTTCTTCAGAAGAAGCTTCAGTTCTGTTTATACACATAATTTAACAGAACTGCAAACATTTAGTATTTGTATATAACTCTCTCCGTTCTTTGAGTAGTAGTTACAGGGTCCTCACAAAGAAGAATGAGATAAGAGTGTGATTTGGAAAACTCCTCCTCCCATTAACCTGTTCTGATCAATACTGGTTCAGAATTTAAAATACCCAATTTGAAAACTGACCAAATACAGAGAACCTCTGTAAAGAGCTTAGCTGATAAATAGCTCAAAGCCAAAGCAGGACTGTACCATTATTTCCTCACATATTAATGAAATCTTAAACAGTTTCTCACTCCTTGATTTAAGAACATTTTATCTTTAATACCCTTTCCAAAAAAAAAAAACCCACAAAAACCCCAAACACCCAGACTTCTTTCCCAGTTCCTCAGATTACTTACTTGCAACAAAAAGCTTAAAAAGATGTACCTATACTTAAAGACATGGGGAAAACACTAATACTCAGCTCCCATTTGCTGGTAGGCAATGAAAGAAACATTATCATTCCTTTACTTCTACACTCTCACAACATGAAGAAAATGAGGACTGACTTCTATGGTACTTTTACAATTTCTCAATGAGTAACACTTTACTGACACTCAGTCTTCCTAGTCCATACCTCATTTCAATTAAAAACACTTTTGCAGCTTTAAAGAGTAAGTGGCTCCCACTTTAATGAACCCTTGCACATAATTTATTATTCATAAAAACCTTAGTGGGTAAAGCATCCTGAGGGTTGGCTCTATCTTTGAGCAATAGAGTGAAATAAGCACTTCTTGCAAGCCCCACTTACCCACTCTTCTCAAACCAGCAGAAAGCAAGAGGCCGCTTTTACATTGGGAATATGTCTGAGTCTGTTCCTTCTGCCTGCATTCCTCCATCACAAAGAGGAGGTAATCACAGGAGATGCACATTCTGCAATGTTGTCTGGTTACCCTACCTGATCAGCTGAGGGCTTTTAACCAGTTCTTCCAAGAATCATGAGCTGTATCAAAGTACTAAGAAGCATATTCATCTTCATCAAGTTAGAGGAGGACTAACATTTCAGCCTCTGCATGAAACCTCTTCCCTTCCTTTAGAAAACACATTTTCTGTCATTCTCTCAGAGCAATACTTTCTTCCCAAACACTCTTGCAATGCCTCTCTCAATTATTTAGAAAGCAATTCACACTCCAAGAATCCACAGGTGTGTGTAGCCATGGATGAGTGCCCACAAACAGGTTTTGTTGAGTCATCATTATCCAAACTGCAACATCACGTTGCTCAAAATTACAGGTGAGTAAGCTCTAAACAGGTACATTTTGATCTCTCCTTTTCCTCCAAACCAAGTTCTTACTTCTATGTCTCTTTTTGCTTTCTCATCTATTCTACCAATATGAGATTAATTAACACCATCCACACACAGTTCACTCTTCATTTAAGTCAACCCTGTGACCTGTTCAAAAAGAAAATTTATGAAATTAAGTGTAGTTTCAAATATGGCATTAAGAACATTGCATTATCACCCCTATTCCTCATGCTCTGAGTTAAGAAATCTGGAGACTTCATAATAGAAATACAGTTTTTCAGTTCTACTTTTTCAACTTTTAAAAGTCAACCCTCTTATGGCAATTAACCTTATAGACAGGGTAGTGATATACTGGAAAGAAACAAAAAAGGTCTACTTGGAGACTAATATAAACACCAAAGGAAATTATTAGGTTTACCTACAGTTTAAAGAGGATTAAGTCAATTTCTCTAGCAAGATGGCCTAAGCCTTCCCCATAATGTTTAGAATTCAGTCAATTTCAGGACAACAAAGAATTCTATTCATTCTCTTATGCTGACAAGTAAAGGTTCTGGCAAACAGCAGTGTGGATTAAAGAATCTACAGGACACCTTCTTTTAAAAAGAAAAGTTTAGACACATATGTTGTTACATGGCTTGGATAGTAGCATATGGCTGTGGTACCATATGGCTATAAACATATGGGTAGTTCACTTTTTACTGAACAAGAAGAAGCAGGGTTACTAGTGCTTTATTTCACAAATTCATTCCACTTCTCTCAGTCACTTGGAAGCTTTTAGGAAGATACAATTCCTGTACCTTTTACTGTCCCCACTTGAAACCGTCATTTGGCAACAAAGAATTAGTAGCAGGTCACTACAGCATTACAAGAACAAGCCCAACAAAAATAAGCCCACCACCCAAAAAAACCCCACAACCAAACACCACCTCACCAAGCAGCAGAGAACATTTCAATCCCAGAGGACAGTGCACAACAACAAAACAGAGCTCAGCCCACATCTCTCTTTAGATTTGCAGTCAGCTGCTGTAAATTGTCAGCACACTAGAAAGCATCTACAAAATTTATCTATTAACTTGAGATAATGGGGACTGAGCAGCCATGCCTCACATCACTGACACAACTTGAACTGACACAAAGAACAACCAGAGCAGCCAAGCCACCCACCAACAGCAAAGAGAGCTTGCTGTTTTTCTCCCCTCCTGCATACCTGGTTCCCACCAGACTTCTGAATGGTTCCAGCAGCAGAATCAAGACATCACGTGTGTGAGGTGCACTAAATCCACTTCAGAATACAAAAGGATACAGCCTCAGTGCTCCAGTCTGAGTCCCAATGGCCAGTATTTTCTGCACTGGATCGAATGCCAGGGCTGAAGGTTGGTAGGGGAAACCATGGCGTACAGTCTAACAGGGCAGAGCAGCGCAGGGACAACGGGTCAAGCAGGACACCAAAAATAAACAGAATCAAGATTGGGGGTTAGAGAACAGGATTCAACGTTAATCACAGTTTAAAAAGGAACTACAAAGCAATTTAATCACAGACTGAGAAAATCACCTGCCTTATACAAACCAGTTACAAAAGATTTTTTTTTTTAGTCATAATTACTCATTCATCTTCAAGTATCAAGTGACAGTCAACTTACTGAACACTAATTTGAATCTTACATTTCTTCTGTATAAAGACTTTATCAACTCAGCATTTCATTTTTTCACCTGCCTCATTCCCTGAGTAATCTTATTTTCAGCTCTAACAAAGACAAAAACTATTAAAATCTGAGATATTCCAAGCAAGTTTGGCAACAAAGCCAGACTTGTCATCAGAACTATTACAAACTACTAGACTTGCTTTTCTGAAAATCACTTCAACTTCAATCCAACAGACCCAACATGACAGTGCAACCTCTCTCAGCTCAGTAAGGAAAAAAAAATAGCAACTTGAGCTTGACAGAACCAATCTCTCACCCTCTACTTGCCTCAAAGAGAACAGGCAGCCCCAGAACTGACAAAACCAAAAAGTACCTAATTGAACAAAAGCAAACACCCTCAGCCATGGGATTCTTTCTTTGTAGGGAGCTATTGGCACATTTAGCTGTTTTAGTTAGCCAAGACTAATTTGGTAATTCACCAAGCAATGATTTCATTAAACTTCTCCGGCTGCAATTAATCAGAACTGAAAACATAATACAAGCGTCACCTACTCTTACTTTCACTATAAATGCACGCACCCTAAGCCATACAAATGCCAGCTTTTCTATTCCTAAGCCTTTAGTTTAAAGCAGAGGCATTTCAGGACCTCATAAAGGCACAGCTAACTTCTGATGTACTCCTTGTACTACACTGAAGTTGCAGGCATACCCCACAACTCTCTGTATTTCACAACTGAATTTTCACTAACTGGCAACAGCTCTGCTCTTCTCCACATCCTTCATGACCAACTCCTGAAAAGCAGCAGAAATGCCTGCAATACCAGAAAAAAAACGAGGAGAATCCACAAACAAGCTCATCCATGTCAAGCTAGGCCATGGGTGCAGTGCAAAGATAAAAATGAGTATTGATATTCCAGTCAGCTTTTATTCCTCTTGATACAGCTGGTGGTTAATTCGCTGCATCATTTTCTGAAGCGTGCAGACACAAACTGCAGTTATCGTATCACACACAAGGAAATAAATAAATGGGAACTTTGTCTCTAGATAGGATTTGCAATAGCAGCATCAGCAACTTGGCAACACACTGCAGTAAAACCACCACAAACATCGAAAGCCTTTTTCAGGCATAAAGGAACAGGATAAATGATTTCCAAATAATGCAGAGGGACAGACTCTCTGTCCTTCGGGCCCATTAGCAGAGGCTTCTACTCAAACGCCGCGATAATCAGATCTGCCCTACAGCTAAGTATCACTCCTTCCCCCATCCATCCAACTCCTTGCACGAAGCCTTCGTGAACACTGTCAGTATTACTCGCATGACAGAGTCTAGACGACGACAAACCCCGAAACTCTCCAAGAAAGATGACTAAAGAAATCCAGCAAGACCTGTACACCTACACCCACCGCTTTCTTCCCGTGTTCTGCCCCCGAAATAATCAATCCAAACAAGTAAACAGGAGCGG
>VZRX01018714.1:274746-286574 GCA_013398075.1 Notiomystis cincta
CGGAGCGGCGGCGAGGCCGGAGGAGGGGCGCGGAGGGGTGCGAGCCCCCGTTCCTCTGAGGCCGAGCGCCGTGCTGGCGCTGCGGAGCGCTCGCCGTGCGGCTGGACAGCGGCGGCGGCCGAGCTGCACAACCGCGCCCGGCGGAGTCGCGGCCAGCACTGGCGTCGCAAGGCGAGCGCCGGGCTTACGGAGGTGCTTCCATTCATTCTTACGGCTGCAGAAGTAATTTAAACAGGTGGCACAGAGTGAATCGTTTCGTTCTGATAGCCTCTGTTGTACAGTATTTGCTTTTATTTTTATTTTACTGCCGGCTTGCAGTTGGGACAGGCAGTAGATATTGCTTGTCACAGTCATGTTGCTTTATTCATGAATGTCATAATTATTTGTGACTCTTTATTGAACTTCTTTTCAGCTGAAATTAACTGATCAATCATCTCTTTTGGAGGGAAGACTTGTAGAGACGTGAATCAAGACGCTGGCTCATGTCTCCTAGCTCAGCATAAATGCCTTAGCAGTAGAAGGCTGTGAGGACTGGAAAATGGTCCTTTCAAGTGTATTTCCTGATGGCCAGGCATGCTGTGTTAGCAGTGTCCAGTGTCGTAGTGCCCAGAGGGATGAGCACAATCGGAATGCAGCAGCATAGCCAGGATGCAGCCATCATCATAACCTCAGAAGTAAAAATCTCACAAACTCTTCTTAGACCTGTAAGCTCTTGTTAATTTACAGCTGTATTGCCAGCAGGTATATGATGTACAGGCATTTGAAAGAAACTGAGACAGTTCTCATATTCTTGCAAAGTGAACTTGCAGAGCTGTTACTTTGTGGACATTTCCTGAAATCATCTTGGTAAAATGTGAAAGAATGCTTCCGGAGATGAAAAAAGTCCTAGGAAAAAGAAAGATGCAGACTTAAATAAGATTCAGTGAATATCTGATATAAAAAAGTCAATTTTAAGAGATAAATATGTGCCGTTTCAGCATGTCTTTAATTATCTGTAGCATAACCGTGTATAAGTTACAGAAGTAATGTCTATTTTCCCATTCAACATGCTTATTATAACACACTGAACCGGGAAGAAAACTTACAGAACTTGGCCATGTTTGAATGGTAAATATAGACTGTTATGGGCAAAGACATGGATAACTTTAGGAATGTAAATTATAGTCCCTTTCAGTCTTCTTCTTCAGTATGTTTTAGGCCAGGCTCTGCAAACACTCCTAGGTGCCACTTTGATAGCACAACTAACCTGATTATTTATAGGAATATTAATCACAGCTACAACCCCTTCAAACCTGGGTGACAAATAAATTAAGGGACATTAAAAGCTGTCTTTTTGCATACTACAGTCTCTTTTTCTTACTTTCCATGCACTTGGCCTATGAATGCACTCTTTATTTGGACTATACATTTTTAGAGGAAAGAATGGATTTGATTTTCTGTTTACCTTAGCACTTAAGAGGAGGCCCTCATTTATTATTACAACATGATATCAACACTTGCAAACATCGAGGCAAGTGATACAATATACACCAGGTTGGGCCAACATTAGTTCTTTCCCTCACACTTTCAGGTTGGTGCCATTCGAGGAATCAGAGCTCTCTTGGGACTTCAGCTCTTCCTGTGAAAATGTTTTAAATAATTTTCTCCAGCAAATTAGTGAATAAATTGATAAGGCTCACTGGGACATCCATGGGAACAGTAATAGGCCTTTTAATATTACAGTCCAGTGAATATCCACATTATTTCTCAGGATTTAGGTGCTGTATTTGAGGCCTTCTTTGGGCCCTCATGCTCTTACACAATAACCACATCCTGTTTTACAAACAAGAGCATTTAGCTTAACCTCCTCCCACTCAGACCTTCCTGCCTCCGATGTCAGAAATCACTTCCCAGTTTTATACCCCAGTCCAAAGTCCAGTATCTTCCACAGCTGGAAAGAAACAGCCAGACCCTACTAGTGTGCAACATTGTTGTACTCAACTGTGACAGGGTCCAGCTGGAACAGAGCCAGTGTTAAATGTTGACAAGTTTCTTAGGCCCCAGCAGTGCCACGGAAATCCCCGCCATCAAATGAATCCACATGGCTTTGGTTTTCTTTGCCTGTCATTTCTTACTGATCTTGTTATCTAAGGCTGCTAGAAAGTGAGAGAGAGGATCACTTGCTCTTTTCTTGATTGATATTCTACAGATACCACATAAATAGCCACTATTCCTAGTAGGTATCTGAGACAATGGGGCATGAAGCGTGATCCCACAGACCATTAGTCAGTGTAGCTCAGACTTGTTGGGTCTTTTGCCTCAAGTTAATCACACATTGACAGATGACTGCAGGGTGTAGTTATCATTGTGCTTATGAGCTTCTTGGTTGCTTTTTGGTGACATTGTTTGTTTTTGTAGGGTGATATGTCACCAGTGTTACCTTGAAGAAGAAAGGAATGATTGTAGTCCCACATGAGCCAGAATGAGTAAAACCCTACCCAATTATGTTGTATTCTAAGATTTGTTGGAATAATCAAGAGCAGTGTAGGAAATGAAGTGAAAGGTCCACACATGGTGTTTGTCACCCACAATAACATGAGCCCCAAAAGTTACTGGTTGTGTCCAGAAAAGGCTGCAGGGGATTTGTACACCATGTAATTATTGCAGTACTCCGTGTATATGAGAAATGGACCATCAGAAGTGACTTCAAGATCCCTGCTTGGCCTCTAACGGCACTAAAGCTTTTGAAAGTCAGTCAATCCAGACTTTGAAGTCTAAGAAGCATGCTTAGCTTTCCTGAGAACTTCTTAATGGTGCTTAGTCACTCACACTGCAGTCAGGATCCACTGAGCCCTAGCCAAACATTTCCTTGCCATAAATAGAAAGGAGCTCGGAAAAAATTCTGGACTAATCTTATTCAGGTTGTTCTACTGAAATGTATTGGACAGGGCAGTGTAACCACAGCTCCAAGTAAGTTTTGGAATCTTCTCTGCCTGCTGAGAAAGTGCTCAAGCTTTCTAGAATTGGAGCTGTTGGCTAAACAAACATCTGTGATTTTTTTCCCACAATAATATGCACTGGCAACAAGTCCTAAGGAGGACTTCCAGCTGCAGGTGATTCTGCAGCTTGGTTTGAATAACCCATAAACAAGACAGAAACTAAGAGCATGTGTCAATTGGCTGGTCAGCTCCAAGAAAAAAAGCCATGCTAGGGCTTGTCATAACCACCACTGGAGGTGGCCTGTCTGTAAATTCACGCATTTCAGAAACATCCTGGTTGACCATGCCTACACTGATACGATGAGTTTCTGCATCTGGAAGCCTGTGTGGTCTTAGGCAGGCACACAGATGATGGGGCATGTGTAATAAGAGGCCTATGGGACAGCATGACTAGCACTCATGTGGATGCTGTCAGGCTGTATGGGCAGAGAGAGGGCGTTTCCTGCTGCTGCAGAGTCTGCACAACATTCCTGCACGTTCAGCTCTGGCCAGCAAATACAGGTGCATACACTGGTTGGTGAAGTATGAATTGGCAGGGCTCTGATCTATGCAACCAGTGTGGCAAATTATACACCAGTGCCCATGTAGCTGTTGTGTGGAGCTGTAGTGTGGCAGAAGAAAGGCAGAAGAAGGGCTCTCTTGGAAGAGTTCAAGGAATTGTTGCCAGCCGAGCACTGTGGGGCTCTGACTGCTGGCCACTACCAGTGCTCTGTGACAAGAGGTGAGCAGCTGCAATGCACAAGGAAGGGAGAGTGCATAAGGCAAAAGGGAGGAATGACAGCAGCACTGCACATGGAAACATGAGTCTTGAGAAGGAGGTTGTGCAGTGTTCTCATTAACTCATGGATTTTTGCACCTTTGTCCCACCACTGTCATGCTGAACCAGACAAGGGCAGTGCCAGCTATTAAACTGTGCACTAAAATTTACAGCATCTAATGAAAATATCTGTATTACTTATTATCTTTTGACCAGTTTAGATATTATTCTCACTTAATGACACAGACCATTCAAAAATGGTTTTACTTGAACATCTGTCTTTTGTCATGAAATAGAAGCTCTTGAAATAAAGGAAATATTTAGGAAGGATGCTAACACTAAATTTTTTTGTTTTCAAATTTACTTTCATTATTTTCAGCCATGTTTTTATTTCTTAAGACTAGCACCATAGACTGATTTGGCTCCAGCCAATCCTGTCCTTTTATCACTGTCTGAAGCAATAATTTATTTTTCTGCTTATCCGAATTTTCTTTGGCCAGTGCAGGCACTTAATTAATTTCATTCTTAAGTTATACTAAAAATGCACAGCTCACTTTGGTTCATGTAGTCTGGTGATTTTTCCTGTTTTCTGTGTCACATTTTACTTGTGTTAAGAATAAAGGTGTTTCAACCCAGACTCTGCTCTCCTGCCTCATGCTTTTGCTTACAATAGATTCCTTGGTTGTCCTGTGTCCTTCAAGTTATTCTTTTGTGCAATCAAAACAGTTTTGGTGGCAGTATTTCTTCTTTTTTGTTCATGATTTCATAATTTCTAGGGTATAGTACATAAACTGTCCTAGGAGCAGGGTTCACAGCTCAGGATGCTGCCCTTCCAAGCAGATACTCTGTAAGCTGCAGACACCTTCCCTTTCTTTGTAGGGAAAACCCCTGATATGTAAAATAGAGGATAGGTTCACTTCCATCACATTTTTCTCTAGGTTGTGTCTACTCATTGGATGGAAACTGAGGTGCCTGAAATAAATTTCTCATTTTCTCATCACGAACAAGCACCACCAGGTCTATGGCAGCCACAGAATGAGCAGTTTTGAAGTGCAGTGTTATACTTAGGCTCATAAAATTCTCATCTGTTATACTTTGGATCTGATCTTTTGTCAATTTATTCCATTCCTTACTAATTATAATTTTTATGGATACTTTCTTGTGTATGAGTTTATTTCATAATATTTATCTCAAACTGGAGGGGTTTCACTCTCTATGATTTTAGGAAAATTATTACTCGGGTACTGTTAGTGGATGGTAAAGATTTTCAGGAGGAGCAGGCAATACATATATTCAACATTTAATTTTGCTTAATGGGTTGTAGTTCTTTAGATGGCAAAGCAAAATTACAAATAATGATACTAAGGAGCTTCTAATTTTAACCTGATCTATGCAATCACTTCAACATGTAAGTAACCTGATGTTCCCTTCAATTCCATCCAGGCACACACATCTTAACAGCATGTATGAGATTAAGCTGCATCCTGAGAAGACATGGTTTACTCCATGGACAGAATGACATGCTGGTTACCAGTACATCACTTGCATCATTACTTGCCTTTTATTGTATAGCTTCTGCAAGTCCATCTGTTCTGATGGATGTTTGAGACATATTCATGCAGAATCATATTAGCACAGAATAACTGAGAAGGAGAGGAGGGATCTGTGGTGCTCATCTGGTCCACTGGTCTACTCAAGTCATAAGTTGGATCCAATGTCAAAGTCAGAACATGTTGCTCATGGCCATGTCTAATTATTGCATGCCTCCCAAGATGGAGATTCTGTAACCTCTGGTTTTTTTGCTTTATTACAAAATAAAATTACAGTTTCACATCCCATGTGCTGCATTTCTGTTTTCTTGGTTTTACATTAATAGTAAGCCTAAGCCAGTATTAAAACCTCAGACATACAATGCTAGTCAGAACAGGTTTTTAATAACTTAAGGCTATTACCCATCTGGAAAAATATGGGCCAATACTTTACTGAATAATGAATATTGTTTCATATGGGTTTATCATATACATTTTATAGTTTTCAGTCAAGTTTAATACAAATGCTTCTTATTACAGTGCTGCTTTATGCCCTGTGTGAAGTAAATATGAAATACAATCTGTCTCCATTAAATGACAACAAAATATTAGGAGTGAAAGCAACAAAAGCTGTATAAAATAGCCAGATTAAGATGAAGTATGAGTGTCTGCCAAGTGAGGAAGGTTCTTTTTGTACTAAATGAATTAAGGCTAAAATATAATGGACAAACTAATTTATCCATTCTGGAAACAATTATAGTGGTGCAATGTCTTTCAAATATAGTGATCTGTTTATATGCAGTATTTTGTGTCAAATATAGCATTTCAGACAGGATCTTTCATCAGCAAGGCATTTAAAGTGGTTGTCCACCACAAGAAAAAATAATTACTTTTTTTTAACTGTCGTTCTAATTACAGTGCATTAGTTGGAAGGTCTGTTTTACAGTAGTTTAGCAATTTAGGCAAGTAGTCATTTAGACTACAGGAAAATTAGGCCTTTGTTAAAAATGGCTACTATTTCACTGGTATTTTTTCTTCTTGCTTTAAATTAAAAGTGGTGAATTACATGAACACGAGGCTAAGCACGCAAGCAAGCGGACAATCCCTTTAAAGATGTTGCAACTAAAAGATCCAAAATGCATTGATGCTTCATTTAATTTTAGGTTTTTGGTTTTTTAGCACAGTTATTTTCATCCACGTTACCATTTTTCTGTGAACAGAAATCCTTCTTCAGTATAATAACGCCAGATATATATTTAAATTTTATTATTAGCTCCATCTTCTGAGAAAATTTTAGATATCAAGACAATTAAAATATTTACCATAAAAGTATGAGCATTCCAACATGCATTCTAGCATGCTCTTAACTTCATATACCTCTTTCTGCATCTTCCTCCCTCCCTCTCAACTAGTGAGACTTGGAGGTGAAATGCAAGAACAACGGAGACATTTCAAAGAAAATGCTGGTGTGCTCCCAGTTAAGAGCAGCATAATAATCTGAAATTAACAAATAATTGTTTCAGAGAAAGTAACTGGGTAACAAGGCAAATGGGTAGGAAAAGCCTAGAGTACGCAGGACAGATTCCAATTTGTTAAAGTCAGTGTTCCTGACAACTCTCATTTCTTCCATTCTTCAGAAGTTTTTAGGGTCTGTCCCAAGACACTAATCAGTGAGCTTCTTGAGTTGGCTGTAGGTCCAACTGCTGACTTAATCTAAGACTTTTTGAAGTCCTAATTGAGGCAATTGAACTTTGACATGTATTAGGTGATTTAATTAAAGTCTAGAGGAAATTGTAAACTTTAACTAGATCAGCGCAGCAAGTGCTATAGTGCAGAGTGTTGTCATGACCAAACTTCAGACAGACCTATTGCTGAGATTGGGTTCAGCTACTTGATGTATTATCACGTTTTCAGCTTTACTTCAGGCAAGGTGTGTAAGAAGTCATTAATATCTGCTCCTTCAAATCTCCCTGTGAGTCAGCAGCCCTTCTGCTGTAGCACTCCAGTTAAAACTGGTTCCAGTGTCAATTAGGAACAGCCAACATTTATTAATTATACCTGTATTTTACAGTCCATTACCATGAAGATGCTCACTTTGAAAAGATGTTTTCTGAGTTACAGTGGGAGAAAAACTTGGCCCAGAGACTCCCCCTCCTTAGACAAGACAGACAGGTTAATGGGAAAAAAGAGATTGCCTTAATTTTAGCAACTGGAAGCTGAGATGCACAAGGTGAGCTGTGCTGGTTTAGTTGTGCAAGTCTGTGGTACAGTTTGTGCTGCTGCCTGCAGCTGCGCCTCAATTACCATCTGCAGTAGGAGCCGTTTAATTTGCATTAGATTTGCATCTCTCCCCTTACACGGAGAGCAAGAACTTCCCTGGAACAATGTCGAGGTGTGTCTGGAGGAATCACAGAGGCTGCTGGCACAGCCTGAGATTATCCCCAGCTCTGCCTCCCAGCTAGGGAGTGGAGATCAGTTTTCCCTCTCCATGGCCAGCCCCAGTCCCTCAGCCCTTCTCCTCAGCACACAGCTCCTTGTGGAGCCTGAGTGGCACTTACATTCTGAAGGTTTTAAGGCAAAAGCTAAGGTTTTGAAAAACACTCCAGTCTCACTAATATCCCTCTCCATTCTCCATCCCTGTAAATATCCAAGGCCAAGTTGATCAGGGATTTGAGCAACCTGGTCTAGTGGAAGGTGTCCATCCCTGAGAGAGGGGTTGAAACTAGATGATCTTTGAATTCCCTTCCAGCCCAGGCCATTCAATGTTTTTCTGTGATAATAAATGCTGAACTGCACTAACTCTGGGCCATGAAGGTTTCGTTGTAAAGATGGTTTAATACTCACTCAGGGCACTGTGTGAGGGCTGGTGGCTCTGTGGGAGCCCACTGGAACAGCTGGAAGCCAGGGTGTGAGACACTCACCAGCCAGGAGCAGGCAGCCACCAGGCCCTGGGGCAGCCCCAGACCTGGGCACCAGGGACCTCCATGGGGATGTGCTGAGGCTGGGCTGGGCCACAAGCCTGTGGCTGGCCAGGGCCATGGTGAGCTGGAGAATGGCCTTGCTGCAGCATTTCTGGGGCAGGAGTTGATGACTGCAGGTGCTGACATGGGGTCCTGTGCCATGGGAAGCCCTGGGGGCTGGCAGGGACAGGCAGGGCTGGGAGTGCCCCCAGGGCTCTGGCATTTTTATGCCTACATCCAGAGTAGCAATTCATATCTGAAGAGCAGTCTTAAGTTATGTCCCATGGAAATGCTTTTCTATGTCATGAACATTTTCATCTATAAGTCCAGCAAAGGCAATTTTTTCAAAGTTAAAGGTGTATCCCATTAATAACCATTACACGAAATGTCAGTGAGTAATTTTCTTGCTCTGTATTTATATTTTGCTGATATATTCTCCATTAATCAGCTGATATATTCGTGTCTTCTGCCTTCCTCCTCTATATGCCATTCAGGTTTGGAGGCTCTCCTGGACACACTGAATTTCAGGAATCCCCTAGAGCCACCACATGCCAGAAGCCACCACATGCTTAGCAGATTCATGAGGCTGCTCTGTCTTTCAATAAGTGCTTTGAAATACTTCTGTGTGTCTTGCTGATCCCGCAGTAAACACAGTTTTTTAGATTCAAGAACTTTGAATAGTATTTTCAAAGAATTATTCCTGTTTAAGCATAAATATAGTAAAGTATTTATATATCTAGCAGATGGATTCTTAATGCCTGTGACTTTGGAGATTTCAGGTGTTGACAGATGAATGGAAAAGGTGTCTTCCCAGAAAAAAAAGTATATTAGGGTTTTATCATAATGTAACTTCAGCTCTGCTGAAATGGGACATACAAGCATTAACAAACATTGCCTTAAAGCCCCCTGTATATGAAACTGTTCACATAATGCTGAAGAATAATGCTTTGTTCCCTACACCATTTGAAAGCCTGGTACCTTTGAGCTAAGCAAACGATTGAGTGAAAGAAGAACTTTATCTCCCTATTATGATCTGCCTAGGTTCTCATAACTGTTACCAGTCCTGCATTCAGCACTGGAAGTCTCCTGTGTCACATGCAGCTTGTTTTCTCTTGGTCTCTACACAGAATTATGTGAGCAGTATAATTCTTCCCTTCAGTAGTTTTCTTTGAGGTGGAGAGTTAGCTGCACATATGTGCTGCTGTATTTTTGTACAAGAGAAGGTCTGATCAAAGAAATATGCCTGACACTTCAAGCAGAAAATGATAGTATTTGTGACAATACATATTTCATGAAAAGTGCACATTTAATTTAGTGAAGAAATAGAACTTTGTTTAAACAATGAAGAAAAAGCTTTCCTTAAGGTGAAAGCAGAGAGGAAATTTTTATTCTCTGAACATACATAAAGTAAATAGCAGTGTTGTTTAAACAGATCTGCCCCATAGAACTCTTGCTACACAAACCCCATAGGACACTTCAAGTAGTGAAATTTATGTCCAGTAGAAGTAAAATATTATAAAATTTAATAGGAACAAATTATGCTCATGTGTTTTCATGTGGAAAAATATCAAAATTAAACAAATTAAAAGAAGAGCATAAATAGGTGAAAGCAAGATTCTGCTTTTCATATATTTTGAAAACTATTGTAATCTACCACTACCTAATATTTAGTTTCTAAAGTAATTATAAGCATTGTATTGTGTCTGTGTAATAAACTTACAACTTTAAAGATTTAGGATTTAGATACTCTACAGTCTCTCCAGTCAGAAGAAGATGGATATTTCTCTTGGATTATACAAAATATGCAAATGTATAAAAACCAGTGTGATCTGGAGGTCAGTGACTTCCAGCTCCAGTGGATTAACAGAGAAACACATCCCAAAACTGAAGATCCTTTGGTGGAGGTCTCTTCTTTCAGCTCCTTCCTGTTTGACTGTGGAGTGGTGAGTACTTCAGCTGCACATTACATGAGTGAAGACTGTGCCAAGGACTGTGTAACCCTCCACTGACCTCTATTTAATGCCTTTTTCACTTAGACTTGTCTTAGTCAACCTCTCAGCTGTTCCTTTCATTGCTCAAGTTTAGAAGTTCTATTCCTTCCATGTGACTTAAGCTAGGCTTAAAAAGGGGGGAAAATGGGGAGAATTGTGTCTTGCAATAGGTATAATTATCACTTTTCTCGTAGTGTATGAATTTCTTTTCCTTCCCTACAGAGAGGACACACTATAGAAAAAAAAAAATCCCAAATCAAATACCAAAAAACCTAATAGATATTAAAATAATGGATCTGAATTGATAGACCTTATACAGGGAAAATTTAAATGCTGGAGATTGTTTTGAAAGAAAAGAAGAGCACTGTTTCTTTGTACACATAAGAACTATTCTACAAGTCTGAGGTTACTCTAAGAAAAAAACCCTTGGATATAAGCATATAATAAGCAATAATAATGCTAACAAAATATTTCAATGTATGATTAATATATGCATTTACATATATTTATTAATGATTTTGAAAAGACAGTTTATGGCATCTAGGGAAGAGAACTAGCCAGAAGACTTCACAAAACTAAAAATAGCCAGATGACCAGCAAAATAAAATCCTTGTAAATTAATATATACAGTGGTAAAATTTCAAATAAAAATATGAATATCTATTTTCATGTTTTAAATTACCAGCTTTATGACTGTAGAAAGCTCAGGGAGAAGCTGTGCTTGGTAATAGCAAATCAATGGAATATACTTCAAATTTCTAAAAAACACTAATGCATATCTGATTGAGAGTGATCTTTATCATTCTAAACATTATTGTGAAATGAAGATAGGTAAGGAGAGTCTGACTTGTTTAGGAGAATTGTAAGATACTGGAGAATCAGTCTACATCACTGAGGAAAGAGACAAATCAAGGAGGCTTTAGTTATATACAAATAATAGTGAAAAAGAAAATGTTACGAGGGGTTGTGAGAAGGGGATGTTTGTACTTGGTCATCTAAGAAAGAAATGGAAAATACTGAATTAAGAGCTAACAAATTAAAAATTGACAACAGGCTATATCTCTTATGCTACACCAAATGAAGCTGTGTGATTTAAGGGGAAAAAAAATTGATCAGGCAAGAGCTGTGAAAGATTTTTGAAGATATTTGGGTGATTAATAAGCACATCCACTGATAATCAGCTGATGGCTTTGAAAAACATTGCATACAGACACTTATGACCAAATTTATCAGAATTTTGCTGGAGTAGGGAAGGAATTGCTTCTACTGAGGGATGAGTTGCATTTCTTCATTTCGGAGGTTTTTTTCTAACTTTCTGTCCCCAATATTTTCTGCTGCCAAACACAAGATAATGTGGACCACTGATTTAATTCCGTTGGTAAACTGCTGTTGGATTCCCAAGTAAGGCAACATTTATTTATTTTGCCACAGCTTTTTTACTTTTGGCTGAGTTTCTTTCTTTACAATATTGTAAGCATCTAGATTTCTTTATTGTTAGCAATCCCCTAGTTTATGGAATTTCCCTTCATATTTTGGAACAAGCATTTCCCATCCTCTAAACAATATTAATGGGACAATTAATCACTTTATAAATAATATAAATTAGAAAAAAA
>VZRX01018714.1:288721-313801 GCA_013398075.1 Notiomystis cincta
CTTCATATTTTGGAACAAGCATTTCCCATCCTCTAAACAATATTAATGGGACAATTAATCACTTTATAAATAATATAAATTAGAAAAAAATCCCTTTATTGTTTACATGTGTTTGAGAAACCATGTTAAAATAACATATATTGCGCAAACACCATATCTGACCTTTAAAAACTTACGAATATTTGGACAAGAATCCTGGAAGAT
The DNA here is from genome assembly GCA_013398075.1 of Notiomystis cincta. Taxonomy (NCBI): domain Eukaryota; kingdom Metazoa; phylum Chordata; class Aves; order Passeriformes; family Notiomystidae; genus Notiomystis; species Notiomystis cincta. Next base: position 288,926 of record VZRX01018714.1, read on the forward strand.
ACTTGAAATTCAAGCAGCACTTATGCCTGGATATCTTTAGGAAATTTTCAGTGTGTACAAAGAAATGTCTGCCTCTGTGAAGTATTTGCAGTGTTTCAGGACTGAAGGGGGTTAGGGAAGATGTGCACTTTTAACTCTGAAAGCCATTTACAGACCATTGAATGTACATATAGTTCTTTAAATATCCTTAAATGTATTATAGACTTAGCATGACCATTCAGATCCATAATTTTAACTGCATGTGTGAGTTTTTCTGCTGTGTTGAGATTTGAGAGTGAGTACTGTAGTGGTTATTTTGCTTACAAGTTTTCATATTATCACACTGTTTTATGCACACCAAACATTGCAAAGAAATTTACCCTTGAATTATTTGTGTCAAAGGAAGCAAATACTTTGTATTATATATNGCCTTTCTACCACCAAACCTCTCTTCTGGACTGAACTGTTCCTTGCTCTCAGATCTGGCAAAGGAATGAAAAAGTGAGAATTTGGGTTTAAAGAAGAAGCATCGAAGACCTTGTGTTACTCATCAAATGAGAAGGGTCAAAAGAGAGTACAGGCAGTTCTCTTGGGGAGAGTTCAAAGAACAAATCAATTCTCTACTCATCTGGAATCCCCTATCAAAGTGAAATCCCTGAATTACACCTGTATAGGCCAGACCTGCATTACAGTCAATGGTGTGCAGACCCAGAAGATCAGGACAATTACTTCTGGTGCTTCCATCAAGCCTAATGTTCTTTAGTCTGCACAGTCTGATGAAGATAGAACAAAATGAAGTCTCAGTATGTGTCCATATGTAGCCTCCTGGCACCCTTTGGGACAGCTCTCTGCAGGGAACAGGTGCCAGGCAGGACAATGCTTGGTGAACCTGTTGGTATCCAAAGAGAGCTGGGAGGAAGTTGGAACTGCTGCATGCTTGAGCATGGTCAGAGTGAAAGGAGGCATTAACAATTCTCAGCAGCAATATCTCTCTGATTATTAGTGTGTCTTTGCTAACTTTAGTCAGCCATGAAGAACATACTTAATGATGGTGAGATGGTGCATAATGATGTAGGTCTGAAATTTTTAATAGAAATTCTCTGTGTGACAAATGATGTATTAACTTTAACTTGGGCTGAGTCTTTAATATCCTGCCCAGTGAAAGAATCTCAGAAGTCTCAGGGGTAGTTCCAAACTTACAACCAACTTTTTCATTGGTCTTTGGAGTTCCCTCAGTTTGATCTTGCAAGTGGTAAGGAAATGAGTAAATTTTGAGGGGTGAACAGCCACCCAAATCTGTTTTACTTTCCCAAATATACCAAGAGAGCAGTGTGGTAGTGTTGCAGTCTCTGCACTGAAAATTGTACCTCACTTATCTGCAATTGAAACTTTTTTGCCTAATAAAACTTCCTTTCCTTACATAAGATATTAGGAAAATGCACTTTTTAAAAAGATAATGTGAACTTTACAGAACTGGTGCCACTTGGTATTCATGTAATAAATGACTTGGATTTTTTAATATTGCATTTGCAAGGCTTGTGTTCAACTTTGTTGATTTTGTTCTGAAAGCTAGAATTACATGTCTATTGACCATCTGTGCTTTTTTTTTTATTAGAATTTGCCAAATTAATAGATAAAAAAGACTTTCCTAATTGGCACCAAAGCCAGTATTACTTTGGAGATGTGAAAACCAAGACTGGTGTTTTACTGACTCACATATCATGATAATGGACCACCCCCTTGGCACCCTAAGCATAACAGAAATAGTTGGTTTGCCTCTAATTACACTGTTTTAATCACACAGTACACAAGGAAAATGGAATAAGTGTTTTGATTATTTGCAATGTAAAATTTGGTCCATTTTCTCATTGTCTTATTGGAGCAATGACAAAGCTAAGAAATAAAATGTATATTGTGCAAAAATTGATGTGATGTAGCTGACTAAAAGCAGAGAACACAGTTGGTGGTGCCCCATGATAAGCAACAGAATAGAGAAGAGCTACCAAAATCTGAACCTAGCCAGTAAGTGCTAATATTAGGCTGTTGAAAACAACAAATTTCAGTGTCTGTTCCACTCAGGAGAAAGAATGTAAACAAGCTTATATTTACCTCTAAAATAGCAAAAGCCAATCTTTCAGAATAATTATTTTTTAATGCTACTGCATAGCAAATATTTTTTTAACTTATGCAACACAAAAGCCAAGATGATCTCAATAAATAGAGACACAATCTTACCAAAGGCCAATGCCAAGCCTAACAAAATTCTCAAAGACATCATTCAGCATTGTATGTCTTTGATAGACACATTTTAGGCACCAATGCCATTATCACTGTAAAACCAATAAGTTGCTTGTCTTGAGCAAATTTTAAGAGGTCATAATATTTTTTTTGTGCACATGTCTGCAAAGAAAATATTCAAAATACCAATGGAGGGAGTGTTGGCATTCATCAGGGCTTTAGCCTAAGACAGTAGCTGTAATGTGTCATGAGGTCCATTTCTCAAAGCTGTGTCTGGTTTGCAAATACCATTATTCAGAATACCAACATTTTGTTAGTAGCCTCCTATTCTTATCCTAAGTGGTTGGTTACCAAGGAAGTTGCACATTGGTAGCCAACAGATTAAAAGTATTTGGCTGCTCAGTTTGGTGTTTTCCCCTCTCTTAATTTTACTTAGCAGGTGCTGCACCATTCTCGTGGGAGATGTTGAAGCAGGAAAAGTGGGGACAATGGGCACAGGGTCCCTCTTCTGTGTCCTGGACAGGCTGAGCCATTTCTTGACTTTTTCCCACTGTTGTAATGCATTTTGAGCTCACAAATATTGCACTTCTGAGGGAATGATGACTTTTGTTTGCAGCTGCCAGAAAAAGAAGTGCCCTTTGTTTGCAGCCTGTCAATAGAATGACCTTTCCCTCCTGCCAATTTATGCTCAAGAAATACACGTGATTGTTTTCCCTTTGCAGCATGTTTTAAGATCTTCCAAATTTGTTTGATCAATGGTTCAGAAGCTTTCAAACTGACATGAGAAAATACACATTTTTGCAGACTCATTTTCAGTTGGATCTGAAGCAGCTGAAGCTAGAGATCAGCGAGAATTAATCTGCACTTAATGAAGGAAACTTGCTGAATTTCTATAAATGCTTGCCTATGACACATATCCAGAGTTATATAAGCAGTCTGCCATTTATGCAATCTGCTTTGGCAATATTTATATTTGTATTCAAATCTTCTTCCTTGTGAAAATAAATCAAAACCTTGTAATTGCCTATCAGTCAATAACCTGCCTTTTGGAATGCTACCTCAAAGGCAACAACAGCCTTCAAAAGCTGCTATCAGATTTTCAGAGTTGGTGTAGCCAGCAGTACTTCCTTCCTGCTATGTTCAAAGCAGACGCTGTCCTTGTCTTTAATGAAACAATGCAAATGCACCAAAATTTCATATATCTGCCACAAAAATTTATGAAGTAGCTTTAGATGCATTCTTGCCTGTGTGTGTACATGGTATAGGTGTACCCAAATGCCTTTTTCCTGTACTCCAAGTCCTCTGGCAATCACATGGCCATATTAGCCTGGCATTGTATCCAAGCTACGGATCTCTGCTGAGAGGCAGCATATGTTATCCTGAGCACGTCGCCTGCTAGCATTGTGATGCTGCCTCTGAGCAGCGTGGACCTCCCACCCAACTCCTTTCTTTCTCTGAAGATCAATGCAAAACTGACATTAGGCCCTCTGAAGTGCTCCACACTGGCAGCACATTTCCCTCAGCAGTATCTGTTATCTCCTGTTGCACAGGGTAAAGGCCAAGACCAGCTACAGTGGAAGCTCGTGTTATGCTCTTGCCTACATGCAACCAGTTCTGCCAGCTCCTTGTGTCTTTAGTGCCTTTAAAAACACACCTTAGAAATGACTGCCTGCACTACCACACGTGTTCTTTGAGTGACAGGAAGGAGGGATCAGATTTTTAGGTGTTTTTATAGAGGACTGCTTGCTTGGGTGGCACAACACCTGTCCACTAAGGTGCCTGGTTTTTGACAGATTTTAGAAAGTAGCGTGCTCCATGCTGTGCACAGGATGGATTACTTGCCTAATTTGCCAAGTCAGGAGCTATGGCTGCATTACATGTATTACATATTAATTGATCTGCACTTCCCAATTGATCTCAAATCTAAAAATCTACATAATGTAAATTTCCTGAAAGGTAGGACACATGCAGAATGCATAAATCTCATTTTCTCACAGAGGGTAGGTTATACATCAAAGACAGAGCAATGACAAACAAAGGTGAAGTCCCTTAGGCCCAAAGAAAAAAGTTGAAGAGAATTTTAACCAAACAGTACATGCACAAAGCTCAAAAGTGGGAACAGTTATAGCAGGGTAAGTTGTTGTGCTGGGGTAAGTTTGAGTGGTGTCTCTTAGTAGCCTGTGACCAGCAGTTGAATTCCTCTTGCCTTTTATGTGGCACCTCACAGAGATGTGCTCTCCTAACTGTGCCTTTCAGCTGTGTTTTGATGGGAGCCATGCTGCCCTTCTACCCTCTGGCAGCTGCACCAGGACCACTTCCAAAACCACCTTAAAATATTACCAGCTTACTCACTAATTTAGAGGTCATGCCAGTGTTGTTTGCAGCCAAACATGTATTTAGGATAGGCTAAGTGAACCTTTGCTTTCAGGCAATTACAGCTCTGATGCAGTAGCATCCTCAACTAACTCTGCATTCTTTTCCACTGAGTCAATGGTCTTTTGTTGCTGGTTCTGCCCAGAGTGTTCTGGTAGCTTCAGCTGCACAAACTCTTACCTGAATTTGCTTTCTGATGGCAAGCACTTAATCACCTGGCTCCTCAATGCTTGCTCTAGAAGATGGCAGTAAGCACTCCCACAGGTGGGGAAAGACCTTTCCTGGAAGTTGCAGGGACCACCCTTCAGCTTTTTATTTCAGCCTCTCAAGTGAGAGTGCTGCCTGAATTGAGAATGTTTCTCCTTCACTGCATTTCAGTCCTATGTGCCAGTGATTTAAGGCCAATGTTTGCGGGCATAGCTCTCAAACAAACTTGGTCTGTCGCATGAGGACACAATTCAAAAAGTTGCTCAACCCTTAGTTACTGGTCCTTGGGTAAGAACTGATGAAACACAATGCAAGTATTTCTAGTCCCTGAAGCCGACTGCCTTAAACAGATTGGATTACTTGGGCAGCTGCATGGAGAGGAACATTAAGCAAAGAGGCAGTAAACATCATAATCCTAAACAACTCCCAGTTGTACTTACCAAGATTAGAGTCTTCCCTCCCTCCTCCTTTCCTTTCAGCATCCACTTAGCATGACATGCATTCTTGGAGCAAGTGTTGGTACACCTTCTTATCAATGGCATTTTCCATATTCCTAATCAGAGCTACATAGCACTGGAGAGCTGTCATGTTTGTGCTTAGTGTAAGGCCTGAGAATGAGATTTTGTGCCAAAATACAAGGGCATGTGACTTACCACAGGCATCAGGTATGCCCTGAAAAATGCTGAGGTGCTCTCTCTACTAAATTAAAATCCTCTAGCACCTTCAGAGCTGTGACTTGAACTCAGGTTCTGAACAGCTGGAATGTTAGGCAGAAGCAGATACCAGTGGATGGAGAAAAATTATATATCCAGAGTGCAAAAAGGAGCATGATCCACACAGTGTCATCCCAAACTCATTGGGCTTGCTGAGAGGTAAAGCTTATTAGTTCATGCCTCACATTAGCTTCCTTTCACAGGCAGGCTGCTTCCTGAGGCTAAACCAGCGTGCTGGCACATGTGCTACACCATATTGTCCTACCAGCTCATTTGGCAGAGCTCAGACACTCTGCACTCCTCTCCTCGTGTGCTGTAGCTCCACTCCAGGGAGCTGGGGGGGCAACTGATGGCTGAGGGGTGGCTCTTTACACCAGCACACGTGTGGTGCTGGTAGGCATCTACAATCCTGCCCTTAGAAATCTAGTCCTAGATGAATGTAGGTTTCCAGAGCTGATGGATAGATGACTGCAGGAATAGTACAAGACACATTTTTGTGGACCACTGACAGAGCAATTCCTTTAAAAGATGAGAATGGTGCTTTCCCAGCTCACACTGGTGCTCTGGATAGACATCCAGACAAAGTGATCCTCCATCAACACCTCACTTAATGAAAGACCCACATTACTGTCAGTTTCATGAAAATGCACACTTTTAGAATATTTTCTGGACCTTTGCTTTCCTTCTCTTTATAACTTCATTTATGTTTGTTCTTAATTATGCTTCTGTTTCTTTGCTATCTTCTATATCCTAGGAGCCATGAGTTTAGCAGCCAACTGCTTGATTACTTTCTTAGGAACAAGACAGAACACCTGCCTGTTCAGCAATAGGAGATTCTGTGCCTTCCACAGTAGGCAGGCTAGGAGTGCACTGCCCTTCAAAGACCACTAGCCAGGTAAACAAAACATATGGAGTCCAAAAATGTTCTATATTTCTCAAATCTTGTTCTTCCAGTCCCCTCTTTCCCCTGGAAGACCCTTTAGCCCTGACAGATGAATTGCACTCCTACTGCCTATTTCCCTCACTCTTCTCAAAGCAGCTCTAGTAGCTCTGTGCCAAGATGGCATTTTGCCACCCCCAAACTGAGCATTACTATTTCAAAATTTTACTTCTTACTGCTACCGAAAAGCAAGTTTTGGATCATGAATAGGGTCAAGTATGTGTAATCTTTGTGTTTGGATCCTGACAATAATACTGGATAGTGTAAATGTTTTTCATTTATTTTGTTACTTTTTGTTTTCCTCTTTTCTTCTCATTACTTGGTCTCTTTTATCTTTCCTCCTCACGTGTAAAATTAAAATAGAGATCACTTCAGAACTTTTAGAAAATCCCTCCCCCTCCCCCTAAAAAAAACTCAAACAAAAAAAATCCAACAAAACCCCCTAAAAATCTTTCCATGCTGCTAATTTCACATCTGCAAAAGTACATACAAAAAACCTCTACCACCCACTTTTGGTCAATAAATATCATTACTGCAAACAAGCATGAGTTGTAGGAGCTGGAGAAATCAAGATGCGCTTTTGACAGGTTCATTTGGCAGTGTGGGAGGTATTCTACAATTCTAAAAATATGTTCTATTTTCACAGACATTTTGAGATGTCTCTGTAAGTTCTCTTACAGAAGATGGCCCAGGGCCCATATGGTACAAGTCAATCTGACAGATGTTATATAATAATGTTTCTTGATTAAACTAGTACAAGACATTCTCTTCTCACCAACCAAATAACAAGAAAGAAAGAACCCATCCATTCTGAAATTAAACACCACCAACTACACTGACATGCTAGGGCTGGAGACCTTGCTATAAAGAAAGTTCTGGTCACGTTTGGGAAATCCTTGTCCCTCCATGTCCCCTCTGTAGGAGGGGTCCATTACCAGAGGAGGTGAAGTGACAAACTGGACTCGTTAGTTCTAGAGCTCACATCCATTGAAAGACAGATTAGGGAATAGCAACATACACCAAAATAATTCATTAAAAGGAAAGCAGTAGGAGGAGAGGGACACATTACAGAACTGACAATAATTTCATTACTTTGCACAGAGAAACTGGAAGCAACTCATCTACACGGAAAATATGTATGATATTTTTTGGGAGTAAATAAGGTCATCAAAGATTTTTTATCAGACATTGCAGAAATAGGAATCAGGTAAATTTTGACATATATATCTCACATATTTTGAATATGTTATTGATACATACAAGGACACTTTGGAATATTTTCCCAAGGGAATTTGCTGAAGAGGCCTTGGGCATGAGGCATCTTCTAGGAGCTCATTATGAATATCACAAAATAAAAAAGAAAACAACTTCATGCTTTTCTTCAAGTTACTCAAAATTGCATCTGAATCTCTAAAGCTGTTGATGAGAGGGAAAAGGATGTAATGAGACCATGCCTATACTGCCAACAAAAAAAGACAATTTAGTTCTGAAACATCTGTGCCGATCATCTAAATTAAACATGAAAAAAACCCCAAAACTGTAACTGTCTTTAATGCCTATGGCAGAAAAAGCTTCAAGCTCTTCCACATAGACATTTTATTTTCCTATACCAAATATGGTCATGAAGACTGAAGTTTCTGGTTTTCACTCATTTTTGAGTTGTTAAAATTGCTTTAAATGTTTAAATGTAATTTATATGTGCAGAGCCTCCCCACATTATGTTGTGATGTGGAACTAATTTTGCAAGCCTGCTTTTCTCTTTGGTATTTTGTTTATATTAGCAGTCATGTGGAGATGACTGTAATTCATTATGTCATGAATAAATTTTTACAGAACTGGATCTTCAATCTAGATTCAGTATGACTGAAATCAGAGGACATGTTATACCATAATGCATTCCTTGATCTAGAACTTTGTTACCTTTTACGACTTCTTTCTTTGCTTCTCTCTCTCAGAACAGTTAATCATCCTGTCTTGTTTAGCTGGTAAAAAATGTATGCTTATGTGAACACAGCAACCTCAGATACTGAGGACAGGACAAAAAAATCCTCTGGTCTGGTGATACAGCTCTATATCTGTGTCAGGGTTGTCAGTCACTCTCAATTTCATGCTATTTATTCTGATGTAAAGCCATTTAAACATGTAGGAAGACTCTCATTCATTTTATTGGTCTTGGCATGCTTGCCAAAGTCTCAGCTGAAGCAACAATCTTCTGTTCATCTTGTATGAAATTAGACTTCATCTTATTGTACCAGAACTCCTGGGAACTAATTACAAGTCTATTTTTATGGTAAAACAAGCATATTAAAAGTTTACAAATTGGGTGTGTGTTTGCTTTCCCTAGCTCACATACTGTGCTCTGGAGTATTATTCCCACATGTAAACAACATTGCAATATAAATTGCCTAAGTGGCTTCCCTGTAGTCAGAAACAGCTGTTCAGTGTGCTAGTTACTCCAGCTTTTTTCAAAAACAGACACTAAGCCCCCTGAACTAGTTCTCTTTCAAGTGAGTAGCAAACTGGGATACTGTAGTAATTATTTGCCTCATTAATTTTTTGTTTTGTATTTTAGAGTAAGCGCCCATTCACAAAATGAATACACTAATGCTAATTGATCAAATCAAAAATCACATGCCTAAACAGAAGCACTCAAGAGTATGTGTCACTTGTGCTTAATGTTTATTGTATGCTTTAGCATTTTGATAAACAGAGTTCTAACACACCAGCTTTCCCTACATCCTTGTAAATGGGTGGGGATAAATTTGATTCCTTGTATCCACAGTTACCTTTAGAGAAGGGGTTGGTTGTTTTGGGTTTTTTTTCCAAATGCAAGGGCCAGGTATACCTTTGTTTGTTAAAATAAGAAGAGTTGCACATATTATTTGGTAATACCAGGTGACTAAAGCTCAGAGAAACACCAGGCACTATGAGAATCATGATAAAACTATAGATTTCTGGAAGGGGGAAAGAAAGTCACTGCTATATTGCAGATGAGCAAACAAAGCATTTTTGTGGATGAGCGTATCTCTGTGCAAACAGGGTAAGCACAAAACACCAGATACACAAATGCTAAAAGTTACAACTTCCCTGATATCTTTGTATCTCTCTGGCACTCTCCAAATAATAACTATTTTTTGCCTCCTTTAGCATTTGAGACTATAAAGATCACAGACAATATGCAAGAACCATCAGTAAACACTATCAATAGAATATTAATATTTAAGTGCTCTAACACTGTAGTAGTAATATCAAAAATCAACTGTGGCTTTCTCCAAACTAACTTTGTAGTAATAGTGATTGTTCATTTTTGGCACACTTATTTTAACAGAAGTCTCAGCAGGTACAGGAGTAACGTTTATCTAAGTGGGAATTTTAGAGATGAGACAACTGGCAATGGAATATGACACAAAGAGATGTTTCAATTGATGTTAAGGGGTGCCTATGTGGTGATGGAACAGTCCAGTGTATATTTCTCCTGCTGTGACACCAATACATTGTTCTGAGCAAAATAGAAAGTCTAAGCATTTTGGAACAAAGAGTTTTATCATTAAAACCATTAGAAGGATTAACCCCAGTGGAGCTGGGCTTTCCCCATGATAGGGAGGGTGTGGTATACTTGTTTAAACAGGCACTCCTTACAATTGTCCCAGTCCTACCTGGGGTGAACAAACAGGCTTGACTCACCATATTTGTCAAACTTTAAAAAACTCTGTCAATAGCAGCATGAATGTTGCATAGGACTTCCTCTGAAGAAGATTTAATACCAGACATCAACATTTATTTTCTTAGCTATTGTTTCCATAGACTTATAAAAGTGACATTAAGTCTTGTAAGAAAACTTAATTTTGAGTAGCATTTGCATGGCTCCAATCACTGAAGAAAAACTCTCATTTTATCAGGAGTTCAAAACTTTCCTACTGCTAAGGATTACTGAAGTCACATGGAACTGCTGTAGACACCTTCTGGATGATGCTTTTCAACTGTTCTGTTTTACCAGATATATCTGGCTCGGCAGGGATTGGCCCAAAATACCTGAACTCTAACAAATGGCAGCTGATGTTGAAATTAGATACATAATATGGAAACTTCTCCCCAAACTGTTAGTGGTAAAGCAAGCAAGCCATTAAAAATTAAAAAAAAACTTTTTAAAAATTACTTTAAAAGACAGTCCTAACCAGGACTTCGACTTGACCCTTCTGCCTTTATCAACTAAAGATGTTGCCACAATTCACAAAGAAAGGAGTAACCAGAACTTCAAAGCTATTGAAAGGAGGGAGACTTGCAAAAGTGTCTGCCTGAGTGATTTTTTTAAAACTTGTAGTTGCCCCTGGTGCCTCTCTGTATGCAGAAGATCCTAAATAGCTTTGCTAATATGAGTCTAAGGAACCAGTTTGCCTACAAAACAGAAATATTCAGTGGACTGTGATTAAAATTTTATTACTGCTTACTTTATTTTTCATTTTCATTCAAAATTAATGTGAGCTACCTACTCTAGGCAGAATATATGTGACCAGGTGCTTTTATAAAGTATTGCTTCATATGCAGATATCAGGTAGCACCAATAAGGAGAAGTAGTAATACTACAGAATAGTGTATGAAAGAGAAATTGGCTGCCTTATCAAATGATGCTAAATGTTTTTGCTCATTAGGAAGCAGGTAATTTCAAAAGTAACTCAGCAGAAACCAAGGAGTGCATTTATCCCATTTAAAAATCACCCATTGTGTTTATCCATCATATTTCAACTCATATTCTTAGCCTAATAATTCTTCAGTTACTACTATCCTCATTTAAACTTTGGACCAACTGTTCTACTATATCACCTGTTACATGAATGCAGAACACTTACTCCAAGCTGGTAGTCTGAAATATAGAATTAGAAATAGATCCTGCATGTTATTCTATTTAAAAAATAAAAAATAAAAAAATTTGTTGTCAGTTGGACAGCTCTGAACTACAAACTTGAAGCATAAATAAAATTTGAACACCCCCATCTCCTCTTTATTTCCAAATCTCACACATTCACGTTACTTTGACCTTACTAACTTTATGAAATACTCAGTGTTGAGCCAGGCTTACAGTGTGGGGGTTCTATAGTGTGAAATTAATGAGCTGGATGGGATCCCTTATATTTGGGAGGCAGAAGGAAGTTCTGTGGGGAGGTGTGAAGTCTACTCATGTCAGTGGAAATGTGTTGTGTGGGCACTGAGGTGCCTTTAAGAGGAGTTCCATAACCTGACATTTTCTTGCTTTCAAGAGTTTTCTCTGCCTGGATGTCATTCTTAGTCAGCCTTACTGATTCAGGCAAAGTTCTTCTACACATGAATCTGCACAGTCAGTGGGGAGGTACTCAAAGTAAGGCTAGCGAAGCCAGTCACAGGTTCTGACGCCACAAAAAGCTAAATTCAGCAAGCTCACAATGTACCAACCCTAACCCAGGCTGAATTTGGAGCAGAAATATTCTGTTTGAACACGATACAGGCTCTGGCAGTGTAGGTTGAGTGGGACTGGAAATGGTCAAAATGCTTTATCATCATCTGAAAGCAGGAAATCCTTATCTACTAAGACTAGGGGGAGGGGGTTGGGTCTGGGATATTTAGTTCTTTTTTGTTTTTAGCATTGGAGTCTGTTTCCTTAAAGTCTTGAACACCAGCATTACTTTGCCATAAAGTTCATAACACTTCAGAATAAGCATGAGCCTGCTAAGGGCAAATGTGTATGCATGTACAACCTACATGTTGAGAAGTATATTTGTGCTCTCTGGATGGAAGTTCATGTAGAATTCTTTTAATTTGAATTCTTTTTAAAATTGTTAGTCTTTGATGTAGACTTTATCTCAGGTGATTTATGAATTTGCCGAAGGAAAGACCAGAATGAGAGCTCCTAATTAGCACTACCATAGTCAGTACATTCTTCAGCTGTCATCTGTCAACTTTCACCTCTTCTTTAACCCGCAAAAGGGAATTTCAAACCCAAATATTTGTTTGAATATAAAATATTCTTTGGTACTTACCAAATTAATTCTGCCTTGTTAAACTTTTTGCAAGAACTAAAGGAGAATTGTTGTGCTTTTATGAGTTTCAGAGTGTTTGCAGGTAAGTGTTGAATAGGCAGGTACTGCAACTTTTGGGATGTTTTGTGCAGGTGTCTGCAGGATAGGTAACACTCCCTGAAAAGAGATTTAGCAACTTTTAATGCTGGGTTAAAATTACACTTTGATCAAACCTTACATTTAATTCTCTCTCTTTTTCTAGTGAGCACATACCTCAGGTAATCTCACTTTATCACACTAGCCTGTTTGATCATTCTCCTAACTAAATTTTGATGGAGGGAACAGAATAATTTTCCTTTTTATTCAATTATTCTCAGACTCAGAAAAAAAATCAACTTTTGGCTGGAGTATTACTTGCTTGCTTTCTAGCCAAAAGGAATTTTTAATATGCTTGATCAGAAATTTACCTCAGAGTGTGAGCATGGGGGAAAAAAAAAAAAACACTGTTATTGTTTTGAACATCTGTTTAACTGTAATGGAGAGATGTTAGAAGCTGAAATTGAGTGAAAAACAGTTTCAATTTGCTTGAGTTATAGACTGTTAGAAACAGAACTCTGCACTTGGTCAAAGCAATTTTTTCTTCAGTAACATGGCATGCTGTGGTGTTTCATGGCTAATATGCTGAAGAGCAGGGGCTGGGGGAGTATTTCTGTGCATTTTCAGATAGACCTGACAAAAAAACTTTGCAAAATGGAACACATCTCTCAACAAAAGTTATTTGCCCTTCGCTGAAAATGTTCATTGAAATAAACCAAATCCAAGTGCAATAATTCTGAATTTTAAGGGGAAAAAAGAAAAAAAGGAAGTGTTTTGGTTTTAGGTTGTTTTCTACAGGAGTAGAGGAAGCAATACTGTTACCTACAATTGATTCTTTCTGTTTACCAAAGGTGTACAGAGTCGAATTGCTCAGTAATGCTGGATACTGTTTAGGAACACAGTGATACAGGAGCAGATCTGAGGTGTGTTGCACACAGACTTCCTTCTGACAGCTGAGGTATAAAGGCCACCAGAGTAGGCAATTATGCACCTTCCCAGTAAAATTACTCCAGACTCAGGTAGCTACAAGCTATGACCAAGGACATGCTTTTAAAACTAGATGTAGATTGTATCATACTTATTTCTGCAGATTTTTTTGATGTTTGCCTTGCAACAAAGTACACAGGGAAAAACTCAGTATAAACATAGCTCCACAAAGGCAAATAAAATTTATTCAGAAGAAGGTAGAGCTGATCAAAAGAATAGGGCAAAAGGTATGAAAATTTTGATCAAGCTATATGAACTGGGTAACAGAATTCTTTTGCTACCTGAAATTTTAATGAGTCACCTGCAAATTAAAGGTGATCTAATGATGTGAAAACAAAGTTGTGAGCAGTGCTGACTTCAGTTGCTGTAACTTGAAGTCACTAATTTGTATAACCAAGGTTTGGACTTTGCTAGCAGTAGGCAAAATGGCTTAGATGTATACAGGACATAAATATGGGAAGCAGATGGAAGAACACAGAAAAAGCACATTAAAGAGAAATAATAGTTTTGGGAAGAGTTAACTTTCTGCAGCATGATGTGTATTGAAGTTAGGCTGTACTCTTAAATGAAATAAATGGACAAGGTTTTGCATGGAGAAGATTACAGCAAAATGCCAACAGATTGCTGTGGAGAGCTTGGCAGGAGATAAGTGTTGTTATTCGCAGTAAGAGAACATTAAACTTAGCAATAGCTCTCTGAAGTAAACCTGAAAACTTGCAACTATTTGAAAAATACTCAGCGACTGATTAACAGGAAAAAACCAAGATTCCCATGAATTTCAGCGTAACATGGTGTTCAATCATGGAATAGTCTGGGTTGGAAGGAATCTCTAGCCCAATGATCAGGGACATATTCAGCTGCTCACAGGCCTCACCCTGAAAAGCTTTAAAATTTGTGTTCATCACATTCATTACGCATTACATTACTTTTTTCCCCTCTAGCTTCTGGCCTCTGTAAAACTATAGAAAGTAACTTCTTTTCCTGCATTTTATGGGGAAAAAAGAAAAAAAATGTCCTGCAGCTGGAATGGGTCTAATTACAGGATGTTGTTAGTATATCTTTTATATAGTTTTCCATTTAATTTTGAGTATGTTTTACCATTTGTTTTGGTTTAAATTACTGAAGTTTTTCATTGATTAATAACGTTTTGTTGGAAATATAGTGAAGCAAAAGAAGTCTTATGATTGAACTTTGAAAAATTTATAATTTTTTTTATAGACATACTGTTTTCTTACTTTTCTGATATTTCTTTCCATAGTAATGTATTCACTTGTTGCAACATAATTGCCTTCTTTGCAGACACAAGCATGTTATGTACTGTCACTGCTATTTATATCTTATTTACTTTTAAATATAAATGACTATCTAAAAATAATGGAGTCGTTTTGCCTCTCTGAATCATGGTATCTCTTACTTCAGTAAAGGAATTTTTATATGACAGTGAGATTACTTTCTTTATTTAAACCAAAATAGACTATTAATAATTTGTCTGAAAGACCTTTAATTCTTCACCAATATTTTTAGATACAACTACTTAATGTTCAGCACTGCAGCTCTCACACAAGAACACCTTCCAACTCTCATCTACAAGTGCAAGAGGAAACACAAAAGAGAAGAAAATCAAGGTAATAATTTTTTATCTAAATGTTACATGTGATAGGATAAAACATAATGGCTCTACTTTTGTGTTGGGTCATCTCAGGACAATCTGTAAAGTATTGCATTCTCATTTCAATATTTTGGGCTGCTTTTTCCAGTTTCCTAATGTTCATAATTACACCAACTTTGAAAATTACTCTTTCGTATCTATTGTAATCCACTTTGCCTTAAGATGTAAATACCATTCCTCACCATGCATTCTTAGGAAAACCAAAAGGCTATAGATTCACCAATTTCACAGCATGCAGATACAACAAACAGCTATGACTTTTTGGGCTTGGGGTTTCAGGTGGCAGTTCTGTATAATCATAAAAAGCCCTTATATCAGAGGATTGTGAATATTGTTCTTTTAACAAGCCCATATTGCATATAAACTCCTTGAAGATTAATATTCCCAATCACATACAGAATGTGGCCATCATTTGAAAAACTATGGCTGGAGGGTCACTAACATCATTAGATTTACAGTTATGAAATGAAATCAGGTCCCAGACCACAACTAGATGCAAACATTCATTGAAATTCCAAAATTCCCCCCTCTACTTTAGAAATACACAGCTGCTTTATGAATTTTTAATTTGTTCCTTTTTATTTCAGGCTTTATTACTCCCTGACATTAGCCAAAATACTATACAAACAGGAGCAGATTACTGCAATATATTCAGCTTATCTTTAATTGCTTCATTCTGGAAACGGGAGATTCTCCAGACAAATCTGTATTATTACAACATCATGCAGTTCATGTTTACTGCAGTGACATAAAGGGAAGGAAACTACAAACCTCCCCACACCATTATAAAGAAACAACCAAAAACCAAACTCCAAACAGGTGTTGAGACACTACTTGGTCTCAGTCCTTCATTAAAAACACGTCCTTGTGTACGCCCCTGATTCTCATGGGAGCCTTTGTGCTTTATGTCTGTATCTCTGTGGGCTTCTCACTGTGAATAAAGGCTGTGCACATTATTGCTGGGTAGCTACAAGCATCAAGGCAACTGAGGGACCAGTATGCCAAGGTGACCTCCAAGTTACAGGGCAAGATCAGGAGGGACGGGTTTGTCACTTGCCAAGTGCAGAGCCCAAAAATAATGGAGATCAGAGAGTTCCACAAGCCTCTCTAGGCTTTACTGGGATTGTCTGGTTTTAAGTAGAAACAACAGAAATAGATCTTTCCCTTGAAAACAAACATAAAAAATCTGAATTATTATTCTGAATTCAAATACCAGCTGGCAGAAGTGGAATTCCCTCTTCTGAATATACAACATCTAGGACTGAGACCAGGCATGGCGAGCCAGCCATTTCTCCATCCTTCTCATTCATCCATCTCCACACACAATCAATTGAAACTAGAATTAAATTGGGTTTTAACGTAAACTTGCTAGTCCCATCAAAATTTTGGGGTAGATAATTGTCAGATTAGCAGTGACATGATTACTCCTGCTCGTGTGATCTGGTGGTATCTATCCACGAGGTCTGGAATGTGATTTAGAAGTTTTATGTAACCTGACACTACTTACACTCTCCAAGATTTTTCCAAGGCATCACCAGCTTCATATAAAAACCTTTCTGATGAGACAACACCAAATAGTTTTTCTTACTACATTACTATAGCTGACTTGTGCCACTGCTCATACTTTTAAAATGGATCTGACACTGCTGAACAGAGGCTTTGCAATGAGTTTACAAATTAGGATTGCTGGATGGTGCTTTCCAGTCAGATGTGGCAAGGATTCATGTTTGGATGTGTCTAACACATGCCACACACAGATGAACAGCTGTGTCACTGAGCAGAGTTCTAGATCTCTTGGTGTGGATCCTCATCCTTGGCATGCATTGTTTTCATTGTGGTATTACATGTTTACTGTCTCTCAACTATTTTCTTTTTTTTTTTTCTTTTTATGGAAGAGATATACTCCCATGTACTGTTTCTTTGAGATTTTTTTTTTTATTGCCTGGAAAATTTAGTGAATGAAAATAGTTTTTCATGCTCTGAGCTGATGCTGGAAAGACCAAGTGGAATTTTACCAGATTTTATCAAACATTCACTTTTGAGCAGAGTAAAGTCAGAGAAAAAAAAAATTCCCTAAAATGATGGGCCCTAATGACAGAAATTTTAATGAACACATCTCATCATCCATAACATCTTTTCATTGACTAATTGCTTCGTGAACTCCAAAGCCACAGAGCACGTGAGGAGCATTGAACTGAGGAAGGTTCCCTAATTATTTTACAATCCTGCAAACCCCAGGTGAAGTTATGACTTTGGAAGAGATGACCTTTGATACCTGAAAAAAAATTTCTCAGAAGGCAATTCAGATAATTTTTCTCTGGGAAGAATGATAAAGATGCTGATTAAATAAAAACCTGGTCTCTAACAGACTACAGAGAACTTTACAAAGCTTCCTTCCTCTAGGAGCACACTTGTTCTGTTCACACATTCCAGGTGTTCACAGCAGAAATGTGGCTAATTAGAAATAAATTGTTTTTCCCCTTAAAATATTAGGTTTAACTGGCAAACTAATAATGACAGAAATAAAGTTGGGACTTGCAAGTAATCAACTCATATTTGATTAAATATGATACCAATAACCATAATCTGTAGATCAATTGATTAATTAGTTGTGTCTAGAAAAAGTAGTAATTCTTTGGCAGAATAAAAACCTCACCTCCATTTCTACATACACAATGTTCTAACACCAAGGAAAGGAAGAAAGAAGTATAGTTCTCTAAGAAGATATATTTATAGATCAATGAAAGGCAAAAGGAACCACAAGGAGAGCCTTCTAGAAATAAAAGAAATCTAGGGATAATAAAGAGAAGAACAAAAATAATGAGAGAAATGAGGCTGGGGAGAACACTGAAACCATATAGAAGGCTTATGAGCTTTGAAAGTGACTCATTGACTGCAGATGAATGGTGAAGATATTTGTACTTCCTGAATGGCATTATTTCCAGAACAGATTTCCCCTGCTCCTATATAAAACAAAACCTGCTCCATTGATTTTATGAATGCTTTACTTAATGTGCCATGAAACATTACATTAATTTAATGTTGAGCAACCTAGCCCAATAATTGGCAACTTCTTTTTGCAGGTTTTCCAGCAATCCTCTAAGCTGGGGCCTGAAACATGGTAATTAACTACTTACTCAAAATACATTAAAATTAAATGTATGGCTCAGGACATCCAGATTTTGAAAACAGTTGGCTTGTTAGGATAAACTGGTGCATTCTGAAAATTTGGATGTTGTAGCCATTTGCAAAAGCCAAGGATTTGGCCTTTAGAAAGGAATAAACTTGTCACATTTATTGTGGATTGATTTATATTGTTTTAAAAATGATTTGGTGAGCTTTTAAAATTTTTTTAATGTAATTGTGTGTTCTAAGACAATAACATGGATTCTCCAGAGCAGGATTTTTAAAATTTAATTCCAAAGATTTACATAAATTCTCTGAGGGTAAATCACTGTAATTTGAAGGAAGAGCCCTACCCAGCTGTGCCTCAGGTTTTAAGTAAAAATTTTTTTCTGGGTTGGAAAAAACCCCAGCTCCTAAACAAAGCTAGAGAATTAACTCCACAGAACAAGTACTATTTCTGAGTACCCTGACAAAGCCCCTGCCCTATTACTTAAGAGTGAAATCTAAAGAGTTGTAACTTCAGATATGTTTGATGAGAAGCAGGAGAGACTTGAGTGCTGAGCGGGGAAACTGTTGAATCTGGAGAGCTTGATGAACATATGCCACTGTAGGTACTCATGCAGATGAAATACCCCTCATGGTATGAAACAGGTGCATCAAGCAGTGCTGTAGAGGAAATAAGGTCAGGAAGAGCTAAATTCCATCAAGACCTCACCTCCAAATACACCACTCTGATGGTTTCACAGGTCATGATTAACACAGGCCATGACTCAGCAAACCCTGAAATATGTTAATTATTCAAACACTCCCTTAAAGTAGATAGTCTTTCAGTTAAAGTCAAGATTATACTTTGTTGGATCACTGCTGTTACCAACATTTCCTCTTTTGCTTGTCAGCTGGTGGGAGAATGGAAAAAAAAACAAAAGAAACTCTCCCATTCACTCTTCCTTCAGAAGAAAACTCTGTTCTTCTCCCATATTCTCTTACCATTTGCATTCTTCTCCATACCCACAATATTAGAAACCACTCACCTGAATAGCCAGCCTGTCTTTCTCAGCTTTCCTTGGAGTTAATGGGGAGAGAAGCTCCTTCACAGAGCAATTTGCAGCAGGAGCTGTGTCCACGTGGGATGCCTTCTGGAACAGGGCTTTCTGCCCTCTTGCTTACCCAGGTGTATGGGATCACCAGTTAATAAAAATGGTTACACTCCAGCAGTTTAACTTTGCTCTCAATACAGCTTGAAAACTCAAGGAAAATTGAAACTATTTTTAAAAACTTTAAAAAAGGTCAACATTCACCAATGAGGGAATTTACCTCTTGTCTTTTTCTTGAGTTAGATAATCTGAGGAAGTTTTATGTAGAGCAAATCTAATGTGAAGATAATGAGACCTTTCCACTTAGCGAGTTTGTGTAGCCACATGACTTTTATTTTTAAATCTGGTGAATTTTTCTAGATTAAGTTTGCTTTTTTAAGTGTATTTTTTTTATTTTGTGTGTGAGTTCCTGTCCTACCAGGTTGAATAATATGGAGTTTTGTACATTTGTGTAATATCTGCAGAGATCCACAAAGCATTCTTGTAGTTTGTAGTGCCTGACACTGTGGATATGTCACATTCCTAAAAAGGGGACAGACTGTGTTTCTTGGGTAAGTTACACTTTGGCTATTTGCAGTAATTTTCTGCCTTTGAGACCCTTGGGGAGGGTTTGAAGGCTGCCTTTTCCCCCACTGAGATGCTCAGCCAGGATGTGCTCTGCATTCAGCAGTCCTCTCAACCCTCTGCTTGCCCTCACACTGACACCAGCTCAGGCTTTCTCCCTTCTTTTACTTCATCACTGTGAAGATACAGTGCAAGATCCCAGCCTTCCCTGGCCCTGTGTGACACACACAGCTGGGAGTCCTCTCCCTTCATACCTGGCCATGAAGTGAAAGGGTGGCCGTGACTCGCCGAGACCCCAGTGGTGCTAAACTAGACTTCTGACAGGACAGAAGTGCATGCTTCTATCTGCTTTAGTTAGCAGAAGGAATGCACCAAACATTTAGGAACTATTTAAAAATAGAGGAGTGTCCCCTTGCTGGCTTGTGCTCCTCACCACAGGCAATTTAAACATTGCTTCTTAATTGCTTCTTAACTGGTTGGACACTTCATTTATTTTAGCTTATGCCATAGTATTGCAATCAGAACCTCAGCATTCCCAGCTGTTACATTCTTAAGGGCAATCTATGGTATCTCTTCTCCTTGGGTTCTAATTTACCCACACAGTAATTTTTCTGTCCTGAGTGCAGCTGGCTTTACTGCAGAAGTGAACTTGCATAGACTTCCATCAAGTCAAAATCTTGAAAAGAGGATCAGATCAGGGAGGTGTACACTTTAAGGTTAATATAATCACAGACAGACACACCCCACCTATTTCCCTCCCTACTCTAATTCCTTCAAGTGACTTCAGGACTTAAAGCATAAGAAAATGGACTGAGAAAAGCTAAATGTTACTAGGGATGTGTCACTGATACATGCTCTCCAAGAATCTCACACTTAATTTCTTTTCCTTTATCAACTAAACCTTTCTTTTATTGGTTGCAAGGTCGGTCCCAGAGACTCCAGCCTGCTTGCTCACTCTAATAACATGTACACGGCTGGCTGAACAAATCCCTAAATCAATATAATCACTATTTCAGAGAAGAGCAAAGAAAAAAATTGTTCTGGGAAAGCAAGCAGTATTAGAGTTGGTAAGAAGCACACAGAATATTTTAGAAATCTTGCTTGATTCAACTCTTTTTCAGCTGAGCTGAACCTGAAGTATTTACTGAACTGAATAATTTTCCAAGTATGTCAGAACATATCTCCCATGTCAAACACATGTACCTATGAATACTTTAGTCTGCAGGCTGATGTACAGCCTCCAGCAGACAAAGTTGTAGAATTCTTAAGTGGCAAATGACTTAGTTCTCCAAAACCAAACTTACCTTAATTATTTGGCTTAGTTTTCCATTTATCTGCTGATAATATGTAAAGGGTGTTTTTAGCTACCAATAAACATGGAACTATCAGACTGGTTTTGCAAATATCATCAATGCCGGAACAAACCTCAACGTAATTCCTGCATGAGTCAGCAAATATGGTTGGACCAGACCTCCTTTCCCTGTGTGTGCTAACCATGGCCAAAATGGTGTGAGTGACACAATGCTTGCAGCTTGATTTTGCTTTCTCTTGAAAACAAACCAAGGGCAAAAGCCCCATTTGCTGACTTGGCTGTTCATCACCTCCACGTCACCATGGAAAGATTATTGGAGACACCATTTTTCCAAAATTAAATAGGATGTGTTGCTAAAAGTAAGAGAGGTACCTATTGTCTGCAATTCTTTAAAATGCTAGAAAACCCATTTCCATATAGAGAGTTTTCAAGTAATGAAAACTGTCATGAAATATGGATGGACATGACCTTTTCTATTAAAAGCTCACACTTCTTGACTGAGAATGGGACATCCATATTTAAAACTTTTTTCACAAAGTCTGTTGCCAGGCCATGGTCCTACTGAGAATCACACCAGAATGCCAAAAAGTCAATGTTTGCACCATTCTGTAAGGTTATTTATGATAAATTTAAGAAAGTTAAATGGAATTAAAACTTGCCAAGGATGTGAAAGGCAACAAGAAGGGTTTCTATAAGAAGGTGACAAAAGGAAGTTTAGAGAAAATGTGGGCAAATTACTCAGTGAGGTGGGGGACCTGATTATGCAGGGTGTAGGACAAGGCTGAAGTAATGAATGATTTCTTTGCTTTAGTCATTACTAGTGGGACTGGCCCTCAGGAATGCCAGGTCCCATGGACCAGGGAGAAAGGCTGGTGGAAGAAAGTTGTACCCTTGGTGGGGAAGATCAGTTCAGGGAATAGTTAAGCAACCTGTATATGCCTAAATCCATGGGCCCTGACAGGATGCACCCATGAACGCCAGAGTTCATTGCAAGGCAATAATCTATAATCAATTATGGTGACCAGGAGAAGTTTCTGAAGACTGGAGGAAAGAAAATGTCACCCCCATCTTTAAAAAGGGAGAGAAGGAGAAACCAAGGAGCTACATAGGCCAGCCAGCCTCACCTCAGCTGCTTGGCAGAGAATGGAGCAGCTAATTTTGGAAAGCATTTCCAGGCGTATTAAGGACAGAAAAATCAGCAGCAGAAGTCAGCATGGCTTCTACAAGGGAAACTAATGCTTGACCAAATTGATAAACTTCTGTCAAGAAGTGGTGGGCCCAGTGGATGAGGGAAAAGCGCTGGATATCATACACCTGGATGTCAGTAAGGGTTTTAACCCTGTTTCCTATAAGATCCTCATAGACAAGCTGCTGATGCATGGGCTGGAGGAACAACAGTGAGCTGGAAACTGACTGAATGGCCAGGCTTAGAGGGAAGTGCAAATTCTAACTGGGGGCCAGTAACTATTGATGTATCCCAGGGGTCAACACTAAGTTCAATCATGTTTAACATCTTCATCAGTGACCTAGATAATGGGACAGCTTGCCCTCATAAAGTTTGTCTGATACAAAACTGGGCAGAGTGGCTGATAAGCCAGCAGGTTGTCCCATCATCCAGAGGAACCTTGGCAGGCTGGAGAAGTGAGCCAACAGAAACCTCATGATATTCAACAGGGAAAAATGCAATGTCCTACACCTGGGGAGGAACCACCCCATGCTGGAAGACAACCAGCTGGAAAGAAACTTGGAAGAAAATGACCTAGGAGTTCTGGTGAGCACCAGGTTGAACATGAGCAATGCACCCTTGTAGGAAAGACGTCTAAGAGTATCCTCTATTAGAGAAATTCTTGCCAGCAAGTGGAAATAATAAAATTCCTATCTACTCAGCACTGATGAGGCCACATTTGGAGCACTCTTTCCATTTCCAGGCTCTTCAGTACAGGACAGACATGGACATGCTGGAGAAGGTCCAATGTACAGCCATGTAGAGGATGAAGAGACTCAAGTATCTCACATATGAGGAAAAGCTGAGAGACCTTGGTCTGTTTAGACCAAAGCACAGAAGGGTTGGAAAGTTCTTTCTGGAGTACACAAATACCTGAAGGAAGGAGGCAAAGAGGAGCCAGGTGTTTTTCAGCAGTGACAGTGCTAGGGACAGTGGATATGAACTGAAATACAGGAGGTTCCTTCTGAACATCAGGAAACACTTTTTCACTGTGACCAGGGTGTCTGAGTGCTGCCACAGTCAGCAGTGAGGTTCTGAAGTCTCCATTGCTAGGGACACCAAAAAGCCATCTGGATATGGTCCTGGGCAGCTGGCTCTAGGTGACACTTCTTGAGCAGGTGGGGGTTGGACCAAGTGACCTCCAGAAGTCCATTCCAGACTCAACCATTTTGTGATTCTGCGAAGTTAAGACATTAGGGAATTGTATTTGAAGCAAAGTATCAATGTACTCCTCTCAGACATCCTAACAGAAGCAGCCTTGGGCAGTTTTAAACTGGGAACTTACTGCAGGTTCCTGTGTGCTTTGGGCTCCTGCCAGCTTAGAAGGGTGGAAAACTCTTAGCAGCTTCTGAAAACATGACTAATCCCAGAGGGCACAGATCTGAGTACCACATTTGATCTTTGTTTCTGGAAAAGCTTGCTGTACTTGTATTTTGTAAAGGAGAAGAAAGAGATATTTATATGTGAAGCTGTTTTAGAAAGAAAACACAGCTTGCCTTGGAAGACATTCATGGGTTTGAATTATCAAAATAATTGTAGAGTATTCCTCTCTCTTTGGTTTGTGCAGAGAGAAGATTAAAAATTTAAGTAAAAAAATGAAGATAAGATATTTTAAAGAGTCCTTGACTCTTCTGTTACAAATAAGCTTTCCAAATTTAGTGGTTTTTCCTTCCTTCAGAGAATAGTAAATTTGCAAACTCAGCATTAGCACAAATGCCACTTGTGAAACTTTAAATTAGTCCTTACAGTTAAAGTCATCTTAAATTCAAGATGGCTTTGCTCTAGTCACCTATAAATTTAGATTTAATGTTCATTTGATCTCCTTTCCTAAGCACATGAGTCAGGTCATGTTGTTTATCTTTATGGTGGCTGGACACAAAAGCAGAGACAGCTGCTTCAGTTCCTCGTATTCCCATGACTCCTGTATTCCCATGGCTCAGGCCAGAGCCGTGTATGACAGACAAAGAGCAAGTGCAGGCACATCCCTTTGCCTGAGAGTCCCAAAATGGATTTTTCTCAGTGTGACAGAATGGTGGGGGTGTTTCGCTGGAATCCTCATTGTGGGTTGAACACGCACATTTTGAAAGACATTTTAGTTTCTGTTTAGGCAGAGTTTACCCAAGGGACAGCTCCTTTCCTCTTGAGTTGGCTCCCTCATCAAAGAACCACAGGGTTGTCCGAGTTGCTTAAGTAAATGCTTGAACATGTACTTTAAAAATGGCAAAACACAATATTTTCCTTTGGTGTCAAGGTCAGAAATAGTTGATCTTTGTTTTACCCTCCCACTAAAAATTCATTCAAAATCAGACACCCACACTGTAATATTATAGTTTAAAGGAAAAGAATGTGCTTCAAGGCACATT
>VZRX01018714.1:314332-422419 GCA_013398075.1 Notiomystis cincta
TATGTTCATATTCATGCCAATAGCTTATTATGTAAACACATGCTTATCTCTAAAGCCTGGAAACATTTTAAAAAAGAAACCCTAACCACGGCACTACATATTTTAAGCTTAGTGCTGTTCATTCCGTCAGAAAACAGCAAAAATACTCCTGTTAAATTATTTACATGTTATTCTATCTAGTTTCTGCAAACTATCACAGTAGTAATTTATTTTTTGATGGTTTTTTTGCATTGACCAAAATACTACTGCAAAACAGCATTTCAGGGCCCTCCAGCTTTGCTATTGCATGAACAGACTCAGTGATTCACCTGGGCTGCTCACGAGTGTGAGGTTGCAGAAGGGCTGAATGCAAAACTGGATGTGCAGCTTATCTGCCTTCTCTCTTACAGCCTCATCCTCCCTTGCCAGGAGGTGGAACGACTGCTGGATAAATTCTCTCATGTGTAACGCCAGCATCCTCTAGTACTTCCACAGAACTCCAAATCAAATGTCAGTAAATAATTAATACAAATAAAATAGCGATGGTGTTTTGCTCACAGCAAGGGTTCTGTGTGCCAAAGAGAGGCAAGAAGTCTGTAGGAAGAGAAGAATGCCTCATTGCTTCACAATTGATGGGTTTGACAGATATCAGCAGAGTTTCATTCCTTGCTTCTGGCATGGTGGGGGGCCAGGGAGTGGCAGGGGGGAGCACAGGCCCTCCCTGGAAAGGCGGCTGTGTCTGAGGAGGTGGTGGTGTTGTGTAACCACACTGACAGAGTGCGTCACAACGTGTGACATGTGGCAGCAGAAGAGCCTTAAATAGCTCTCACCATCTTTTCTCCTCCGGAGGTTTTGAGGAAAATTTGGTTTTCTGAGTAATGTTTTATCCTTCCTGAAATCACCTGATAATATGGCTCAAGTTCCTCTAGAGAACATCTCCCTGAGTTGTTGGGGTGTTTTAGGGTAGAATCAGTGAGGATCTTGGTCTTTTAAGCCCAGATGTTAAAATTGTACACCCCAGGGACTAGGGGATGAATGTATGTTCATTAATCCTGGTGTTAAAATTGATCAATGTCCCTTCATGACCTCATCTGTGACAGAAGCTGGGGCTGAATTAATTCCTGCTTGCGTGGAAGCCATTATTAGAAAAGTGTCTGACAATGACTAAACTTTTCCCAATGATAGAGGATCCAATGCAAAATACAAAATTTTGTTTTACTGTTAATTATCATTTGTACTAAAATTTCCACTTTGCTTCTGAAGGTTCATGAACTTATCTGGATTCATCACCCACTCAGGACTTTGTTATTCACTTGTCTTCTAGACTTCAGAGACCTTATTACCACATTTCTGTTCTTTATTCTTGTACTTACAGACAGTAACGAAGCCACTGTTTATCTCTGTAAGCCAAATACATTGAGTTCTTTCACTCTTTGTCTCCAGGAGCTGCTTCTGCATGTTCCTCATTGCTCTGATCTCTCCAATTTATCTGGGTTGTGTTTGGTCTGTAACACCAAATTTGGACTAAGCATTCTAGCAGAGCACGTGCAAATGAGGAATACAGTGGAAGCATAATGTCAGCTGTGCAACTTAATATTCCCCTTTTACTGCTCCCAGATCTATGGTGACCACATAAGAACGCTGATCCCACGTGTCCAGTTCATCATCAGGGCCCCGAATCCTTTTCAGAGTCACTGCATCCTTCCTGTAATTGTGGCTTTCATTTTTCATTTCTGGTGTAATAATTTTTGTGGTACAGTACTAAAATGCAGGCTGTTATCCATATCCAGGAGTGCTGTGTCCTGCTGACCTATGCCCTTTGTGCTTTACTACACCTCAGATTGTGACATGGACTCAGTTTCTGTTAATTGCCTTCAGTCTTGTTGCAATTGCCTTCAGTCTTGTTGCACAAATTAGGAAACAACCTCCCAAAACCCTGGTGGGATGTCCCAAGACCCTGGGATTCAGCCTAGAGTCCCTTTTCTGCCCTCAGAGTTTCCCTCCTCCTCTGCCAGAAGATAAAACCCATTTCTCCTTGCACTGCTCTTCCATATTTCCTCCTGGGCCAAATTAACTTAATAGATCAGCATTTATTACTGATCCTCAGCGGAAATCCTCTTTTTATCCTAAAGTGAGATTTTGCAGCTGGCTGGCCAGGCTTTCTGAGACACAGCCCAGCAAAAGATGTTTTGCTGGTGAGACCCACTCAGAGTTCATGTTTCATGAGCACAAGTCTCCTTAAAATGGAATTTATTAAGCTGAGACTCAGCCTTTCTCAGGCATTTCAACATCCGGTCAGACCGTGTAACGCAACTTGGATTTTTCACCCATATTCAGCACTCACCTGTCACCAGGCCAAGGATGAGGCATCAGCTGGGGCTGTCAGTAGTCTCTGGGGTGGGGACTAGGGTACACCCATGGTGGCTGGGATTTAGGTTAAAAGTAGGAAGGTAGGAGCCACCCCACAGGGGTTTGCTGGTTTCCAAGATGCGCAGGCAACAGGGTCAGGTAGGATGCTGCTACTGAGGCCATGGATGGCAGCTGGGAATAGAAAGGCTACTGCTGGATGGGTGACAACCAAAATGAACAAAAATCTCTTAAGGGGCAGAAAATTAGGAACCAGTGACTGTGAGCTGAGAGCAGAGACTGAGGCAGCTGCAGATTGCAGATGAGCCTAGGTTCCCTTCCTTCCCTCCCTCCTCTTCTCTTATTCCCTTTCTCTTCTAACCTGACATAAGCGACTTTTTCTCCAGGCACTCCTTGTAGACAACATCAAAGCTGTGCATCTAGAAGGAAAAAGACTCTTGGAAGCAGCCTGTAGCTAAGCTGTCCTGGGCAAATAAATGTATTCTCCTATGTATGCTCTGGCCATTCAGATAGTTAAGGATGGTATTTGTCTTTTTCTTACTCTTTCTTTCCTTTTCTCTAAGATTGTCTTCAATGCTGTCTTTTTCTAGCAAACAAGACATATAAAATACAATAAAAGAATAAAGAAGGCAGTGTCCCCCAGTTTGCTTCCAACCCTTCCCATCACTGCCCCCAGCTTCATTTCCCATGCAGCAGAAGTCTTTGGTAAAACTTCCCCGAATATACTGCTCAGTAAACAAGCATTAATTAAAAGAATAAGAAGATGGAGATCAATGTTGATTTATAAACAGAAGACAGAGAGCTAATCCTGAATAGATAAATAGCTCTGAAATTATGTCTAAAAAGTGGATGGAAAGAGAACAAAATATCTGTCAAGTTCTTGGAGTGGAGAAGTAAGACCCAACTTCTGCTTGGCCCCAGGATTTGCATGTCTGGTAGAAAAGGGCAGGACTAGACTGATTTCAGGATACCAGTGCTAGTGAGGAGTCAGATGGGGATATACCAGAAACAGCTGATTTCTTTTCTGGGCTAAGTTTTTTATTTTAGGTTTAGAAAATGTTTTCATTCCCCTTATGCTGTCATGCAAAACGCTCCTAGTGATTCCTGAGATGTGTTCCCTCGCATGAGCTTTCTCCCCACCTTTGTCCCTGCACACCTCCCTTTCAGTCACTGAGAGAACTGTTATTTCCAAGATTCTCTTCCTATCACAAAAACAAAATCTAATTCCTTCCATCTTCTCCACCCATTTCTTTCTCTCTCTAATCCCTCAAAGAAAATTAGTTTCACCATATAACATATTTCCACTGTGGTATATGAATGTCATACAGAGGGCAGTGCTGCCTCTTCACAGGCTCTCCTGCTTCCAAATGTTACATCGCTCCTTGTGATATTTTTTTTTAGCAGGATTTGTTACTTTTTAAGCCAAAGAGGAATCCACTGCAGGAATGAATGTACACTGGCCTTGTGCCACCTAATCTTGAGAACTGAGATACTGAGTTTAACATTTCTGAGACAAACTGTAATGTGCTATAGGCTCTATGTGGCTTAACCTCTAAGGAGGGAGAAAAGGTGTTTGTTTGGGACGATTTAACAGAAGCAGTATTTAAAAAAAAAGACCCAGGCCAGCTGAAGGAAAGGCACCACCTCCTAGAAAGCAGTAGCAAGAATTTGCTTTCTGCCTTTCAGAAAAGAGTTTTTCAAATGGCAAACTGTGCCAAATTCTGCTTCTCTGTCACAAAGCCCATAATTTGCAGCATGATTTGATACTTGGTGCATGAACATCTGTGAAGTAATGACTGAGGAAGCATAGCAGTAAGTTCCCATAACTCTCTTAATGTTATATAGTGCAGTTTCTCCAAGGGAAATAAGAATTTACACTCTAAGGGGTCCTCCAACTATTTAAAGTATTTGTCTCTAGAGTATTTGTCTCTATCACTGCCATACAGTGATCCTGGGGCTGTGCTGTTCTCTCCTCCGGCTCTCGTGTGTTTTGTGGCTCCTCAGCAGGTTCCCTCATTATTTTGGAGGGAAATGCAGTCAACAGATTGAAGATCAAAAAGAGTCAAAAGCAAGACGTGAAATATCAGCCCAGTCGGAAGTGAACAAGTGCCATTTGATTTTCTCTGCAGAGGAAGCAGTCTAGCAATGCTCATACAGCTGTGCCCACTGTTTGGCACATACTGGGAGCTGTTTGATCACTTTTGTTGCCTGCTTAACCATCAACTGTTAGATTTGTTTTCCCTGATGTGGTAGGGCAGGGGCAGGGGGAGGTCAGTGTCACCCCAAGCTGCAAGAGATCGACAGCGATGTTTCCCCATCTGCTGACTGTAATTGGTTCCCTCTAGTCAAAGACAGAGTCTCCTCTCCTTCTCCTTCCTTATATTTCCAGCTGCTATCCCATTATGTTCCCTTGTGTTGCTGCTCTTTTTGGTGCTGTAAAATAGATGTAATGGCCTGAAACTGGACAAACAGCAGAGGCACAGCCTGCCCCAGAGTTTCAGACATAGCAGAACATGGTGGGCCTGGAACAAGTCTTCGAGGGCTGTGCAGGGATGGTACCTAATCCCTGTCTCCAAGCTTTTGGTCAGAGTGATGCCACTTTTAGGGCTCTGCAGGAGATCCTTACCTACATTAGACATCACCCCACTACAGAGCTGCAGTGACAGGACTAGATGAGCTCCAGTCATGTCTTCCAGCCTCTGCTGTTCTTTGAGTCTGTATCCCAAAAGAGAAGCCAGATTCAGTGCTGTTTTCTGAATATCCTTGAACAGAGACCCAGATTTGAGAAGAGATTCTAGTAACCATTTTTATAGAATCAATTAAATACAAACTAACTGCAGAATTCATCAGCCCAGGAGATTTAACAAGCTTTCTTGTTTAATAATATAAGCATTTAATTTTTCTGCTTGGCAGCTTTGTACAAACAGGTGGAGAGGAAAGATCTGGGCTGGCTTAACTTGTGTTTTTTGACACAGCCAAATGTCAATACTCAGAAGTGTGTCATGCAAATCAAAGCCTCACATCTGAATGGCTCCAGTCTTAAGGAAGTTTGCACAGAGATACAGATTTTACAGATGGTTTCTATCTTTTCAGTGATCTGGGAAAGGCCTCAGGGCTGCACTACAGAGTAGTCTGGAGCTGCATGATGCAGACTGAATTAAGCTGAAAAATTATGGACAAGGAAAGAAAATGGTGTTGCTCTCCAACACAAAAATATCTTTTCATTACACTGAAGACTGATGTTGTCCTAGCATCCAATTGCTCTTAAAATAAAGTACTCATTAAGATGTCTGGCAAAGCAGAAGAAAGCCATTCAGGTGTGCCCAGGACAATGCACAAGGAACAAAAGCAAAGTTGTCATTCCAAATTCTAGCCAGTAAAGATTCATTGAGCAGTGCTGGTGGATTTTGAGGAATTTGGATAAAGTCATGGAGCAGCCCAATGAAAAGCAATTATAGCAACAATAAATTAATTCTCCCTGAACAATCTCATAAGCAGCACTGAAAGTAAAAGTAAAAATACCAACTACATCAGAGGTAACTCAGAATGTGAAACAAAACTGTAGTAGCCAAAATCTACTACAATTTTCTGTGAAGTGTTCCCATTCACTTGTATGAACCTTTTTGCTCAGCAGTCAACAATTAATAAACCTTTGGGGAGTTCCTTGTATCACAAGGACAAGCAGATTAACAGCAGGCTTTGCTGCATATGTCCAAAAAAAAAAAAAGAAAGAAGTTTTTCTGTATTAATGAGCTACAGTTCTGNAAGTTTTTCTGTATTACTGAGCTACAGTTCTGCACTAAAAATTCGTTCAAACACGAAGTTGGTTTCATTGCAATTCATAAGTTTTGAAATGGAGAGAGGTAAAGTAACACAAGCACATGGTAGGACACTAACGCCCAGAAACTAAAAATGGAGTTACATACCTAGGTTAATGATAGCTTTGTATAAATTCTCTCAGGCTAGGTGGTGTATGGTCAGTAAATAACTTCCTCTCCACTTCTGACACTGAATAAAAGTTCTCCTACAAGAGATTAAATACTGAAATACTGGAAATAACCAACTAGACTAGATCTGTAAGTAGGACATGAAATAGGGTTCAGTTCCCCTGATCCCATTAGCCCTTTTGGTACCTGTAGATAAAATGTTTTGACAAAATCTTTGATTCTATAAAGATGCCTGTATCCTACTGATTGGTGTTTTTTTTTAAATGGAGCTAATTGGAATTAAGTATCTTACTATGTAGACCTTAGCCTTGCAATACATCACTTCCTGCACTAATAAGTAAGAGTAGCAGCATTACATGTCCTCACAGCATCACTAGAGAGTAATTGCAACAAAGCTTATGAGGGTCTGAGGCAGAGGTGATGGACACTGCCCAGATGTTGCACACTGAAAATAAAAGTTTATATTGCACTCACTTCCTCCCCACACCATGAGGGGACTTCTCTTAGCATTGAGCACTGAGATGGTGTCAAATCAATCATTGCAAAGTCTGCACAGGCAAATGAATACATTTCCTCCTGGTGTCCACGAGGATCAGCACAGGAATTATTCTTTAATTTGGCATGTGACTTTCCGTGTTCTGTGATTTGCTGTGATTTTCACCACAGCACTGAAGAGAAGGTATCCTGGCAAAACCTGGGCCCTGATGCACATTGAGATTATTCTTGATGTTTTGGTGGGCAGGGGGAAAAAGGCAATCTTCCCCTGTTTTTCCAGCTTTGAAAGTCTGTGTGGCTACAGCCATGCCAAGAATTCTCTTTCCTTTCTGCTAGTCAGAAGTGGGTAATCATTGGCTTAGAGTTGGCCAGTCTTTTTATTTGCAGATTTTTTCAGGAGCTTAGAAGGACATACAGTGGCCATCTTGGCTGTGTCCATTCCTGCTGGGCAATGCCCATTTAATTATTGCATTGCCCTGCCTCCAGACCATCCTTCTTCTATCCTGAGCAAGCCAGAAAGTGAACACTCCCTTGGCCTCTTGGCAGAATTTCTGGTGTTTCATCATTTAGGATCCTGTGTCATTGATCTATTTGTGCATATAGATTTTGAACAAATCAGGCCTAAGATATATTTGTAACTCAAATAAAACTTTTACAAGAGCATACATTAGCTTTTAGTCATTCTGGCTACACTGTGTACAAACAATGCCACAGGGAAAAAATCTAGTGGTTATAAATTGTGAGGTGTGACAAGCCCTCGTATGTGTCAACAACTAAAACAATTATTTCTGTAATCAGCAAATACAGAAAGTTAGAGAAACAGGAAGATTTTCCTTCTAAGCAGTTTCTAACAGGAATTTAATTTTAGACAGCTTATCTGATCTCTCTTTTTTCAATCTATCTCATTCACTCATTTGATTATTTCTTGAAAATTGGATTTATGAAAATAAAATCTTCATTATAGTTAGAAGTGGCAGAGTGCTTTGAAAGTGAGGGGAATGGTATAGAAAGCATAAGAAATCTGTTCTCTCAGCCTGTATACATCTGTGTGCCTTCCCTCATTCCCTATTGCTACCTTTAATTTACAAGTAAGCCACCAGGCAGACTGATTCTTGCTATGAGGAATAGATCCATTTTCTTTGTAACTAACCTACTTCCTCCTTCTGTAATTTAAAAGGATCAGTATCAGTATGTTAGTAGCCTTACCTGACAAGACATTTCAAGAGAAGATAGCTGAGTGTGATGCACAGTTTAAGTTCAGAGCTTCCTGTTTCCAAGCATGCACAGATTTCTATTTTTGTAAAGCAAAGAAAAAACTAATGAGCTTTAGACACAAAACATTTGGTATCATCCTGCAGCTGCTGTTTGCCAGAAATGCTGACAAACCTGTTTGTAAGTCTGCAAGAACCACATGACACAGTATGATTCACGTTCATGTTGACCTTTGTCTTGTTTGTGATTGAAAACAATTAAAATTACCAGAGTCAACAGAGTGAAAACTATGTGGAGTAATTGAGTTTGGTTATCTGTGCCTCTAACTGTGTTTCTGTGTTTCATCATTGTGGCTCTCGTGTGCACAGAAGCCACTGAACCATTCACGCGCACTCATGTGAAGATCTAGATTCAGTGTGTTTGACAGCTCAGGGAAGTCATAGGGCAACGTTGTCAAACAATTGCTGAGAAGATGCTGGAGGCATTAACTAAACTGTCAATAAGCTACAACATTAAGGTAAATTATCAAATCAAACATGCTCTTTTCTTAATGGAACAGCATTTGGGTATTTGATTATTAAGTTCTCTCCCAAGACAGCAGAGCAGAACAACAAATTGTGTCAATGTTTCTCTTAATAACAGATTGTCATTAAATATTTAGTCAGGAACTATTTGACTAGGACACTTTACTTTTAAGGAACACCTTGGTTACACAATGATTTCTTCCTTGCTCTCAGGGTGTCCTTCAGTCAGGTGTTCAACACCTCCTAGTGCTGGTGGAAGGTGATGACAGCCCCTCAGTGATTCAAAGGTGAAATTTTTGCCACTGGGTAATGAGACTGTCTAGATGTACATCATTGTGCATGGCTCAGAACAAGTTGCTGGCATTCAGGTGGCCTCAGTGCATCCTTGGTGCATTCTTTTCCTCTGTATTTGCAAGATACCCTCAGAATATTGAGGGACCTATTCCTAGTAGGGTTCAGAAAGGACTCTGGCACAATTAATAAGAAAAGTGTATGCCTTCAAGATAAGGGAATATATCTTCTTTCTGTCAACAATGATCCTGGAGTTGGGATAATCTCTGTTTGGGGCATGTTTCTTTAAATGAGAGCTCTAAGTCTTTATCTGATTGTTGCTGTTACAAAAAATGCAAGAAAGAGGCTGTCTGAAGTCTTGTATTTCCCTGAGCAGGGCCACAGCATTTTGCTGAGGTGAGTTCAGTGCCAGAACTTGGTGTGGTGAGTAAGCAGAGAGGCAGCCTAGAGCCTTCAGATGCTGGACCTCTGAATGCCACCTTACAGTGCCAGGAATCTCAAAAGCGAAATATGCTGCCGTTACAAGCACCTAAAAACCAAATAACACTGGCCACGTTAATTTATTGCAGTATGAAGGAGTTTTATTACCACTTCTCCACAGAGGGTTATCAGATTTTATGACATAGTCAAAGATAAGATCTTCAACTCAGGAAGTTAAAGCTGGTTTTATCTTAGTGGTGCAACACTTCCAATGACATCCTATGTGGCTAGGTTACACACATGTGTTAGTGAAATGAGAAGAAACTCAGTGTTTGGAAAACCAAAACCAGAGTCAAAGAGAGGAAGATTATTGGCATGAAAAAGTTCAAGAGCCCTCAGCACTTCTGAAAGTGTTGTTAAGGAAAGTGGCCTTACAGAGTTCTTTCATTTTAATTATTTGTTTAAATTCTAATAAAATCTTTATTCTATACAAAGATGTTTCTTGATGCTGGAGTGTTTTTTAAAAGGAAGTAAGTTTACACTTAATATTTCATATCTCCATAGCTTCTATTAACTGACACTACAGTGGGTGGATTAGGACACATATTCTAGATATTATGGATAACATACTCTTCTTGTGAAAGTGTCTTTAAATATAGGTTTTTAGCTTTGACTTAGAATATCTTTTCATAGCAAACATGTGTCTTTTATTTGTCATTTTTCATGACCTTTTCTTTCAAGAATGTCTGCACATATGCTGACATTTTGTATTTGTCATCCCTTAGACTTAGTAATCGCTGTATTTGCCTCCTAGTGCCACAGAGTTCACTTGTAGAGCCATCTCTTATTATTGCTGTACACTCTAAGGTTTTTCCATCATGCTCCTCCCTCTAGCATTCCATTCACTTACAGGAAAAAAGGTAAAATCTATTTGTGCAAGAGTGACTAAGGCATCATTGCCCTGGGTACCTTTCTCCTTTGCTGCAGAAACTAGCAACAACTATTTATGTCATGAATACATTTTATCTTTAATTTACCAGGCTTTTCCAACTTAATACCACTGGGTTTTGCCATTACACCTGCTTCTCTGATGGCAATTGATGTCCTTATTTCCTAATCTCTGTTCCAAAGTCAGTCACTATTTCTGTTCTTTGTTTTTTCCTAATGAGAGGAGATGGGAGAAAATAATGAAATGTATAAAAAAGATATATTTCTGGGTTTGCTATTTTTTGTTTTACTGAAATCTCCAGAATTATAGTAATGCATACAATAATTGTTTTTCCTTTGAGAAAGTTAGTATTTTTAAACATTTGGGCTTCAGCACATAAGCAAATTTATCCTATCAGTGATCAACTGAGAGGATTAAACAAACTTTCTATAATATTTTTTACATAATTTCCTTCTACATAATTTTTCTAATCTTAGCCTAAAGCAGCCATCAGTTTTTACAGAACAAGACAAACTGAAGTCTGATGTGAATGGATCCCTTGGGCATATAAAATAGAGACATACAATGGGAAATCCCAGTACAAAAGTCAATCATGCTGCTTCCTTGAGGCTTTACCATGAAAATGACCTAGAACACATTTCTTCCTAAATCAAGCTTCTAGAATCCTGTTTATATGTCTGTTTTGTGAGTAGTGACCTCCTCACAGGGAATAAAAGTTACTATTCAGAATATTATATCATTTAGGTGCCTAATTCATAGACAAAGACCCATTCTGCTTGGCACAGTAGAGACCACAAGACTGTAAAAGCTTAGGTTAAGTGAAAAGGTAGTACAAGAGTCAAGAAATAGTGTTTATTGATCAAAATATGTTCTGAGCATGCTGTTGTCCAAAGTCTATAGGCATCAGAGCAAAGGAAAATGATAAGGAAGATAGGGAAAAGAAAAATAATGAGGTATCCCTGGGACTAATCATGGACCTTTCTTTTAGAGTATGAAGTGTGCCAGAAACACAAAACCTCCCTGTCTGAAGGTTAACAAGAGAAATGTAGGCTGGCCAGAGGCTGGTATTTCCATAAGAAATGAGGACAAGTGCATATAACCAGGGTGGGTGTCAGCAGTCTCACAGAAGGAAATCAAGCAGCATGGTGCAGGTGTAGGGAAGGGAAGTCCAGGGAAGGTGAGCACAGGGAAATATCAGTGGTCAGTGTGGGCTGGAAGGGAGCAAGGCTGAGACTGCATTTCACAAAGAAATAGAGATGGAAGTTGCAGTAGCTGACATATGAAATAAGGGCCTCACTTTAAGGGGCATGAGAAATACATTTACTAAGAAATGCAATGCAATTTTGCTTTATTTATATAGCTCAAAAAATGTGTGGAAATATTGAGAAATTTCATCTTCAGCTGAAGATGAAGATGACATACTCTTCAAAGGTCTAGAACATGGGAGCAGGGTTTTAGCTATATTAAAAAAATTAATAAGAAGTGACAATTTTATATCATGACCTATTAGATTAACATGGGGCTCTGTTGCTTGCTATGGCTTATTTTATTTTCTATAATGCAAGTTATGTCAGTGTAATGCAAGCTGAAGGCAAAGAATGGATAATCTGTTCTCCAAGGAGCATCCTTCCTAGGAAGTAGTGTTACAGGGATTTTAGCTATGCACAGATTTAACTGCTTTGCTGCCTTATAGCTGATATTAGACAGATCTTCACATCAGTGCTGTCTCATTAATTGTATTACCATCAAGAATTTTTTCACTGTTAGAATTGTATATTAAATAGCTGCCCTCCTATGAATAAGCATTAATCTGTACCTCTGCCCAAACTAGGAATGTGTCACATCAGCGTGAACCTGAACTGCATTCTGGAAATGCTGTGAATAGAAATGAAAATATAAATATACTTGTTACCTATTTAAAAAATATATTACTATTGTTAATAGTATCCAGGCTAAAGTACATGATCAAATAATTGTTAGGGATTAAAACTATCTAGAGTCTATTTATACTACCAAATATATTGCAGTTCCTGCATTAGGTCTTTAGAGTTACCAGGTTATATTCATATTTGAGTCCAGATTTGTAAGAAAAGAGTACCTTGAATTTTTCAGTTTGTGCAAATGCAAGGGTCAATGGATTACAAATTCCAGTGACTATGCAGATTCAGGAAAAAGATCAGGAGAGGTTTTGATCAAAAAAATAAAAGCAGATGCCTCTTGGAAATGGTCCCATTTTCATTCTTGGGAATTAGAGAACTCTGATGAGATGATAGAATTTGTGATTCTTCCTGTTTTACTTATTTTTTTAATGAAGAAAAACAAAGAGAGGTTCCATTGCATGATCAATTTAAAAAAGAATGGGTTTTTTTGGTAAATCTTGGAAAGTCCCTCTGTTCAAAGGGCAAATAACAAATCAAAATACTTCATATACAGTGTTCTGCATAAAATAATTTTTCACATGAAATATGTAATATTTCCTCTTAAGCATTAATAGAAGACATAAAAAACCCCCCCAAAACAACCCAGACATAAAAACCAAACCTCCAAACCAAAACAATCAGAGCTCAGGGCAGGGAGACTTCTTGGGCAGCATTTACCAGCATGGCATCATTTTTGTACACAGAAATGTGTAAAACACAATAAAAAGTACAAGTTTTCAGAAGCAATGGTGTACTAAGAATATAAGCATCTCAATCTAATTTTTCACCAGACAGGTTTTGTCTTTTCAAATATTTCATAAGTGAAGCACCAGAAAACATTGTCTTTTAACTAAAAGTTGCCAAGGAATATTGTGGTCTAGAAGTCCACAGAGGCAAATTTAGATGACAAAGATAATTTTCAGCTTTGATTACACTTTATTCTAAATAAAATAAAGGCTCCAAACTGCTTAAGAAAATATAGCCCCAAAACAGCAAATTATCCTTTTTTTTTTTCTAGTCTTGCAAAGTTTCAAGATCTTGTAAGGAATTGGAAGAACACTACTTAAGGTAAAGTGTAGAAAATTTTTAGCTGTAATTTAGAACTGGAAGAATAAAGTACACTCCAGATTCTGCAAGCTTTCATCTCCTCTTTTGACTCTAAAATTATGATCAATTTTAGAGAATTTGATGAGATTGTTCAGACGAATAATGTTAAATATATGCATAAACAGCAACAGCAGGAGAGTGAAAGAGATCACAGCATTCCCTAGAACAAAATACCACGAATGTAAGAAAATTGGAATTTCACATTTTCAGTAGTATTTTCCATCAGATTTGTTTTTTGCCAAGGAAATGCAGGCTTAAGAAATTTTCGTATAGTCCCTTTGCTTTACAGTGCTTGGTTGTAAAGACATGTATTTAGACACATACTTTATCAAATTTAGGTCTCACTTTTTGAAGGATTATTTTTCATCTTTCATTTTAAAAAATCAAATTTATTTAGCTTGAACCTCTACTCCTGATACCACATCCAGCTGCTTACTAAAAGACCAACGCGCTTTTATTGCTGCCTCTGTTTTATATCTCTTTATTGTAGAATAGTAGGCAATTAATTCTTCCCTTTCAAAAAGCATAACATACTCAAAGCTTTTACTATAAAGTACCAATAAAATAAAGATAGCAAACCAATAAAACACAAGGAATAATGGTAATGCAAGGAAATACAGACTACCTTTAAACTTGCTTTCATTAAGAAGCAAGAACTTTAGCTAATCTTTAAATATGCACATATACAGAAAAAAGTTTTCTGATGCACTGAGCTATGTGATGAAGAATTAACAGTGTCTTCAAAAAAAATTATCAGCCATTTTAATTTCTCAGAGTAAACACGTATAAAAATCTGTATTTCCTACATCAGTTCCATAATTTTGTTCTGAAATCTTTAAGAGGCAAAAGATTCCCCGCTTTTGTTTTTCCCATCAGTGTTTCTCAGAAAACAGAAACTCATCAAAGGTTATCTTAAGTGTTCATGAAATCTGGAGAAAACCTTACTCTTTCTACAGCACTGGATTTCCTGGAAATATAAACCATCACCACCAGGCTGAACGTGACTGAGATGTGTTGCACCAGCGAGCCCTCGCCGACTTCAGCAGGGACAGTGAGCCTTGCACTGGGTAAGGGACCGGCCATCTCTAACCCAGCAGAGCTGGGAACAAAAAAAAACAAGAAAGAAAGAAAGAATGGAGAAGAAATAAGTGTTTAAAATGACCTTGTGGATGGAAAGAGGAGCACTGTTATGAGGAAGAGGCACAGAGTCAAACCTTAGTGGTAGAAGTTCCATTTTCTTCTATATCAGTCTGGCAAATCAGCATTTCCTCATTTCCACATCCTCGTTCTGCTACCACTTTCCCTCCAGCCATCCTTCTTGTCTATTTTAGCTGGATGCCCTTCAGTGCAGAGTCTTTTGGGTGCTTGAACAGCTTCCAGCTCGATGGGGGCTGGTGCTCTGCCAGAGGCTCCAGGGACTGGTCTAATGAGCCATTTGCGTTCTGCTTGCCATTCAAATTGAGCTTTGTCCAGCCCTGCCCTGAAACAGGCAGTGAATTGGACATGATAGTTTTTAGAAAACTGTAACTGAGCATTAGAGTTGATAAAACAAAGATGGTTGGTCAGGCCTCTTGTCTGTCACTGGAGGATGTCAGGGGTAACTCAATTAAACATAACTGAATTCCACCAAAGCAGAGGAATGGAAAATCTGAACTGATGCTTGTAAAGATGAATGTGTGGCAGAGGAGCAGGCACCCAGACTGTGTCTGAACTAAAGATTGCTGGTGAGGCAGCTGTAAAGTTGGTTGAGAAGGGATATTAAGTGTGAGATGAAGGTCAAGCTGAATCAGCCAATTTTTAGGGAGAACATTAAATATCAAGTGGCAAGATGAGGACAATGCACATTAGCCTGTGGAGACAGAATTGGTTGTGTTGTTTTATATGACTTGCAAGGGGTGTTTGAGAGATTATAACACTGGATCAGAAGAATATAAATAAGGTGCTTTTTCCCACTACTGAAAAAACCAATACATCCAAGACAAATAATGTACAAATGCTGGTAGTATATTGAGTTTATAAGCCCACATTCTAGACCTCATTTCTCATGGTATCATCTCTTTACTCTATGGGTCTTTTTTAAATGGAGAACACTTCTTATATGGCCATGCATGTATGTTCTCCTTTAAAATGGCTTTTGAATGGCAAGCTTTCACCTGGGTCTGAGTTCACACATTATCATAAAAAGCTTATTTTTAAAATGTATTACTAAAGTTATCAATACTTCATAGGAATGTGAAAAGCATTGAATGTCTTGTACCAGTCTGTCTTTGTTCAAAGGGATGCACCAGCACCTCTCAGCAGTGGCAGCCAGGGCAAGCAATGCCCATATTGCAAAGTGCAGCATCTCAGACACCAAATGCAGCTTCTCACATGGGTCTGTTGCTTCTTAAACAGCAGGGAAAGGAGAATGGGGCTTCCTGAGGGACCTCAGCCTTGGTTTGTTTGTGTGCAAACAAGGGTCAAGCAGTGCTGCTGACATGAAACCTCCATGGACCGTTCCTCCACCCCAGAAAGTACCAGGCCAGCTCAGGGCACCCTGCTGGGGAGGGACCCATGATTTTCCATCTGGCCTTACAGGCTGCACTAGGCTATGGGGAAAAGACTGCCTTTCCATTTAGGAAAGAGGTTTTTTTGAAAGGCAACCATCTCCTACATACAGTTTGTTAATTTTCTTCTCTCTTTGCCTTTCTAACTGGAAAAGCTTCTTACTGCAGAGCTGCTGTCTCCAGAGTATCTATACAGCTCTCAAACTCCTAGATTCCTCACACTATGTAATGCTGTACATGCTGAACACCATGAAACTTTGCTTCACCAACAGCTTTCCTATGACTGTCTCCAGTAGGGCTGAGCCCTCATGTCTGTGTTTGCCCAATGTTTTAATGTAAAACAGGAATTTGTTCTGGATCAGCTATTTTAATGTAAATTATGGTGGCTGTTAAAGGTGCCAATTCGACTGACAAACCTGTAAGTGCAGGTCTCACTTTCCACAACTTGAGTAGTAATATGTTATTTCTGTTATTGCATTGAGGCAGCTGTCAGAAACTAATCCAGTTTGTGGGACTCATCATACAAGGCAGAGTACCTACCTACCTACCTACTTACCTACCTACCTACCTACTTACCTACCTACCTACCTACTTACCTACCTACCTACCTACTTACCTACCTACCTACCTACTTACCTACCTACCTACCTACTTACCTACCTACCTACCTACTTACCTACCTACCTACCTACTTACCTACCTACCTACCTACTTACCTACCTACCTACCTACTTACCTACCTACCTACCTACTTACCTACCTACCTACCTATCTACCTCATATAGCAATTAAAAACCTAAGTGTTGTGTTGGTAGTGAAAAATGGGCTGAGTGAGGAGGGGGAGCAGGAAGATAATGTGACTCAATACTACTTAGCCTGAAATGAAGCAATCCCAGTTTATCTGGGGTACCTGAATTTTAACAGGCACATGGTTTTAGTCTTCTTTAAGACAAGAGATTGTTTGGAAGGAGGGGAATTTTTGGAGGCTCCCTCTTACACTAGAGGAGAGCACAAGAAAACTGGTATTACTGGCCAAGGTGAGGAAGAGGTCAACAACAGAAACAAGAGGATAGTCTAGGCAGGTATTTCACAGCAAAGAAAGAGAAAGGGTTTGAAATGAATTATAGCTGAAGTGACAAGTAGTGCTGCTAAAATTTCTTTTTAGATGGATAGTTCATTCTGCTGGTGAATGCAACCCCTCTGCCTTCCTCAAGACAGTACTGACAACCCAGGAAAAGGATTGTTGCAGTAGCCTTCTGGTCATAGCATGGGAATAAGAAATTTATCTGTGAGGGTGGAGAGGAGAGGTAGCAAATTTTTGAAAGGTTATAGAGGAAATAAGGGGAAAATTTAATCTCTGGTGTAGCTTTAGGATCAAGGAGAGAACTACTGTAAAGAGGAAACTGGCAAAGAAGTTGAAGTGGTTTCTGGAAAAGAAAAAATACCCTTGTCATGCACAGATTTGGAGATCTGTTTTGTGCCTGTGATGACAAGACATCCATAAGGAGATTTGGAGATTCAGGCCAACATTAAGACATGATGAAATAGGGAGTAATTTAAGTTAGCCAAGGTAAGCAGAGGAAATTACACTAACTAGCTATTTGCCCAGTTTCAGGGCTGCAAGTCAGTCAAAGTGATATAAACAAGAATATTGCTGCAGTTAGCCTCGTCCACACCTAATTTGTCAACTGCAGTCATTGCTCTCCATGGCACCATCACAACCCCC
This sequence comes from Notiomystis cincta, assembly GCA_013398075.1. Lineage (NCBI taxonomy): Eukaryota > Metazoa > Chordata > Aves > Passeriformes > Notiomystidae > Notiomystis > Notiomystis cincta. Next base: position 331,815 of record VZRX01018714.1, read on the forward strand.
ACAGCAAATGACTGCAGTGTTACAGACTGAGGTGTATGTGAGGAAGGAGCAGCAGAAAAAGATTAGCCCATCATTAATAATTTTGTTTCTCAGAGAGAAGGATTCCGCTCAGAATTTTTTACTTGCCTTAAGTTTTTTATTTCTAGGAAAGCTAATTTTTTTACAGATATTAGTGAAGGTTTTATCTCTGCCTGTCAGAGACTTCTGTTCAACTGTGTCTGTCAGTCCAGCAAGCCTAAACTCAGGTTGAAAGTAATTTGTGTCCTCTGCAGTAATAACAACCATCAGCTGAAGTGTAACTCTTATCTGTGAATCATGGTGCAGCTCAGATAGCTTTCCCATTATTGCATTGGTTTTACAAATGAGAATCCTAAAATAGAGCTTTTTAGGCAGAAAAAATATGCCAATGGAGAAGACTCATTCAGGAAGAATTACATATAAATAGTAGTAATTTCCTTTAGGACCATAAACAAATTCTCTGCTGAACACGTGATCAGTGCAAACACAAAGTGAAGACAAAATGCAAACCTTAAATGGAGACTGCTGCCATAAAGGTCTTCAAATGCCACAATAATTCTGCCATCTGAGCAGGTACTGAAGGAAGTATGACAATTTTCAGAAGAAATTTCAGAAGTCTGAGAAATATATTATGGGTTTTATAGGAAATTTATTTATTTGGAATTATGCTTGTGAATTTTCTGTGCATTTTTGTTTTCATCCAGCTATCATGTTATGAAAAAAAAAACTTTCAATTAGCTAATAAATAATTCTAAAAAAGATACAATGTATTTTTCCTTCAGGATATTCTTTACTAAGTGGAAAAGACCACTTTCAAACAGGTAAACATTTCTGCAGAGGAGCTACTGATTAAGTTGTGTGCAGCTCTCTTATTGTAAGTCAGCAGTTTCTATGTCCTTGAAACAAATTGGCAGCTGCTTGGGATCTAGCAAATGTGTCAGCAGAAGTGACCCCTATGTCAACCTTTCACTTTGCAACCCTCTGCTGATTGTGATAGAAGTGTGAAAAAATTTCCAAGAATTTCCAATTCCTCCACTTAAAGTACTACAACATGTGGGTGTTTCAGATCTACAAGTTCTTGAGCTACTAGAAAGAAAAAAGAAAAAAGCTGAATTTTATAAGGACAAACGTTTGCATGGTTCCATGTACTTCTCCCTTGAGGAGTCTGGGTGCTTCACTTTAGTAATCTTTCCTAAGGTGCAGTGAGCATCTTTTAAAGTGCATCCCCTATTTTCTTCATTCCTTAGAATGTTTTAGGACCACTTGTAGTGAAACTGTGATTTTCAAAGTGTCCCCATACTTCAGTACTCAGCTCCAAACAGGACCTGCTTAACATCTTTTTGATGGTTGTACTGACATTTCTAAATCTAGTCCTAAGACTAACCAAAGAATATGAAGGAGCTAAGGGAGGAAAGACAAAAGCCTAGATTTTACTTCTTAAAATAAAGAGCAGTTTACCTAAATACTTTTACATAATTCTTCAAAGGGAGATGGTAATTTTTTTTAATTCTTCCCACTGACACTAAACTATGTTGTGGTGATAAGTAGGTAACATGGCTCGTGTCACACTAAACTCTGTTTCTCAGAAAGACAGCAATGATTTAAGGTAACATAGATCACATAAGAGCTGCTGCTCTATTGACTAAGATAGTTTCATAGTGCTAGTTCCCTTGATTAATTACTGTATTATTGTTAATTTGGAAGGCTGAAGTTCTGAAAATTTTGAAATCCTTCAGCCAATTTGAATGATTCATGTTCTGAATCCCTAAAACCACAGTGAAACCAGAGAGAATCCCTTCATTTCTGTGTTCCTTTGCTGGCCTGTGTTTTTCTCTGCAGAAGGCATTGTAGACACTACATAATCTCTTCACAGAAAGTACATTCAAGGCTCTGCTTCCTGTCAGCAAAGTTTCCTTGGCTCATCAGGTTAGGTGATGGCAGGCTGGTGTGTTTGGTTTGTGTGGAAAGGTTTTGGTAATGGGGAGGTTGCAGAAGTGGCTTCTGTGAGAAGATGCCAGAAGCTTCCTCTATGTCCAGAGAAGTCAATGCCAGCTGGTTCCAAGACAGACCTACCACTGGCCAAGGCTGAGCCCATGGAGGCAGCACTGCTGGGAGGAGTGCTGTGTTTAAGGAGAAAGAAGTTCCTGCACAGGGGCAAGTGCAGCTGGAGAAGAGAGGAGTGACAATATGTGAGAGGAGCAGGCACAAAGACAGTGCAGAAGGAGGGGTAGGAGGTGCTCCAGGCACCAGAGCTGAGATTCCCCTGCAGCCCGTGGTGCAGACTGTGGTCATGCAGGCTGTCAGCCTGCAGCCCATGGAGGTCTACAGTGAAGCAGAGAACCTGAAATCCTTGGGTGACCCCATGCCAAAGCAGGTGGGTTCCCAAAGGAGGCTGTGGCTCCTTGGGGAGCCTGTATTGGAGCAGGCAGGACCTGTGGCACCATGGAGAGAAGAGCCCACACTGGAGCAGGTTCTCTGACAGGCCTTGTGACCCTGCAGGGGACCCACTCTGGAGCAGTTCACAAAGAACTGCAGCCGTTGGTAAGGACTCATATTGGAAAAGTTTATGGAAAATTGTATCCCTGTATCACGGGATACAGGGGCAGGGAAGAGTGAGGAGTCCTCCCCATGAGGAGAAAAGGGTGGTAGAAACAACACATGATGAAGTGACCATAAACCCCATTCCCCTGTGCTGCAGTGGAGAGAGGACATAGAGAGAATTGGGAGTAAATTTGAGTCTGGGAAGAAGGGAGGGATGGGAGAAAGGTGTTTTTAAGAATTGATTTTATTTCTCATTATCCTACTCTAGTTTAATTGGTATTAAATTATTTTTCTCCCCAAGTCAAGTCTGTTTGCCTGTGATGGTACTTGGTGAATGATCTCTTCTGTCCTTACCACAAATGTTTTGTTCTATTTTTCTCTCCTCTGCCCAGCCAAGGAGGTAGAGCAATAGAATACATGTCCTTACTGGACCAGTATTGCACTCAGGGCACCTCAGGACAGGAAACAGAGCTCTGACCTGAGCAAGCAGATTTCACTGAAATGGTGCATCAGCAATGGTACCTCACTCCATCTGACATACAAACCCAACATGCCTCTCTGATATGACACCAGCAGTGAAGTGGCACACAAAGGAGTCACAGTAACAGGGTGAAATGTAATTATTGTTTCTGCAGTTTTGTCAAACATCATACTGGCACAGTGTGTGTGTTGTCTCACTCCATGCATGGCACTCCTGGGACTGCATAATTATTTCTCATGGCATGAAAAGATGTGATCTTTGCAAGTAGATGGCAGATGATTTTCTGCCAGCTCAATGGCAAGTGTAACTTCTCCTCCCAGAACTTTGGATTCTTTCTGTGAAGCTGTGTTCTTACTAAGGATGACATTGGATGTGGCAGCATTGAACAGAAAGCTGCTCCCATAATGTATGCAAAGCTGAAAACTTTCTCAGTCCCTCTGGGGTCTTTTCTACGGCAGATAAGAGAAGCTTGATTTTTTCCAGGAGATTTTACCCTCCTTTTTTTACCTGGAGCTCTTTTTCCCAGAGCATTTATTTCCTCTGGCTGCATGAGAGTCCTCATTCTGCATGGATACATCTGTGACCCTATGAAAAGGTGAGTGTGAAATGGACAACTATAAATTCTATTTAAGGATCAGTGGCAAGGAATAAAATGGAAGTAACGAAACTGGCCAGAAGGCACTGACATTAGATGGGAGTCTTAATATTCCTCCTTCCCCATTTCACTGTTTTAAAGTCTTGGATAATTGTCCTTCAGGGTAAGCTTAATGTGCAGAAAGTAAAGACTTATCTGCATGACCCTCATTAGCATTTTTGGGAACTTGTTTTGGATTATGGTCTGGAAACCTTGCTGCTGGAGCTTGCTAAGTATAGCAGTGGAGCACAATTTATGCATTACAAGTCCAAGGATGGCAGAAGCTTCTTGTTGTCTTTCACAGGAAAGAATGTTGAAGGACAGGTGTGCAGGAGAAGGCTTTCCTGGAATCATGGCTGAAGGAATCATTGTAGCTCTGACTTTATTTTTCCTTCTGGAGGGCAGATTACAAAGCACCTGACATTCAAAAGGCAATGGACCTTTCCTAGAAACTCCTGTTGGAGATGCATCTGCAGCTCATATAAACCCACGCTGAGGTAACTACAATGAATAAACACTAATAATAATAATAATGAGCATACTGCAGAACAGAGAGATCCACTGGGTAAGGCCTCAGCACTGAGGCTTGTTCTGAGCTCCACTCCACCCTTCTGGGCAGTCAGCTCAGCTTGGCCTCGGGGACAAAAGCAGGCAGAGAAAACTGCAAGGTCAGTCCAGGGCAAACTCTGGATAGAAAAAGCAGAAAGGTCTACTAGAAACAGCATCTTCTAACGGGAAGGCAGAGCTGTTTGGCCTTTGAGATGTGTAAGAAAAGGCTGCCTGAATGCAAACCCAGTTCCCCCTCTCCCTGGCAGGATCTGTGCAGGCACTGACTGCATTGCCACCACCACGAAGATCTGGAGGGGAGCCCCTCAGCACAGCCCTGTCACCGCTGCAGGAGGGTGATAACCCAGTGCCTGCTAACAGCGAGGGGCTCTCGGGCAGCACCTCTGCTCTTCACACCTTTTAACTCACTCCCTTTATTCTTCAGGATTATTTTCTATGAGCTGAGCACAGGATTAGGAGTAGGACGTGGACTTGGGGTTTGTAAGGTTTGGTACAGAGAAAAAGACTGCCTCTTGATTTGCATTCTGCTGCAGCAACAGCCTCTCACTTTGCAATGGATGAGAACAGAAGATCAAAAGTCTATTTTGAGACCGTCTAGAATCCACCCTACAGATGTTGCTCTTAACATGATGCTTTTAAATTAAATCAATTTATTTTTAATTTCACACACATACTATGTTGTTTCTAGTGTTTGCAAGTCACAACTCCAGCTGAACATACAACCTCAAATCTATACTGAGGAAAAGAAACCTTATTTAGTTTATAATTTTAAAAAGTAAATCCCGTACAACAGACATCTTGCAGAACAGTTTTTCTGACTAAACCTAGCTAACACAAATGCTTACCTAATGAGAATTTAATAGTGTAGAAGATACAGTACTGTGCCTTGATTCATAATCAATAACCAGGAAAAAACTTTCCAGACTGGTTGCCTGAACTAGATAGTTCCAGATATTTTAGGAGTTTCTTTGGACATCCAAAAGTTATCCATGAAATCAAATGACACTGAGATTTTAATTTGATATTATTTGCTAGGCTTGCATATGCAGCTCTTGGTGGATGAAATTTAGTTTAATTGTCATGGCATTATTAGGATTTTTAAGAGTGTCCCTTAAAAGCCAACAAATAGCAATCTGCTTTGCATACTCTTAATTTTTAGTGTTCCATGTGCTTATGACTCCTCAAAACTTCAGTAATTTTTCCCCAGGCATTTAAATATTAATTTATTTAATATTGACTCATTCCACTTTATACACTGAATTAAGAGAATATTGAAAAGTCACCTTCACATAAAATGCAAATAAAAAATTCCAAGGGAGGGGAATGTGCCTCCCTAGCTGCCCCTTTAGATTTGAGCTGTTGGGTGGGATATGAATCCTTGAAATGTCATGGTTTGCCATTCTGACTGAAAGAGGAGTATTTGCATTTTGGTACAAGGCACTGCAAGAAATTATATTTAGCTGCAAGGTGGCAAAGGAGGGAAACTGAGGACTCTGCAAGCAGCTGTGCAGCGGGAGCAGACCCCAGCACCGTGGCTGGCAGGGGCACCTGCCCAGAGGAGGTTGCTGGCTGGCTCACTGGCCAGACTGCCCTGGGCTACTGGGACAGCCTTCAAAGTCAGGGCTGCCATTTTTACCAGTTGCTGCTGGGTATATGACTGGTTGGAAAATTTCTGACAGAATAATGTTTCCACTAAAGAGACAGTTCTATTAAAATTGACACATTTCAAAGAAAGAATGACAGACTTGATTCATTTGGACTTCTCCCATTTGAAAAATGAGGCTTTTCATTTCAATTCTTTGCCAGGAAAACAGTTCATCTAAACTTTTACTACTCTAATTTACTGTGCATTAAGGTACTAAATGAGTTGCTATATACACATAATTTAGACAGATAGTATTCTGACATTACAGTGACCTAGCAATTTGACTCCATGAAAAAGGTTTCACAATGCAACCCTTTTGCTAGCAGATTCACCCTGCAGTTTCTGCATTCTATTCAGAGGAAGTTTGAAAGATGAGGCTTTACAAAACAAAACGAGAAATCGGCTTTGCCTATGAGATGCAGCCAGTCGGGTTCCTGAGCACCTCTGCATGGGAACCACTGACCCCAGCTGTCATGTTCTGCAGGGCAGATGCTTGGAGGAGGCTCCTAATTTGCTTGGGCTTGATCACTGCCCCAGCTAATGCAAGAAGCCAATCTGACTGTTGCTTTCTTTCCTCTCCACTTGAACCTGTCAGTACGCTCCCCTCTGAGGGAAAGCCGGGGCGTGCAGGACTGACCAGAGCTGCTCATCAGCCAGCCCTGTCCTTCTCTCTGCACTGGCTTTCAAAGTGGGATGCAGCCTTTTAGCTGTTAGAAATGTGATGTCTCAGGAAGGCTGCAGAGCCCAGCAATGTGGGTGTGATTGACCAGTTGTGAGTGAGGTGTAGGACAGTTCCTGGGGAAGCGATAACCAGCCAGGAGGAGTTAATGGCCCACATTGTGCTTTGGCTCATTATATGCTAGCAGATATTAATCCCCAGAGAACATTCCTGATGGGAGCTGGTGTTGCCATTTGCAATGAGATGAAGCTGTATTTTGTTTGCTGTATGCCTACCTGTTTGTTCTCACGTGTTATGAGTTTGATGGTGATCTCTTTCTCTTTGCCAGAATGAGCCAAAGGGGTCCTAAATCTCCTCCATAAGTCCTGGTAAAAGTCCTGAAGTCACCAGGTGGGAGCAGGCTGTTCCTGCACAGCAGTGCTTAGTTGTGCTAATTCCTGGCTCATGGGCCAGCCCCAGATTCCCCTACTGAATCTCAGTTCTACACCAGCACAGGAGGTTTTTTCCTTTTCCATACACAATGCAATAAACTGTGAGAGGGGGAAATGGAGAGAGAACAACTTATGATGCCTTCTAAACCTATTCAGGGAAACTTCAAGGAGCTCTGTAATGTACAAACTAAAATTAATTCTTCCTTAAAGGGAGTTGTTCCACACACTGTTTCTGAGGGGGAAAAAAAAGACATAAGGCAAACAAGCAGCTATTTTTGTAGGACACAAAAATATAATAACAGAAGTTATTGATGGGTATACCCTTGTCAGAGAAGCTCAATAACATTATCAACTCAATCACATCCCCAGTCTTTTACAGCTTCTCAACAATAATGGCAACCCAATAAAAAGAGATTGCATAGAGTTTATGTCACTTTTTGTACATTTTAAAGTTATTTTATTTTCTACTCAGAAGGGAAATACTTTCTGGGAACATCATACTGAAAAATCAAAGCTCCTCTTTCCAGCTTTTCTCCTAAAAAGTAATAGAGACAACTTTGGCAATCAGCATCAATGTAAGCAGCTCCTGCAGAGCTGTCCACTGGGAATTACCTGAAAATAATTTCTTATGGAACTCCATTGACAGTGATGAAATTACCAAAGGTGAATTTGGTCCTGCCTACAAGGAGGAAGGACAGAATCAGAGGAGGGACTGTGGTCCTTGCATCTGAACATACTAGTGGGTTTGGAATTTTTCTCTTTGTATCTGAGCTGGGAACATGAGGGAAAATCATTAAGGACAGAAGGAATTAACAAGGCAGAGGCTAAGGGCAGCTATCCAGTGAGATGCAGTCGTTATCTATGTGCCCAGAGCACTTGCCATGAACTCATTAAAAAAACCTCACTGTTTTATAGCTGGTGAGAAATACTCTTTTGAATTACTTTACAGAAACATTTCTTTTCAAAACAGAAGTTGGATAAATGTAGATTCCTGTCATAGAAAAAATCCACTTAATAACTGGGCTGTCTCTGGAAGACAAGAGTTTTGAAAAGGCTGGTTTTGTTCAGTTTCCTTGTACTGGTAGTCTTGGCAAGAACAGAGAAATTAAGCAAGGCTGGCCATATTCAACAAGACCAAGGTGGTTGTGGAAGGCTGAGCAGACTCTGGGCACAGGGATCGTGTTGGGCTGGAGGGAGTGTAAACACTCAGGTGTAAACACTCCTTGTATGAGGAGAACAACCAGCCAGCCTGCCTGAGCCTAGCAGACTGCACAGGGAAAGCTGCAGATGCAAAAGGAATGTTTTATTGGGCAGAGTTTTGACCCTCCATAGGCCAACCAGGTGTTAAGACTGGGACTGTGGACCACTCTGCTGATGCAGTGGGGTTTGTACACTTTTATGTATATGACTGTAATGTATACTTTCCAAATAAAGCTGTTTGCAATTTCATCTCCTAAAAGACTCTTGTGTGATTTTTAAAAGGTTGAAGAATACCTGAAAAGCCATTAGGAAGGTCACAGATTCAGTCTCTGAACCATGAGAATAGATACATTTTTGGACAGGGAAGATTTAATACAAGACTTGAGAAAACTGAGGCTGGCTCTGGCTGTAACCACTGACATCTGGTACAAAGACACAGAATAAAAAAGGAGAGAGACTGAAACATATGACCTCAATGAAATAACAGTTCTGTGGCAGGGTGGAATAGTAGGAGATAAATATATTTACAGAAGAAAAGGCAATAGATTGCCACTCCTCTCAGGGTGCTATGAAATGTAATATAGTACTATTCCTCTGTCTTAAACTTTGTAAGTATATAACAAGTAGAATGAGGAATGACCCTGGACAAAAAATTAGTATAAGGGACAAATAATAGGAAATTGGTTACTTTATTCTTTTTGTAATGCTGTCTCATGCCACTTTTATTGTTCCTCTTCCAAAGTGCAAGAAGGCCTCAATATGTGTGTGATGCCAAAACCCACTTTGGATTCAGAAACAAAATTCTACCCTTATAGCAGAACAGTCATTCAAAACTGTAATAAATTATACACCTAATATGATAAAACAGTTCTGAGAGTGGGTGAAGTGAGGGCTTGAGACTTGTTTTTCTTTTTTTATTTCTTGAGTGCTTTGGGGCTCCCACTGCTGCAGAACCTAAAACTCATCACTTTAGGAATTTATTCTCCTAATACTAATAGATGGTATTAGAGAGCTAAAGGAGCAAGTCCATGAGAAGTCAATAGTCACTTCTAGACTCCTAGAGCCCAGATCGTGCTCCTCAAATTTCCTTCTTAGATCTTTGCGAAATATTTTTTTTTTTTTTTTGCATTTTCAGAGGTAAGTTCCCTGGAGTTCTGCTGCTTTTTAACTCCAAAGAAGGTTCTTTATCTCATAGGCTCAGTAAATTTATTTAAATCCCCTGATTGGATAGTCTCTTTAATTTGAATGCTTCTTGGCCATAGTGAATCAGACCTAGCAGCCATCCTCAGCACATTCTGCAGAGAACATAAACACAAGTAGATTTGATCCCAACAAAAAAACCAACCAACCAAAAAAAAAGTGTTGGAAGCTGTAGTTGTTTAAAGTTACAGAGAAAGAAAGGGAAGAAAGGGGAGAATGATATTGATATATCCCTTTCTCATCATATTTGTTCCATCCAGTAGCAAGGAGTGTCCTAATTACTAATTAATTCCGATATTCAGGTTGGAGTTCCTGTCTCTAGCCTTGGGAAACACAAAACCTCACAACCACTGGATCCCAACTAATATAATACTCTCAATCCTGACTTTCAAACATGGTCCTGCAGCATACAGTTGTGAATTCTCTGGGCAGCAAGAACACATCTAAACTTTCAAAATCTTAAAGCAATAACTCAAATTCAGTCCCCTAAAACCTGTTAATACTTTCCATTCATTCATTATTTGTAATCAAGTAATGAAGGAATAATTCCTGCCTGGCTGAGATAGTTCATACTGGTAGGACTCTCTTAATTTAAAATGGACATTTTAAATGAAAAAGAATTATGCCTCCTGATTCTTTTATCCTCTCAGCTCTGGGAAGAGATTTGGTACTCCAGATCACCCAGCCAAGTGGTCCAAGTAATGCCTGGAGGGCTGCATCAAATGAAGCTGTATGTGATTCAGAACATGGTGAAGATTTAAGAGCCAAACTGTTGTCAGAAGCATTTCCTATTTACAGCTCAATGTTGAAGCTAATGGGAACACCCCACCAAAGTGCCAACTTTCTCTTGGAAGAGAAGTGATCCAAGGTTTTTGCAGTTTAAGCACCAGATTGAAGCCTTTGAGCTCATGGAAAACCAAAGGTGAGTCCTTTTGCAGCTTTAACCCTATATGAGTTTTCAACTGTCCCAGCTGGGTAGGAAACTGAATGAAAGGCTGCATGCCAGGAACAGAAGCTGCTAGTTTAAGAATGAACTAAGCTATTCACTCTAAGGAAGAATCATCTCATTTATGGTTAGCCACTTTAGACTTAGATATCTGATCTTGTCATGTACTTATCTCCTTAGCTGCTGGAAGAGAAAAAGGCTAAACAAATTATTCTCAAGCAGTGCCTGAATGTTTTATGGTAAGAGCTTAGGTGAATGACCTGGAATAACTTTTGGATGGCTACATCTGGAAGAGACAGAACCCATTTTTTGTGTTTAGCATTATCAAGAGGAGATGCTGAGGCACTACTGTCAAACACCTGGTTTTCATCAAGAAGAAAACTACCCCTGACACAGTCGTACGTATGCTTATTTAGGCCAAGAGCCAAATGACGCAGCCATCCAGTCAACAACACCTGATCTCACAGCTTTTTTGGGTTTGCCTTTTATTTTTTACTATTAAAGGGCATCAAAATGCTTAGGGAGCTAAGAAATAAAGCTTGAATTATGTGCAGTATTCCTCTGTGAGCCTTCACCAAACAAAACAGGAGGGTAGGGGGGGCTCGTGTTGAGCTTTCACACAGGGTTTGCTTATAAAGTGAGAGTAACTGTCAGTGACAGCATTTAGCTGGTTGAAAGAATGTGTTTTTCCAGCGTCTTCTCACAAAATTCTGTTTTCCAGCAAGCTCCTTAGATACAGAGCCTCTCAGAATAGAGCAAATGGATTGCCAAAAACCATGAAAACAAAATGACTGTCACCACTGATTAATGAAAATAATATGCATGCTAGTAGGCGCACACTCACTAATCACATTTTCCATATACAAGCCCTAATCTTGTATTTACATCCAAAAACACTTATTTTGCATAAAAAGGAACAACAAAAGAAGCTGAAAGTAAATACTCTGTGGGAGAACACAGCCTGCATCTCGTCTGCAACAGCCTGTGTCTGAACTGAAGATGCAACGGTAGCAGTCTCCAGCTGATACCAGATTCCTAGTGACTGAATGGGGTTATACAGAGGGAAGATGCTGATGTTTCTTACACATCATCACAGTCTTGAATTCTCCAGACTAGGAAAATATTGCTTTGATAAAAGTGACAGATAACAAATGGATGAAAGTTAAGCGTGAGGAAGTAAGTCTTTCTTCAATATTTTCACAACATTAAACCCTCCAACTCTCTAAAAGAACACAGTGAGAAGGACAGGACTGCTGTAATTCATTGCATCATGCATGTTTAGACACCAAAAACTGTACTCCAGGCAAGTGTACTCCAGGCTCTCCATCTTTCTTCTTTCCTAGCAGTTTCAGCAATTTCCAATGCTGGGCATGTCTCCTCTGTTGCTAGGAAAACAACAAAAGCCAAACACACAGAACAGTGGTCATCCTCTCCTCTCCTCCTTTAGCCCTGGGGCTAATTGGCAATTGCCACCTTTCTGTGCAGATGGTGGCCTTCTCACTCCTCCTGCAGTCCTTTCTCTTCCTTGGTTGTGACTGCCAGCTTTCTGGTGAGAATCTAAATTAATCTATCTAGCAGAGTGATGTCACCTGGTTAGTTCTAGTGAAGCCCTGCTGAATGGAAATTAAAAGGAAAGGAGTCAAGCCTGGAGAAACACGGTGGGAATTTTTCCTTCATTGTCTAATTTCTGCCACAAGATTACAGGTGGAAGAACCCAGGTAAATGGTTTAGATTTAATGAGCATCCAATCTGCAGCCAAACCTCTATTTGTATAGCACATGTCAGGAGCCTATTTTTTTTATTTTTTCAGTAGTTGGCTGAAACTCAGAGCATATGGAAAGGACAAGTACTACTAGCTGAACAGTCAGTGCTTCCATAGCTGGCTGGACCGCTCTTAACATTCAAAATCACACTTCCTTTTCACAGTGCATCCAAACAAAAATGTCAGATCTAAACTTCCTCTTCAATTTTGCAGAGCTGAAGGCTGGTGCTGAGCTCAGCAGTGGCAGACCAACATGAGCAAACATGTTGGAAAGCCTTGGCCTGTCCTGAATGGCTGAAAACCAAGCCTTATGCTGCTTATGTAACTGCATCCAGGGAATAGCTCTAGGTCAGGGGCCTGGTTTTCCTGGCCATTATAAAGTGACTGTATCTCTTAATTACATCTAGGTAGCTGGCTCTGTGAGTCAGAAGGGAACACTAACAGCCCTCATGCAGAGGAGTCACAATATCTTCCCTCCCGTGTGCCAAGGTTTCTGCCCCCACAGCACGAGCCAGTGAGACACAGCCGTGAGATCAGCTGTCTGCAGCTCCAGAGATTCCACACCATAACTTCAGATTAACATGGGAATCTTCTCCTTTCCCCTGCTTTTGCAGCATGATAAACTGAGCCATGAAATGTTAGCTAGCAGATTTTTCATCACCCTTTTTAAAGAACCTATGTCCACATTTACTGAGATTGTTCTGCCATATGAGATTTTTCTTTATTTTTGGCCCCCAGACCAGTACTGTGAAGACTTCAGTTTCTACCAAATAATGAACTTGACCTAATGAAACTCTTAGAGCATATGACTGCCAGCAGGATTGCTGTGCTCATCCTCTGCTAGTGGCCACAGCAAACCCAAGGTTGCCATGAAGAAAGTACCTGGTTGGGAGTGGAGACAATGTGGGTGTTGTATCATAAGTTCAGATGTTTTTTGGCTACAGAGATGAGGAATGTACTCTCACTCCACATAAATACATGTATATAGTCACTGACTTCTTCCCAGCATCCAGGTAGTCTGGAATGAAACTAGTGAGGAAGGCTTGCATTTTTGCTGCAGTTGAAAACCTGTGTGTTGTTTATAACCACTGACTGCAAGGAGAAAACAAGAGTCTGCTTTCTTGTAAATAACTCCCTGAGGTGCGAAGCATCAGAGGAACAAGCTTGGTTACACTGCCAGCTATTCAGCCATGCAAAGAATCACCTTTGTGAGAAATTATATAATTCAGTCTGCTTTTAAATTGGCATTTAGAGAAGGACTTCAAATTCCTCTGGTTTCTCTTTTAAAAAAAAGAGTTTTATATTTTGCACAGTGGTACTTTTTAGTAAAAAGAAAGTTATTTTTCTTCCTTTTTAAAAAAAGACATTTTCTCAATTTCTTTGAGCTCTTCTTACTTACAAAATAAATGTTCATGAATTTACATCTCAAATAGCAATTTTTCTCTGCAATGTTTTTGACCCAGACAAAAAGAATAGAAATAATAAAGGTTGAAAGTTATTGCTAGAATTTTTCATAGGTGAATATCTCAAGGAAAGCCAATATCAAGTAAAGATTCTGTATTTCTGACACAGATTGATTTTAAAGCTGGATTCCCAATAGGAATTGTACTGAAGAAATGGAAGGGATGTTGTAAAACACAGGCCATAAGCAAAGGAAATGATTCAATTTTGAATAGGGAGGACCTGGAAGGACAAAGGTTATCCAGGGACATAAGGGTAGAAAACCTGGGAAAGACAGTGAAATGCCTCATAATCTGTAATTTTCTCTTTTGAATAGATAACAGTTAAGAAGACAACATTGATTTGGTTTGACCTTAGAAAGAACACTAGCTCTTCTTTTGCAAAGATCACCATTATTGGTTCATTAAAAATCTCATCAACTCAAGCACCAACCAGCACAGTACTGGTCTGACTTCACAACAAATTAAAACAAATATTGAAGGTCCATTTTCCTCTACCTTTTGGTAGAATTGTTATTTTCTCAGTCCTTAAGGTTAAGGCATTTAAGTGAGAATTAGGGATGCCATATGTGCACACACCATGAGACATGGCAGGTGGGAAAAGAGTGAAAATTGGATGTGGAAGACAATTGACAGCCTGGACTACAAGTGGTGGTCACTGCTCTGTTTGAGGAAGAGTAACCAGAAGCAATGTTTACCCAAGGAAGCTGGGAATGCTTTTTGGGTCCTTTTTTTTGGTGTGTTTGGAAGTCATCAAGCATTACCATATGGCAAATATAGAAATCAAAAGGTCAATTTTATTTGGTTACTACTTGAAAGATTCTCCTCGTCCTGTACGAGAAGTAATGTGATTTTCTTTCTCCTGTTTTTTTAATCAATAATTATTTTTTAGTTTTAGATTACATAATCCTTTAAAGCTTTGCTGCTCTTTTAATTAGTCTGTTATCACTATCTTTTAAATAGCATTTCTGAGCAATCCTGCATGTCCTTTAATCCTGTCTGTTCGGTGTTGCTTCTGTGACTTGTTTTCCATACAAGTATTTTCCAAATGAAAACCTTTCACCATCTTTTGAGTCTTAAATCATCCCTTCTGCAGCAGAAAAAAAGCACAAGCCAGTAAGTATGTCAATTCTAACCTTCTCAGGTTTTGCACTCTGTGAAATATTGCAAAACATCAAAAGCACTTGAGCAGATATTTTAAAAGCATGCAGAGGACGTAAGCTAATTTAAAAAATTTGCAGTTATTGGTACATCTAACAAGCAATACCCTACCATGACCTTTTAAAGCATCAAACACCTAGTGAAAAAATACAAAACAATTTTCTTCTTGTCTTGTGTGTGGTTTCTCTTTGTGAAGGAGGGGAAAAAGAGAAGCTCTTACCTTAAAAACACTCCCTTAAGAGGCACTCAGCAGCTGCAGTTGTGCCCTAATGTCTCCATCTAAATTAAACTGCAAATTTCTTCAATTACCTAAAGTGGTAAATACTGAGTTTTAAAGCTAGGTCTTCTGTAAACTACTTTTGTTTTTCTGCTTTCAGAGAGTTCTGTTTTCTCTTTAATCTAAAGGTGAATTCATTGTTTTCAGCTCTAACAATGAAGCCATACTAAAGCTACAGATTTTATGGAAAAACAGATACAAGACTAAGGGTAGGCTTAAGACAGGATTTTTCCCAGGAACCTGTTTCTAGTGCTTTTATTTGAGCCTGAGCATATGTTAGTTGGGTTACCTTTATAGAATGATAGAATTATCAAGCTTGGATAAGACTCCTAAAATCAAGCCCAAGTTCTGCACCACAGAACCACATCCATGAGTGCCACATCCACAGACCTTTTGAACACTTCCAGGGACAGTGATTGCACCACTTCCCTGACCATTCTTTAAGTGAAGAATTTTTTTCTAATATCAAATTTAAACCTCCCGTGGCGCAACTTGAGGCCATTTCATCTGGTCCTCTCACTTGTTACCTGACAGGAGACTGACTCCCCCCTCACCAGAAGCTCCTCTCAGGTAGTTGTAGAGAGCTACTTTGGGCTCAGGTACGACTGTTAGAAAGATCCAGACTTTCAAAAACCATTTGAACAGGGCACAGAAATTCTGGAAAAGAAGATCCCTGCAGGAGGCAGAAGTGAAGTAAACATTGGCTGTGACAGAGCATTCAGAGCAGCCTGGGGTGATACCTCCCTGGAGCAGTTAGCATACACCTATATATAACCATATATAACCATATATAACATACATAACCATATATAACCATGTATAACCATGTATAACTGTTCCACAGCTCTGTCTAACCAGCCTTGTGCTTTACTGGGGGAAAAGTCTCTGCCCCACTGCACACACACACTGAGCCCTGCACACCACGCTTGCCACAGGGGATCCATAGGTACACAGGCTATAGGGGCTGCCCTGTGGCTTAGTGCTTGAAGATTTTTCTGACCTCTTCTTCTGAAAAAAGACCAAATCCAGAAGAGGGCATGGAAGTGGGCTGTAATACACAGGCCTTGCTGCTATGCAGACCCACCCTCACCAGTAAGGATGATTTCTTCTCCCCAGCTGCACTGTGATGCAGAGGCAGCAAGCTGGTCCCTCTGCAGCTGCAGAAGAGAAAGTACTGTTCTAAAATAGTCATGGAGCCATATTGAGTTTTAAAAGAGTTGCACAAACTTCTTTTGTTTTCATATGTTTTTCAAACTTTAGTGCTTGAAGATTTTTCTTCTTAAAGTGTTTTATTGAAGTATCTCCCTGCTCTACTGCTTCCCCATCAGCTGTGCAGTCACCAGCTCTTTTACCATGCAAGCCACATACACAGCTGGCTCTGAATTTGTGGCTGGGAGCTAACCTGCTTCTGATACTCTATGTGAAGATTCCAGTAAGACTTTGACAGTTCAAACTGGTGCAAAGCACCGTGGTCTGATTTGCTCCAGGTTAGTGCATTCTACCCATTTTTGAAGCCTGTAGCCTACTTGGCCTGTATTACACATGACATGAGCACCACTGGCCTCCCCTCTGGGCAGGGCATCAGCTCAGCAGGCTGCTGGCTTGGCTTACATCCTACATCACATGTTGGATTTGCTGCTTCGGGTCTGATCCAAGTTTAAAATTCAGGTCCCGTGGGTTTAAGTTTAAGGCATTTTCTGTTGTTGTTTGTCAAGTCTGAAATATTTTCCTCCCTGATGTTCATGAACTGACTTCTTGTTATCTCTAGTTAAAAGCCCACAATCCCTTGCTAAAACCTGTGAGAATCATTTTAAAACATTGCTCATATGTTCTGAAGAATATGGTGTATTTTAATCCACATCTTTATAAAAAGTGAAAATTTGTGAAATAAGCCAACAATTCTGCATTCATGACTTGTCACATTAAGGAATCTTGGTTTTCCCCACTGTAAACACTCATCCCTTCTCAAGAAGTCAGGCATCCAGAAAACCTCTAAATATATTTTGAATATTTAAAACTTGTTTGCATTAAGATCTCTCTTTCGTTTTAGCAAACATCTGATCTAAAGTCAATTTTTTCCTCTCCTCTTTCCACTTCCTGCATCTATAACAATTTTAAGCTCTTCAGCACAGGACCTGTCTTTCCATACTGCCATGCTGTCCACAGCACAGTCTGAATGCTGTGGCTGCACACAGGATGCAGGAGCAAAAGAACAGATCTTGGTTGTTCCCATATCCAATCTTCCCTGGACCACTCCCAACAACAGCAAGGCTCAGCACTGAGGACACAGCTCTGACATTGCAGGTGTAATATGATTTTGGCAGGAGAGCTACCAGCTGGAGCAAATAAAAACTCCAAGAAGGTGAACTCCTCTTCCTGAAGATTGGTTTCCTGACCCTGCCCTACACAGATATGGTTGTGTATTGTCACTTACATTAAATCCTAGCAAAGCTTTTGTGTGAGTGCAGGTGGCTGACAGTAACATCAGTGAGCAGCCAGCTGGCTTTTCCATGCTGCCACTCCTTTCTCTCCCTCTGTCCCCATGAATGTGCTGTAGTTCCACTAGCCAGGCTGGCATTGAGTATCTGGAATACTACAGCTCTACAGTCCCCCAAACACAGAGACACCACCCCAGCTACAGAGACAAAGCTTGTGCTCTAAGAGGTGTCAAATGGAAGAAGAGACATCAAGATCTTGTTTAACAAGCCAGAGTTTTTGCACAAATACACTTTTTGACGTTTTCTTTGTGGGATCAGCAGCTTATTTAAACTCCATTCTTTCCATAGGCACTTTGACAACACTGACATCGAGGCTTGTTAATTTGGCATCCTGTGCTGCCTGTGCACTGAGACATGAAGAAGGTTTCCTCTTCAGCTCTGCTACCTGTACATGTGCAGGAGCAGCAGGACCTGGAAGTCACAACATTCCCTGCCAAGTGACATAAACCAGCTCTGAGGCACCTCTGCTCCTGGGGCAGTGGGCTGTCAGTCACTGCCTGGAGAAGCAATTTTTTCTGCAGTCAGCTCAGCATAGCAGAGGGCAGGGAGCCAGTAGTCCAGAAATATTAGAAACAATTGCTGCAAGAGAATTTTAAAAGCCATTGGAAACTTTTGAAGCTGGATCATGCCAAAAATAAGACAGAACAGCCTAGTACCTAGAGATCATGACTTAGAGGAAGCTTGTACCTCTCCAGAGATTTATCACTGATTCACATCTCATTAATTCTCTCCTCTTTCCTCAACATCTTCACAATTTCTCCTCTTGGCAGTTTTCTGGAGATAGGGCATGACCTATGAGCATGAGACAGCAGAAAGCCTTTTGCCTTGCTAAAATTGTGAGACAAATATTGGTAAGCCTTTGCTGCACATTTGTCACTGGCCAACCCTCCTGCAAGTTCCAGCTGGGGGGCAGCAGGAGACCCACACTGGCAGGGCTTTGAAGAAAACAGAGCTCATGACACCACTCCTGTCTGGCAGGTGCCACAGTAGCTCATAGCACAGCAACTCTTCCCTTCAGACACACAACTTTAGGGAAGCAGCTCTTGAGGAGGTATAGTGCCATCCGACCCCTGTGCTCTGTGCTTGGCTGCACTGCCCCATGGGCACAGCCCAGGCAGGGCAGCCCTGGCCATGCTGCAGGAAGGGGCCCTGTACATGCTCTGGCTCAGCAGGGCCACTCTCAGGGCTGCAGTGGCACAACATCCTTCTCTGGACAGTCAAATTCTGTTCACATCATTTGCCAGAGGAGGATCACATCCTGCTGACTCAAGAGGTTCAGCAGGGACCTGCCATGTTACTGCTGGCTCCTGATCTTGGATGTGCTATAAATGGCCTCACAAGAGTTTAGGGACCAGAAGAGAATTCTGTACTATCCTTAGCCCTACAAACTTTTTTTCCTGCTGTAACTTACAATTAATTCAGTGTCACAGAAATCAGTGTTCTTTACTCCCATCATGAGCTTTCTTGCAGAGAGCAGCATTGCAGTAACCACCAAACCACCAGGATGCTGAAGGAGTAGGAGGCCCCCTCTTGCTGAGACAGACACAAATTTCCAGATAACAGTAAGAAGGAAAGGTGCAACACTGGTTTGAAGAGAAGCTTGTATCTGAGTATTGTATCTGAGTAAGTAATGCTTTTGTTTTCAGTGAGCACTTGTAGATTTAAAGCAACCCAAAATAGAGTAGAATTTTCCCACTGAAGCTAGGGGAAGAAGTAAGACTCATTTCCTAAGAGTGAATCTTTGAAATGTACTACTCAGTATGGGATTGGAGAGGATTATTTCAGCTGAAGTACTCTTAAGAAACTTTCTTTCATTGATATTTGTGTCAGATGCAGAGTGGAGAGGTAGAAGCTCAGAGAGGTGGGCTCCCTCAGAAACATTGTTATGAATGACCTGGTGAAAAAAAAAAACAGTTACCCAGAATGACTTGATAACAACTTATTTTCCCAGTTTTGTTCTGATGTTGTTGCTATCTGGGAAGTGTGTCCTTCTAAGAGATCAAAGACTTTCAAGCATTCAAGATTCAGGCATTCAAGACTTTCAAGCATCAAGATTCTTTCAAGCATTGAAGCAGAACAGAATGTGAGTCAGAGCTGGGATCTTGCTGGGCTGAGAAAGACAAATAAACACAACACTAGAGATTTGTCTGAAAAAAAGCTTATGTTTTTCTTATGGAATATGTTTTTTCCAAGGGTGAGAAAATCCTTGTCAGGAAATGCAGTCTTTTCAGCAGATGTTGTGATCTGCTACCAGTTGTGCTGCTTTGACACGTTTATCTTGATAACATTTGGAATATGGCACTGGATTTGGGAGAGGAGCCACGTTCCTCCAGCTCATCTGAATGATGAAGTGCTGAGGTGAGGCAGGAGAAGCCCTCACCAGGGGGTAAAGGCAATGATGCTCCCAGTGCCCAGATATCTGTCACCCCTTGAGCTCTGAATGCAGAACAGATCACATTTGTGAGTAAAGGGTCCTCTGGGCCACAGATTAATGACCTTTTAAGTAATTCTGGATCTATCTCAATCATGCTTTCAGTAACTATTAACTAACCATTTACCTGTTCACACCAAAATATGAGTATTTTCCAACTGTTCAATATACAAACATGCATCTCTGAATTGGATCTACTTTAAATTCCCGGCTTCCTTTATTTTTTCCTATGTCAACACACTGAATATCTGCAGATGTCCTCAGAAAGTGTGCTAGAAAGCAGTCAGCTACAGTCAATTCTGAATATAAAATGTTTTCCCTTTTGTTTGAAATGAAAAATAACCTGAAAGCCTTTCCCTGGTAATAAACCAAGCTTTGTAACATGCATTTTTAAAGGAAAAAAAAAAAAAAAGAAATTATGGAGTATTCAAAACTAATCATGGTATCAAAATGAATGTGTACTCCTAAGCAAGAATATAGCTATTCTCTTTGATGAATAGGAATTGCTCCATTTTTAAGCAGGAAGTGCCTAATGAGGGAAAACAGGCTGGCAAAGCAAGCTCCCAGCTTATTTGCATCCCAGCCTCAACTTGCCAGCAGGTTTTACCCACATGTTTTATTTCAATATTCAGTCATGACTGACAATTAAATCAAATTTCTCTCCTTGACCATTTTATTCTTGTTCTTCCTTATTTGTTGCCTTAATTAATGGATCTTTGTTTTATTCTTAGACTGGAATACGTAGTAGGGGGAGGAGAATTTTGTTTTTAATTTAACACATCAAAACATTGAATCTTGTGATAAAGTATGGCACTTTAGGAACATCTGTCTGCAGCTTTCTCCTGCACATTCACGCATCCCGTGCTTTCTTCCAGACTGGGAACATTTCACTTCAATTTAATTAAAAAAAAAACAGAAACAAACAAAAAGGAAACAGACAAAGAAACAAACCAACCCCAAAACAGAAGATACATCCTGTTGAAAAAACACTAAAGAAAATAACATATCCATTTAGAAGAGATTTCACTTGTGTGTGAGGAATCCAAGACTTTGCACAACTGGAAGAGGTCAGAGGTGTCTGCAAGATTGCTCATTTCAGCATTATCTTTTCTTTTTGGGAAACTGTGTGTTTCCCTCACATAGCATCACCAAGTTGGCTCTCCTTCCATTACTTGTTCCATGGAATGTTAGTCTCCCTTAGGTGACCAGTAGTAATAATATGAATACAGCAGTCCATGTGGGTTGTGGTGAGGCAGAGGAAGAGCACTTCAGAAAACAAATCTAGACTAATTAAAGAGATGAAATTAAAAAATTCTTCTCTACTTAAACACATCCAATTTTTACTTAGTTACTAAAACTGGCTGAAAAATCTCAATGCAAACAAACCTAATTTTATTGGATGGCAGGGTTTTAATGAAATTGGAGGAAAAGAAGTTTTCAAATCACAAGACTTACTTCCATAAAACCTTCATTGGAAGACAGAGATATTAAACATAAATGCAAATTTTTCTCTAACAACAGACCCCAAGGTATTTCTTGTCTCACAGCACAAGCCCAAATTCATGACATAGTGCAATTACACCAGATAGAAACCCCAAAATGTAGAATGTGACTCCATCAAGCATATTGTTTCTACAATTCCTTATTTTTGACATTTCTCTAGTTCTCATCTGTAACTGCTTTTAAGGCCATAGAAGTCCTGATTCAATTTAAGTGTCTTTAGAGATTTCACTGTCATACCTTATTTACACAAATAATCAGCTCAGACCCATGGACAGACTGTGCCACCTTGAGAGAGGGATCTCACCACAAATCACTGGAGGTCTGATTCATTCTGTAAAACAAGACTTTTACTCCCAACAAGCTGAAACAGCAATTAACAGCACAGGCTGTTGTTTAATGGGCATGATTCTGCAGTTGGTTTTTCTTCCCCAGGCTGTCAGGGAGCACTGACCTTAGGAGAGAGCCCATCCTCACATGGGTTGAGTTCTGCAGCTGACACACCATCAAGAGAGCGTGGATTTTGTTTGGGATGCAGATGATCTTCCTTACTCTACTATGTTTTAACTATATATGTGGTTCACCAATCTCAAGATGATAACACCACTTGAAACCAATGGTACTTTCAAGAAAATAGGATATTTGTAAAGGGTGGAGGCTATTAGTACTCCAAAAAATCTAAGTTAGATTGAATCAGATGTACAAAAGAGGTAAGAATGAAATACTTGAGGACAAACTTATTTATGTTTGAGATAAACTTGCAAATATTTGGATACATATCCAAGATATTTTGAAGTTAATTTTTTAACTCTCAATATAAACAGAGATGTGATTGTCTGATCTTTCATGGACTGGAATTATTAAAGCATTTGTGCAGCTTTAGGTCAAGTTAAAATATGAGTAATACAGGCCATAGAAGTAAGGTAGAATAATTTCTGGATTACTGCTAAACTTTTTTTTAAAATTTCACCCTATTTTTATTCACTGTGCACTTCTGATTTTCTCTCTCTACTCTTACTACCAACAAAGTTTCAGAAATCTTACGGCTTCCCTGTTATTTTAGGTGGATCATGTCTTGGCTAAGGAAAAGTGAAGGCTTTTGTTTGTTTGTTTCCTTGTGGACATTAACTAGGACAGCATCCCACAACCTGTCAGTAATAAAGAAGGGGATTTTTTCTTCCTCTTTCAAACTGCAGCTCATCACACTAACTCTTTCAATGTGCATTTTTATCAGTGTTATTTGATCTTCAAAACCTCTGCAAAGAGGACTGCCACAAAGAGTTTAAACCCAATTCCAGTACAAGCTCCTATCAGCTTCAAGAGCACATTGCCTTTGTCAACTTTGGTTTGGAAATGAAGGTATGTGAAATATAGGTCAATTATTATCTGGCTTTAACAACAAAGCTACAATTCTGTTTTGCTCTCAATGAAGAAGAGAGTTGCTAAACTCTTTTGAAATCCTGATATTGTCAAGGGGAATATTTTATTTTATGAAACTTAATATTTATGAAAGTGTTTTATAAAGCAGCCCCAGTACCAGGCTTTTGGAAACAGCACCACATTAGGGCAAAAGAATTTTTTGCAGAATCAAACAGTTGGAGATAAAAGAGATGTCATTTTAATGCCAGGGCTATAGACACCCTAATGACACTGAGGAACTCACAGACTCTAGAGAAGAATGACATGCCATTTTTTAAATACAAAGTCTCATAACTAATGTGTTCAAATAGGAATAACAAATAGTACATTCCCCCTCAAGCACTCATCAGCACCCTGATTTGTTTACTCAGAAAACAAATCTCCTACACTTATACACACAGTGTTATATTGCCTCTGTGTATACTCACCCACCTTGCACATGTGATCTGGGTTACTGAGAGTCAAGAAAACAAATCCAGTCATAATTTTCCTGTGAGTGTTAAGCCAGATATGTCTCCACAGCTGAAAGTCTGCCTTTATAAGGCAGATAGAAGAAACACCTGCATGTACATCCTTTCCCAACTAATCCTCAAACAGGGGCTCAGTCAATAAAGCAGCAGTTTGCCATGAATGACACTGCCTTGCCATCTGTACTTGCTCAGGGCTTGCAAACCCCTTTTCACATCAGCCTCAAAATGGGGCTGCCTGGGACAAATCTTGCCAGAAATCTCTCCTGATCTTATTCATAGTAGCTGTTGACATAACTCCCTTTAGTCTATTTGGAAATAACATTTTTCAGTTAATTTTTAGAGTCAATTGCAGCGCATGCTCAGTAACAGATAAAACATTGCATCACTGCATCTCCAAGACTCTCTTGTCTGTGCCTGGCAGTCCCAGCACAGCTCCACAGTTCAGCTACCATTCACCAGGAGCCACAGCTTGGTGATAAGACTGGACTAAATTTCAGTGAAGCTTGACCAAGTCTGCTGCAATGTGTTTCTGGGAAGAACTGTGGTTTATGTCTAAGGAGAATTGCTGATAATAGCTGAGTTTTGATGCAAGTTTTTGAGTTTTCATACTGGACTCTAAAAACACAGGGTAGATTAAAAAGCTCAGTGCTTCTTGAAAGCTGAGATAACAATATTTCTACTGGAGCTGCTGTTTGTTGTAGCACATGAAAGAGACCTAATATTGGCAGGTTGCCTTCTGGGGTGCTGTGGACCAGAATCAGCCAAGTGCCTCTTTCATCACACAATTGGAAAAAACTCCCACATTTTCCATATATCTCCAGCAAAATTTTTCTACCTTACTTGATCACCATTCAGCAGAAAAACTGATGACAAGTTTAGAAAAGGCCTCAAAAAGCAGGAGCCACATAGAACACTGGGAGAAGAAATATTAACTAAATGTATGAGACAGAGGAAAGTCAAGATGTTTGAGGTTCTGAATACTGCAATAACATGACTTGAAGCTAACAGTGAAGTAGCTCTGAGCTACCAAGGAAAACTTTCCTGTGGATGAGTTGGACTGTCAGTATGCACCCTGCTTCACCTCTCCTGCTCTGTAGGACGTGTGCCTAATTGTTGGGACATAAATCTTGTGTTTACACCTAAACTATTACCTCTGTGGATTATTTCACTTCACAGTCATAAAGAGGAGACCTCATGGGTCAAAGTGTAGGTGAGGTTTCTTAGCTTGTAAAGCACTGACATATTAAACCCTTGCAGAAGAGTAGCAAAATAATGTTTCTCTATCACATCAGAGCTCACTTTGTCCTAGAAATTTCAAGTCTACTGAATATTTTTCCCTCAAATTCAGAAAACCCCTAGCAGTCTTATACCACTGATTATTCCTTTGCAAATTTGTTCTTGTGCACATATTCCATGAAGGAATGCAGTCTTTTGCCACTTCCATTAAATTTTTCATTCCAGTTTTCTCCAGTGAAAGAATGTTCTGACTATCCAGTCTGCTCATTCAAGCAGTGTAAGCTTTCATAACTTCTAACAAAAAGGTCACTTTGCTAGCATTATTTTATTTACCAACTATTCTAAATCTTGATTTTTTTAACTCAACACTAAAATAAGTAATTTTGTGTTCTGCAGGCCCCAAAGGTGGCCAAACCACTTTGGGAGCAGTTGGAGTAATTCAGATGTCTGCCAATTTCCTCTCATATTCTAGATCCAGGTTAAAATAAAAATAAAATGGAAGGGGCAACTCTTATTAAGTAAAATCAAAGCTCTCCATGAGGAATCAGAATTTATTCAGAATGATAGTCTTATAAATCAGTCTCACAGTATTAGAGAATAAGGTGCTACCCTTCACCACTTTGGTCAGCTTCCTGGACTCTCTGCTACTCTTTGGGTTTTTTTCCATTCTGTTTTTAATTCATTTTTTTATTATAAAGTCAGTTTTTACTGCCCACCCTGAATTACATTTTAGTACTACAATTAGGCCCTTAAACAATTGCAACATGATCCCCTCAGGCAAGGAACACAGCAGATCAACAGAGCAATCTGTGCTTATTGTCTTGTATATCATGTTACTATGGCACTGAAGCTTCTTGCTTCTGCAAAAGAGAGGTTTGCAGGAGGAGCCTACAGGTCATTTGGTCGTGCTTGCAGCATCATGGAAAAAAATTCACACTGCTGGTGCTCATTTTGATGACAAAGGAGCCCAGTGTTGCCCTCTCAGAAGGATTCAGAGAGACTGCTCCCCACATCTTTCTTCCCTAAGACATTGGTCAAAAATATCCCCAGCTTCTATTTATAGAAATAAATTTACATTTATCATTTTAAGTAGATCATAGGTAGCCTAAAAGCTCAATTTATGTATCAGATTATTCCATATGAAGTAGGTTTTACAGCTTCTCAAGGTACTGTGCCATATTCATATGAGGCTTTTCACTCTGAAACACTGAAAATCTTAGCCCAGAACTGTGCCTGTATTAGTGGGATTTCAGAGTACCAGAAAAATTACAGTCTCTCCTGGTTATATGCTGGAACAGATTTCAGCTTTTGTTTATGCAGTTGTGGAAAGAAAGTGAAATGCAGGCTTATTTTTACTGGCCCAGATGCATCCACTGTTTCTCATTAAGACTGGCACAAAGGCACCAGTGGCACAAACAGACACTATCTATCCTCAAATGCTTTTCTTCTTTAAAACAATCTGACTCTTTTCTCCTTTATTGCCTTCCTATTTTTAAGGCTGGGAAAAATCAGCACATGGCTCTTGCTGCCCATCAACATTTGCCACAGATACACCTTTAAAACTGGGTTAGAGCAGCAACTGATGCCAGGTTTGGGGTTCAATGCCTTCATTCAGCTTGGAGTTGAGAAAGAGAACCTCCTCCAGCACTAAAGGCTTTCACTGAGTTCAGTTTCCTCGGGGATTCTTCCCGAGACATGCTACTGAAATCCACCAGGTGGGAATCCTCCCTTCAGCTGACTCAGTGGCTGCAGGGGGAGCTGCTTTGCTGAGCCCTTGCAGAGCCCACCCTGCTGCAGAGGGACATTTAGGGTGGAGGCATTCCATCTACATCCCAAAGCACTAAGAACTACTTCAAATTTGCATTAAGGAAAAGCAAGAATAGGACACTTGGTGTATACACATGAAATACCCTTGAGCCAGGTGCAAGTGAAATACTTGAAAAAGCGAGATGAAGCCACAGGACAATTCACACCCCAGTTTTGGGGAAAGCAAAGGGCAGTACAGCACATTTACATGGGAAGTGAGAGTCAGCAGTGTCATCTGACTGGAGAACAGCAAACACAATGCCTTTAATCTAATAAAGGTGCCATAAAATATATTGGCAGCTTTTACCAAAACTGAAGTGAATTTTAAAGAAAAGAACTGCTACAAACATGGAAGGAATTAGGCAATAGCAAACAGGACAGGACACCATGTGAATTTGCCAGATCAGATTAGACTGATTTTCTTCTCTGCTGAGATAATTAGTATTCACACAGGGAAAGATGTGGTTGAGCCAACATCAGAAAATATTTAAATTACTACCACATAGGTAGTTATTAAACTGGAGAAAATAGGGAATACCTGTGAGAATGATAAGCTGCAGGAAATTGGCTAAAAAGGCTGTCTTGGAAAAGGGTATGAAGCTGGAAGGGAAAAAAAGGTATGCAGCTTCTCAGCAGTTGGTCTTTTGGCCTCATCTTACATAATGTTCTTGTTAGTGCTTGGAGCATGCTGGTGAAGTTAGCCATCCTATGAAGCTGGGAGGCATTACAGAGATGGAATAGGGTTAGACACTTGTATTGGCAGAAATGGATGACCTTGCAGACTGGAGTAATAGAAATTGCACAAGTGAATGTCATTCCACAGAGAAAGCTTGTTCATTTCAGGATGGGTAGCAAAATCTTCTGCTTTAAGGCATGGATGTCAACCAGAAATGATGGGAGATGAGAAAGATCTGATTGTTTCCAAGTATGGAATAGTCACTTCTCACCATGATGATCAGGAAGAGCATTTGTGTAACCCTGCCACAGCCAGCCACCTCTGCAGAAGGGCAGAATTTTCCCCAGCAGGCCTTTCCCATGCACTCAGAGAAGGAGCACCTTAGGAGGCCCTGTGGCAAATGGAGCACTCATCCTTTGCAAAGCCATTCTCTGAGGTTCCCAAAAATGCCAGTGGACATAGCACCCCAGTGCCACAACTATACCAGTGACATTCAGCTTTTCGAGCTTTCTCAGTGTCAGAGACTATTTAAAATGAAAGGAATCAGATTCTCAGGAACAAGATGTCAGTGAGAAAGAAGTGCCAGTATGTCATTCTGTGTTAGGTCAGCTGAATGTGAGCCTTCAATGAAATAATATCCAAATATTTTATGCATCTGGACAGAATGCTTACCCTGGATCTAATTCTTCTTGGGCTCCTAAGTTTATTTCATTTGTCTCACTTAAATTCAGCTTAAATAAAAGCACAGAATGTCAAAAAAAGCCAAACTGCAGAACAAGTGTTCATAAATTATTAAAGATTAGGAATGTCACAGCAGAAATTCTGTCTTTGTACCTTATAAAGCTGTCACATTAAACTTTATGAAGGGCCAGTCTGAAATTGGGGACTGAAATGAACTTAGAAAAAAACAAACAAAACCCCATCTTTTTTCCAAGCCAAATAGAAGCTGCATCTTCAAACTTGGTCTTCTAGAGCACAATCACATGGTAATTCAAGTATTAATTCAAGTAAATATAAAATGCATCCCTAAAATGTAAAACAACTTTTTCCTTCAGAGCAGAACAGGACACATCCTTCTGAAATAAGAAGCTTCCTAAACACATTTGTGTCTCAAGAGAGGATGTGGAAAAAAGCAGGCACTCAATAGGGATGATCACATTGCATAATACATTATTAAAAAGGTCCTCAAAATGAAAGCTATAGAATAAAAAACCTTCAGAACCCAACCAGAGATGGTATTGCCACCTAGCAGAATATGAAAAAATGGATAAAATTGACTAAAACATCTTTTAAAGATTAGTGAGGAAAAGCTCTTGATTTCCTAACAGAAGGAAAAATCTGAATTATTAATGAAGCTGAGTACTGACTGCTGCTGAAATTGAAAGTAGGCCTGCAGACTCAGACATCTGGCCCTGAGCATGGCTCCACTCCAAGTCTGGGAGAAGACAAGAAGAGAGAAGCTTTGGCAAACAGACAAATACACCTTTCATTGGAAATACTTCCACCACAGCAGAGGATCAAAAGTTCTCCAGTTCTGTCTACCTCAGGGACACCCTATGACAAATGTCTCAGGAATTACTTCATGTTTCAAAACACATCTGCTAAGGGACAGAATCTGGTGAACTGATCAGTCAACAAAAAGATCAATCTGGTTTGTAAGAAACACTCTTAAAAAAATAAAAATAGAACCAGCTGGAGAATACCACACTGCTTAATTACAAACCTGTTATCTGCTAGACGCACTTTTCTGAGCTGGACATTCAAATTTTGCAACTTTAGCAGATCTGAGCAGATCCCAGGCATGTTCAGGCACGGCTGGAGCTGAGTTCTGCTTCACCTGCTGTACTGTGGCTCTGTCCAAAGTGGGACATCACATCTCTGGGTGTCAGATTAGGACAGTTCTCCAAACAGGCTGTTGGAGTGGCAAAGCAGCCTACCATTCCCTGCCTGCTTTAGCACTGCGATGGCTGGAAGGGCTGGCATCCCCTCATTGCCAAGGAAAGGCTCAGGGCTTGTGCCACAGGCTGTTGCTGGGGTCTGTAGTAACAGTAAACTCCCCTCCCCACATCCCTTCCTCATTCAGCCTGGGAAGAAGAAGTAGGACTCGATTTCCCAGGACCTCTCACAGCAGCCTTCCATCCCAGCCCTGCTCCTCACTAAGCCCCATTCTCTTCCTACAGCAGCAGCAGCCTGGTCCTTGTCCTACACACTTGTGAAAGCAAAATTCATTTTTGCCTTCTCTGTCTAGAAGTCCAAACTAGTACTGAACTTTTCAGAGCATACAGGGTCTGGTATTGAGAACTAGGGTTGGTACAGTTAATGACCTTTTGTATTTCAAAGGGAAGGACATGACTTTCTGAACGTACTCAGCAACAGAGAGAGACTGAGTCTTAGTCAAAGGCTGCAGGATATGTCACGGTCAGTTGTGAGTATCCCAAGTATTCCTGAGAGTGCACTTTGGGCCAGAAAATATTTTAGAGCTCTCACCATTGCTGCTCTTTGTGGGGCTACAGGGCAGGAAGGGCAAGTTTCCCTTGGTGCTCTGTAGGGTGGAAAAAACCCATGTTTTTCTAGCTACTAAAAGTAGGACAAGAACCTGACTTACAGCAAGATACCAAGAACATAAAGCATTCTTTAAAGGACTGGGAACAAGTGACAACACCTCAGTCTCCCATGGAGAGGTTTCTCCTCTTTGAGCTTGGTGGCAGTGCTTAGTTCTAGAAACAGAAAGACTTTTCTGGAGACCAAGTCACCGTTGCTGAGACTTCCCAGGGTAGAGAAGCAGCATGGGGAGTAGTCCAAAGTTGCAATTGTATAGGAATTAAGTTATTTAGCAGTGGTCCTGTGGCCAGATGATGTATAAATGTATATCTAGGCTCTGAACCACTTCAGATTTGAACACAACTGTATAAGTATTTTGAATGCATTGGGACAATTTAAATAGACAAAGAAGATACAGTCAATCCCTCACGTCACTCTAATGTCACATGCCCAACTCGTGGCACTCCTGCTTCTTGGTTATTCACTTACATGCTACTTACCACAACTTGCAGGCTTGGGGAAAAATGACATCCAGAAGATCTGAGGTTTCTAAAAATTAAAAAGCCATTGCAAGTTATTATCAATAGTCCTGCAATTATGAGAGAGTTGCTGGTCATTACACATAGTCATCAGGAGAAAAAGTCCATGAAAAACTGCAGTAGGGGTAAAACATAAGAGTTGAGCATCAACAAAAATAAGGGATAATATAGAATTTCTGCCTCTAGCTCTCTTCAAGGTAAGCATGGTGAATAGATTCATTTGTCTGACACACTTTACTAAGCTGTCATTAAACCGAGCAAGTAATGTCAAGGTTGGGTTTTGGAACTAACAGTTTCAGCTTCATGGCCTGGCATATGGCTGTGCAAGGCAGCACAAGTTGTACAAACTACCAGCTGTAAAGGGTAGTGCAGAATAAAACTGAAATGGGACAGCTCAGAGTCAAATTTCTAATCAGAAAGATGTTAAAAACCATGATTAAAGACAAGTTAAATCGGTGCTTAAATCTCAGGGAGCACATTGGAAACTAAAATATGCTGTAAACCCCTGATCCTCACTTGGATAATTTATTTAAAAGGGGCTTTTAAATACTACTTTCCCTGAGGTGATGCAAAGGAGAATGGACAGAAATTTCCAAGAGGTTGAAAGCCAAACTTTACCGGCAAAATAGATCAGGAATTTAGCAAAATTTAAAGCAAGTATTTGATCAAAATAAAGCATTTAACAAAGCATTGACTTGGCAATCTCTAACCCATCCAACTTTAAATTACCCAGATTTAAAGAAGAGGAAATTAGGAGAAGAAAAGGAGAGAAGGAGAGAAAAAGAGAGAGAGAGTGAAGAAAGATATACCTATCACCTTGGACCTTGATTCCTGTCAGCTTCTATAAAACCCAAAGACAACAGGGATATGACCATGTCTCAGGGCAATGGGTTTTATCTGCTCTGGCCTCCTGTGGCCATCTCCTCCCACCCCTCCAGGTGGGGCTTCCAGTCATTTGGGTGCTCTGGAGCTAGACTGGGGCTCCAGGGTGGGGTATGGGGAATTGCTGTCCATTCTGGGCTGGACCAGAGGCTCCAGTGCAAAGGGGAGTGAGCAGTGCATCATCCCACCTTCACAGAACTTGCTCTGGCCCACTCCCCTCACACACATTTCAGTTGTTTTGAGCCAATAATAATTTTCTCCAGTGTCACAGATACTGAAAGCTCCTTACACCTAGAACTGAGACAGTTGTACTGATTTCATATATAGACATATAAATTATCATCAGCACATGTCCAGAACAAAACACCACAGTCAACATGAGTAAACACTAATTTTAGGAAGCCAGGCTTCTCAGAAATATCTGAAAATCACAGATTAGCATCTACTTTCCAGTCTACACAGCATCATGACTGAAAATTCTGACCCCTGCCTCTCATTTGGAATTCAAGTAGTTTGCTTCTCAGCAGCATTTATCAAATTCAGACTTTCCTTCTAATCCCATTGTTGCAAGTTTCGCAAAAATCCTGGTATCACTGCCATTTATGATCACATCTGGTTTGAACTGAGCTTTTGATTTTCCCTGTAGCTTAGCAGCAGAGCTCAAGCAGCAGAACAAGGACTGCAAAGTGGATACATGTGAATGGATGTTTTTAGGAAAGGATAAGAATGCTTTACAATTCAATAGCATACTCACCTGGATCTGGGGCTTTGATTATACTGAGATGCCAAGTGATGCAAAACACAATTTAGTTCTGTTCTTTCCCCTCAGAGACCTATGCTGTATGAGTGAGATTATAACTACATGGTTGGCATGTAAATAATTTATTTGAAGGATATCATTAGCAGCTTGCTGTGTTCTCAGTTGCCCGCCTCTTCCTATCCACCTCAGTGTTTGTTAGGGATTGTATATTGGGCTCATTTCAGAATATCCCTTTGTATAGCTGTCTATAGGAAGCAAATTTGCAATGCATAGTAGCCAGATTCTTTAGCATTAACATACATTAGTTCAAACTTCTTTTCTAACTGGAGTGTGAAAACAGTCATTTCTTCTCCTCCACACTCTTGGAGGGGGTGGGAGGGCTAGACAGCTCCACAGTTTAACTGGAAGTAATCTGTGCTTTATGGGAGTTCTAAAGCACAAGGAAGGCTGGGTACCATGCACAGCAACTAACAGGACTTTTCTTGCACAAGTCCTCGGCATTGATATCAATGTTGTAACACAGTAGCAATATCCAACCTCTTTTTTGCGTTAATCCAAGCATAAACCTTGTGTTATTTTTAAAAATAGGATTCCACCCCCTTCAATTACTCTTC
The DNA here is from genome assembly GCA_013398075.1 of Notiomystis cincta. NCBI lineage: Eukaryota > Metazoa > Chordata > Aves > Passeriformes > Notiomystidae > Notiomystis > Notiomystis cincta. The sequence goes on from VZRX01018714.1 coordinate 364,189, forward strand.
TTGAAGAGATGCAGAGTCCTACCACATTCAAATGCTTGTTGCCAATTCATAGATAAGTCCCTTGGTAGTACCTGAATATATAACATAGAAAATGGATAGCAATTCTTTCAACAGATTGTGATTCTTCTGCCCTGCTTAATTTTTTTCTTTTTTCTTTTTTTTCTTAAATTTAAACAGAAACCATAAAATATAAGACAAAATCAGTGTACAAGAGTATAAGGACCTTGCATATTTGTATAGTGTTCTTTTCTCACTACAGTGAGAACTGTAACAAAAATACCACCATAAATCCTAAGAAAAGTATATGCCTACAGCATGTTAGCACCCAGCTGTCCCAAGGCAGTGCACTTTGCAGAATCAGAAAAAGATAATGAAAATCTCTACATCCTGAATATACAGCTGCTCTGAAGCTACACCAGCCATTTAGGCTTCTATTACTGACACAGCTACCCAGCCCCTACTTGGAGAGTTTACAACCAGCACACCTCAGTAGTAGTAAATGGCAGGAGAGAGGTTTAGCTAAGCACAACTGAAATTCTGCTGTGACTCTCACCCCACCAGGAAGTGTAGTAGTAAAATAGCATGTGCCTAGGAGTACTGCAAAAGTTTCTCTCTGCTGGAGGAAGTGAAAATTGAGTATAGGCATTTATGGAGCCCTTTAAATACTTGCAATACAGCTACACGGAGCTGAAGCTTTATTGCATACTAAGAGTTGTTTGAGTGTATGACAGATTGCCTAGGTGGTCTTGTACAGGTGCATGTAGTCTTAGAAAGAAAGTGGTTTCTGCACACAGGTCAGAGCTTCATGAATAGCAAAGGAATTTAGCTTGTGGGAGTGAACAATGTGATAGCAACGTACTGCTGTTCATTTAGTATCACATCTATCAATTACTATGCACACATTTCTAAAGCAACACAGATACTGCATTATTATGTTTAATCACCTCTTTAAGAATATTTTTCTTCTGCTTACAAAAAAAAAGTGGGAGGAGAATGGGTACTTCAGAGGAAGAGAAACACAGATTTTCTGGAAATGCTTATGAAAGATTTTATATCTCAATATGTTCTCTGTAAAGTGGAGAGGAACAGAGGATGCACTTCACATACTTCCTGACTAAAAAAGGAGTTGTTTATCTTTAAACAAGTCTCTCTCAAAAAAACCTCAAAAAACAACCTGATATTTTTTTCAATTGTAACAACATTAGCTTTTAGGAACTTGCTATTTTCCTCCATTATTACTGGACTGGACAACAGGAAACCAAGTAGATGTGTCATGTAGTACAGCAAGAACAACATATCACTCTGGAGGCCTCTATTCAAGAGGCCTGGCTTTGTTTTTGGACTTCCAAAGAAGGAAGCAAGATGTGCTTGTGCAGAACTGCACTGCTGCAGTCTCCATCAGCCTGATGTCAGTGCATTCCCTCTGAGAGAAGGGGGCATTAAAGTTCAGTCTCTCTTACAAAAACTTTTCTGTGGAGGGCAATTGAACATCTGTTTCAGTTGCACAGTGGACTAGACAGAAGTTGAAGCTCTTCCAATTGCTTTTGCTTTTTAGACTGAAGGACCAAGCCTGAAAATTTCTGGTAAATAAAGAGAAACAGGAACATTGTATGTTTATATTGCCCTGCAAATAAGCTATGGATCATTCATTACTGCTTCAGTTTAATATAGCATGTAGGACTACCAAAGCCATACATGTATTAATTTTGTCTCTAATTGTAATAAGAAAAATAAAGTGGAGACACTGAAAAATGAGGACCAGTATGTACCAAGTGAAGCAAAATTAGTGAAGAATTAGACTGGTTACATACACATAAAAAAACTCCTGAAAAAAGAAACCCCAATCCCTCTTAACTCTCTTTCTCTCTAGATGGAGAGGATAGTTGTTAGTATTGGCTGTTGGGGTGATTATATTGTTATTACCAGTAGATAGCACATCTCAGCACATTCATCTGTACTCTGTCCCTTACACAGATGTCCCTTCCTGTGCTAAAGCCTAGTGAAAGAAAATGTTCTCTCAATATCAACAGCAAAACAAGCAGTATCTTCATCTGGGTCAGGATTTCACCAGCTGTCCACCTCTTGACTTTAACTTGCCAAGACAAAGTCAACTCTCAAATTCAGCTAGCCTTTGGAGAAATAAATTTATGTATGGCATTTTGCATAGAGTAAGAATTACAAAAAAATAATGCATAAGAGAAGGGGGAAAAGAAATCCAACCCAGACAGAGGTCTTGCATAGACTCTCCAATCTTCTGTGCACTGGTTAACACAAAGTCTGAAGCTGTGCTGAACCTTAACTCCCAAAATTCAGCTTGGGGACTCACAGTCCTAGTGCTAATCCCAGCACACTCCCAGATTGCTTCCAATTAGGAAAAATGATTCTAGTGCGAGAACACAGGATCTAGAAGGCTCAAATATGAGAAGAGCTAAACATTGCCTCCCTTTAATTGATTAAAAGCAAGGTCTTCCCAGTCGAACAAAGTCTGATTCTGTACGTACTGAGCCACCCAGGAAAAATCCTAAGCTACAAAAGCAGCTTTGTAGAATTCCACATTAAAATGTTCTAATTCATCTCCATATTTCACTTTTTTTTTCCATCTTGAGAACACATAGTTATCTATTTCAATTTTTAATTAATTTGAAATCTTTTTGAATAAGCACTTAAAAAGACTTTTTTAAAAAAATACATTAAATGGTGCATAGCTTAATAAGTACACTCAGTAACACAACAGGGTGCTTGCACTACCTTTTATCCAGAAAAGAAACTCAAGGATATTCAGTACCCTGACACAGTACCATAGTTATATATGCTATATATGTGTTGCACCAATAAAGGCAGTTAAACTAGGAAAAATCAGAGTTCAATACAACAACAAAAAAAGTTGCTCTCTCCCCTAAGAGTGAGAAAGGTAATATGCATTTTGTAATTATGATTACTGTAAATGAGCCCACTTCAAAATATTATTGAAAAAACTTACTTGATCATAATTTTTTTCCCCCTGTGAATTTCTTAGAAACAGTTCTTTTGTCTTGGGCTTCTCACACCCTCTAAACTGGGTACCAGAACTCAGCTGTGGCCATTTCTGAAAGTTTTTGGTCACAAAAAGGAAAAATCAACCCAAAGGCTGTTGCATTAGGCAACACAGAGCCTGTTGTTTGAAATCAATAATGTGCATTCCACAAGATCACAACTTTAGCTGGTAACAGACAGAACACCTATGTGTGTCTCTCTCTGTGCAGGATTATTTTATGGCTCTCAGGTCCTCTTGCCTTTGTCTCAGAGCAGCTGTGCCAGGGTCTTCCAGGACCACAGACAGCTCTTATTTAATAGGGACTCTAAGCTGGTCAGAGGATGAAGCCAAGTGCTATGAGTTACAGGATGGAATCTACAATTCCTTGAAAAAACGTTGTAGTGAGGTGGGGTTTGGTCTCTTTGTCAGCAATAGGACAAGAAGAAAGGGCCTCAAGTTGCACCAGGGAAAGTTTAGGTTGGATATTATAAAAAATCTTCTTCACTGAAGCAGTAGACACGCAGTGGACTGCCCAGGGTAGAGTGGATTCACCATCTCTGGGAGTGTACAGATGATGTGAGGATGTGCACATGGTTTAGTGGTGGCCTTGGCAATGCTGAGTCAAGGACTGGATTAGGTAATCTTAGAGATCTTTTCCACCCTTAATGGGTTCATGATTTTAAGTTTTTCAAAAAAACCCCAACAATTTCCTAGTAAGCAAAGAGTCTGGTAACAATCAGGTTCTTTGTACAACTTCATTACATTGCCTTGGAACAAAGCTTGGCTTTGGAGCTGCTTTTGCAGGCCAGGAGGCAGTTTGGCAGGAGGTACTGCTGGCCTGCCATGCATCACAGTGGCAGCCATGCATTCCTGGAGTGATCAGCCCCAGTTTCAGTGTAGCAATGTAATATTAAGTCTGTGGCAAGCAATCCCCTCATGGAGGCAACCATGGGAAACACACTTGAGTGCCAGGCTGCTTCAATAGGTAACCATAGGCAGAAGGAGGAAAAAGGTTATTTCAATTACTAATTTAAAATAGGTCTAGGGAAAAAAAAAAGAAAAAAGAAAAAAGAAAAGTACCTGGCTGATGAGGATATGTTTGTTCTACCCTTAAACTGAAAATGTTCCCATTAAACTCACTCCAGAAAAGTGGCTGTTTCTTCTTTCATTACAGTGATCGAGAAGGAGCCTGCAACTCTAAAAGCATATTGCTTCCCTGGCTCTTACTTTCCCTCAGATTGCATATTTCCAGTGTGCATATTAAATACAATGTGGGTTTAGGTGCTGATGAAAAAGTTATTTTGTGGCTGGGTGTTCTGGGAACTTAATTAGCTGTATACTCTATCTGGACTCAAACCAGCAAATCTTGCTTTTTCAAGCAAGACCCTCCAAATAACTTGTGAAAGTTACTAATGGGCCAGATTTTATTCCTATCTAATATATCAAGCAGTGCATGGAAAATTAAAGGTTTTTACTATGAAACTTTTTCTGTCTTCTCATCTGGGTTGCACTTGTTGACACTAGTTAAAATTGAAATTTTGAAATATAATTCAGAATTTTATTGTTGGTTCATAAAATCTATTCTCTTTTCAGGTCTGCCTCATTCTTTACACTTAATAATAATCTTGAAAGAGCGATTTGAGTTGCAACTGAAATACAATTTAATTTATGTGTAACTTATATTAAGTATAATTATGTTTTATAATTACCACTTGCAACTGAAAATGCCTCTTTCAGAAACTCAATAGTAATAATATGTCAGCAATATTTTCTTTGTAATTAAGAGTTACTTGGTTAAAAAATCACGCTGCTAGCTAGACATGCTTTGCAGACAGTACTTGTGTATGAAATTATATCACCTGCTGCACAGTAATTTAACTCACACCATTTTACACTGAGCTTTCTGCTTTTGAGGTTTCTCACCATTTAATTTGCCTAATTTCTGAGATGGCTGTGTACAAAAGCAGACTATGGACAGTATGTCCTGGGTTTTGGTGGCAGTATTTTTAACCTCAGTGCCAGTGCACTCAGACATTCCAGCCCTAACCAAACAGAACTACTTGGGAATGATCATTTGTTCCCTAGCTGGGATGATTAAAATAAAGGAGAGGGAAACAAACAACAAAAAATCCTAAAGTAGCAATCATTTTCTGCTAATGATTTCTTTCTTCTGTTACCACTTCAAGCCACAGCTAGCAATAAACTCCAGAGCTGGCAGGTGCTGGAGAATACTTCCTTCATCTTTTAAATGTTCACAGGCCTTCCTAAAGGACATATTAGTGCCAAATCAAGAGAGAAGCAGGAATCACTTTGAGTACTGGAATCCCTGCTGGGAAGAGGCTGAAAATATTTTCACATTTCTGCATAAACAGGTGTAAGTGACGAAAAATATTAGATATATTCTGTCTCCTTCCCTTTTAACCTCAAAGCTTATTTACTGCAATTTAACTTTAACAACAGTCATAAAGCTTAATTTAACCATTAAATAACTTGAGAATTATAGGGAGAGGAGACAAAAATATAATTGTGAAAGCAAACTATCAAGTGCTAACATTGCAGTGTCGTTCAATACATGAAAGTGTTTGTATGGGAAGCTTATATGGCAGAGAAGGGGGGACTGTGACTCCCTAAGGTGCCCTTAGTTTTTATCTCCAGAGTGCCTCCAAAAGGATATGAAGTGTCTGACCTCTTTTCCCAAGAGGCAGCTCCCACATTTTGAGAGATTGCTTCATCTTATACAATGTTTGGAGCATCTCACATATTTTCCATTTGCCTCTGAACACTTTCAGTCCTTTGCTTTGTAAGGGAGAAAAGCATTCTTAGTAATCCAAGTAAATAAATACTCAAACTGTAAGTTATTGCCTCAGAAGTACCATTCATTTGAAGAGAAGAACCTGCTTTCAGAAGCAGCTTAGCATTTTAGAAAGAGAAAAATGGTACAGTCATGCACCAGGAAAGCTCAGCTATGTTTAAAGAAGCCAGGCATATTAACGTGGGTAGACATTTTATATTCAGCAAAAAATAACTGTTTGCCAGTTGATAAGGCTGGCACAACAAGATGCAGTTTATAAGGAAGTCTATACATTGAGAGCAGTGGGCAGCACTGTTTTTGCTTAGATCAAAGGTAAAAAGATGGGATAGCATTATTCCCACACCTCAGCAAATAGTATTGCTTGTCTAGCAAATGAAGGAAGTAGAGGTCTTTTGACCTACCTGCATAGATCAATCCTACCAGAGGATTGCTGAAGCCCTAATCCTTCAACTACACTCCTGATTTTAAGCCATTTATGAGGTGGATATGTAGCCAATGAAAAAACAAAGCCTGCTCCACAGGACAATCATTCACATCCAAAAGGAGGCAGGCTCCATGCAAAGGAGGGCTCACGAACTGAAAGAACTTTCCTCTCTGCATCAGCTACATATGTCCAAGCCAACTCGCCTAGATTTGTTTCAGAGAACAAGATTCAGGCAAAATAAATCCTATTTCACCATATGCAGTGCTTCTTATAAATGAGCAGGCAAATTTAACCTCACTAAAAGTCTCACTCGAGAGGCTGAAAATGCTATCGCAGTTTCTCACTGCTCTATCAACAGCTGCAAGCCATTAAGGCGTGCAACACAAAATTAAACAACCTCCCTGAAAAATAAACTGTTACTTGCAATAGCATTTGTGCTGCTATTAAAACTAGAACCCAGAAGAAATGTTATGATTCTACCTCTACTGAAAGAGATCAGAAAGTCCTTGTAAATCAACGTCTGATCAAGGAAAAGAAAATATGACAATGATTGCAAAGTTTTCTATGAATGTCTCCACACTGTATTATATAACACAGTGTATGCACATGGAAGTGCTGGTCATATTGTGTCAAGATGTATTTACAGGGAACAATCATGTTCCTTCTCCTCAGATGACAGCAGTAGCTGGAGGGACTCAGGCATACTTGCTTTGGTTTGGCGCTGCTCTCAGAGGGGTGCCCGCAGCGGGTGTCCTCTGCGTGACACCCTGCCTACTATTCTGGTCACGGCACAACACGGCATTAAAAGCTGGATCAAACACTAAAATAGAACTTTTAACATTGAGTGTAAGAGACGAGATTGCTTGATAAAATTGAGCTAAAATGCCTCAACCTTATCACAACCAAATTGTCTTTTGACCTTCCTCAGATTAAGCCTTTCAACAGAATCTGAATAAAAAAAAGGGAAAAAAAAGTGGGTTTTAGCAAGTGAACCTTTTTGGATTTGTTTTGTGATACATTCTGACCACTTTCAGTGCACAGACAAGGCTCAAAGCTCACTGCAGTGGGCCAGTAGGATCACAGCATTAGATGTAAAACCTGTCATGGCTAGGAAGGCAGCAGCATGTCTTCCTTTACCCATCTCATTACTAGGCATTCTTCTCATTTTCCCAGGAAGACAAGGAGAAATGTATGGTACACAAGGATGTGCCCACAAGTCAGTTGGACTCATAGCATCAGGAAGGCAGGGATAGAATGAGAGGGTTTTAATTGCTTTTATTAGTAACGTTTAAAAGTAATATGCAACTCTGCTAGTGTTTCAATCAGCCTTAAAAACGTAATTGCACAGAACTCTTATGGTTCAAATGATGTCAATATTTCAGGATGCCCACATGCAGAGAGCTGCTACCAGCAGATAATATTGCTTGTGTTTCTTAGTAACTGATAAAAATTGTTAATTTATAAGGAGGAAGCCTCTGTGAGTCACCTTAGCTTTATGCTAAGATCCCTGTAAAGATATGCTCCAAGACATGCCATATACAACCAAAGGAAGCAAAGGGCAGGTTAGACCTCCACTCTTCCTAATTGTCTGTTTTAGAATGACAAAAACAAATAATTTCAATGCAAATCATGCAGTTAGGGGTCAATATAATTTCTTGTGTATTTTTTTTTATTTTCACACGTATCTTTTCTTTTCTTCTAAAGGCCTGCTTGGTGCTTAGCAACTATGAGCTATCTGAACTGTTCACCACAGTCACTGCAACCCAATGAGAGAGGTTTAAAGAAAAAACAAATTAAAAGGTTATGGAACAAGTACATTGGGAACTCTACAATATGAAGTCATAAAAATGATCCAGAATTAGCCAGTTCATCCCATGAGCTGCCATGGATTCAGTACACAACAGAAATTCCCCTTCATTCTTGTGCGTGTGTATTTCATAAATACATAAAATACATGCATATACATATATGGGTATGTATATAGTGTCTTTTTTTCCTTTGTTTTTTTTTTCTACAATGTTCAATGAACACAAGGAGGATCTAGGTGCATAGCTGTAGCTGATATCTAGAATAAGCTTCCAGGTAAATAAACAAGGAACCCCTGACCCAATTGCTCTGAGCTGAAAAAATGAAAAAACTTTTTCCTCACAGCAGAAAAATTACTTGCAGAAAGCCAGAACTCTTTGTAACATCTAAGAAAAACTTGGTAAAGACAAGAATCACATCCACATACTCAAAGCTGTGTAAAGCCCCAATATTGAAAGCATGGGGGCAATAAATGTCATCTACTGAGAAATCCTTGGAGAAAGGGAGCAAAAAGAGTTCAATATCAGGTACTTCAACAGAGGCAGCCCTTAGAAAGTAGAAGATGTGTGTCCAAATGAACAGAATAAAAAAAGATCATGAGCTTCTACAGACTAAAACTTAAACACACAGTGAGGGAGACATAAATACTTCAAAACACAGTTGATAAAAGTAATATATCCACAGAAATATAGATTGATTGCAAAGCCAACTGATGATAATATAAGAGCAGAAATGTATGAAGAGAAGACATGTCATTTCTTGCACAGCTGGGAGAAGCTGGGAGAATTCCCATGTTAGAACAACAGAAAAATGGTTGGGGTCTTTTGAGGGAATTTGTGGGTTTTTTTAAATGAGTGACTCAGAGGAGCTGTCTGAAATTGAAGTAACTGTAGAATAAGTTATGAAACAAATTCACAAAATGAACTTAACAAATTGCCAAGTCCAGATGGTATTCACCCAGGAGCTTTAAAGGAACTCAAGGATGAAATAACTGAATTACCAAGGATAGTGTGCAGCCTCTCATTGCATCAGTATCAGAGGACCACGAAAAACATGATGTCAGTTTTTAACAAATAGTTTCAAGGGAACTTCAGGCTTCTTGACCTGTAGTGGGCAAGTAAGTGGCAACTTCAAATAAGAAATAACCTCAGAAATAATAGGCATCTGAATGATCAACTTCAGGAGTCAATAAAGCTTTGAAGAAAAATTATGCCCTGCAAAATTATATTTTGAAGGGAGCAAGAAACTCTGTAGATAAGTCTGATAAAGCTGAAAGTTCCTACTTTGATTTCCAAAAGGATATCTTACTGAAGTGGTAAAAAAAAAGCAAGTACATCATAAAGGAGGAATGTGCTAACATAGACAGATAATCAGTTAAAAGTAGAAACTGAAGTTGTAAGTAAGTGGTCATTTCTTGCTGACTAATGGTTCTACCTGAATTCCTGCTAATTCCCATCCTAGTGAAATACCTGAGAGAAGGTGAGAAATGCAGTGAGAAAGTTTTCTTATTTTATTAATATTAAGTTATTAAGGTTGAGGGCCAACAGAAAAGTAGCAGAGCCAAAGAGCTGAGTGGACAACAAAGGAGCAGGGGAAATTCAGTGTAGGTGATAACAAAGGAGACAAAGAACAATTCCAGTTTTACATATGAACGATGGTCCTTGCCATTTTGCTGACCATTACCACTCACAAGTGGTCTCTTGAGACTGTGACAGAAATAGGAACATAGGATATAGCTATATAAATGTAATAGGAACCTCCATGAATACAACAGCTCAACTCTTTGCAGTGCTTAAAATCTTAAAGTTTAGTTGGGTGATAAACATGAACAGATTCAGAGGTAGAATTTTCTACAGAGTAAGGATACAGGATTGGACAACTCAGACACAAAAAGAGATGACAAAAGGGGGTTATGGTAGAGTAGTATTCATGAAGTTCATGAATAGGTTAAAAAGCCCTCTATGCCCATAAAATAAATGAAGCATTAAAGAAAGCAATTTGGAGCCAGGTTCCAAGCCAACAAAAGGATAAAGGTTCATTTTACAACATTCCTTAACACTATAACAGCTGTAACTGGGAGAATATTCAGGGTTACCCGTGTTCCGACTCTTTTCACTTTTCCACATGCCTCCATTTGTGGCCACTGTATTAGCTAGGATGGTAAGACAATCCTTTAGTCTGACCTATAGTCTTTTGTCTATTGTCCTGTTAAGATGAAAGGCACCTCACTTCCAGATTAATTCAGATATGTCTGAACTACAAATCCAGAATAGGAGCTTATCTGGATTTCAGAATAAACACTGTTTTCCACAACCAACAGCTTTTCAAGGAGGAGGTATCATGAATTTGAATAACGTCTCTACAAAAACAGGCATGTAACAGATGAAGAGATTTTAAAAGAAGAGGAGTATCTTGTAATTCTCTCACTGCAGTTTCCTCTTGGCAATTGACAATCAGATTTTCGGTTGCTAAATATCAGTAGAGCTTCTGTCATTTCACTGCAGCTCCCCAGGAACACCCAGCAAAGAATCTTAGAAAGTAAATACCAGTGCTCTCCGTCCTTGTTAATTAGATAATTGTTGAGACTGTTCCTGGGAATGGGGATGTGATGGTCTATAGTGTTGTTACCATGGTCCTACCAAATAGCACCATACAAAACCTCAGAGAGCAGCATGCTAAACTGAGGATGTTCCAGGGACCCTTGCCAGGACAATTTGCACATGGACAAGATAGTCTGAGATCAAGGGAGAAGACAGGACTTTTCTACCAAAGAAAAGAGTGAGGGAAGGGAGGAGGAGGGAAATGGATGTGGGAAGGAGATGGTTAATATTCTTTCATGCCATAAATCTGTACTCAGATTTCATTATACTGTTGCAATTTCTATCCCACAGATTTTTCTCTTAGCTTCCTGCTTAGTATCCTGGCAAGCCCTGTTCCTCAAACACTTTGGTCTTTCTCTCCAACTGGTTTAAGGGCAGAAGCACTTCCCACATGTAATGCTCCTCTTGAAATCCTCCTCTTTTCCACATTACTTCACAATCTGCAGCCTCCCCAGTGGAGAAGAAGCCATGTGTATATGAAACAAGACCAATTTTTTTCATTGGTGTTACCTGTGCAAATACTAGAAAAACTGACAAATATCAGGAATAGTCCAGTCTTTATAGACATGAAGTACTAGGAAGCCAAGTTTCTAGGATGAATATCTATTCAATTAACTAACTTCTAAATTTCCTACTGCCCTTGCACTTGAGGTAGCATGTGTAGAACTCTACAGCATCCTGTATAGATGTGTGCAGCCTGCTCCCCTATCCATATGGATGAATTTCTGTCTTGGCCTTCTCTGTAACAAACAAAGTGGAAAAAGTTTTAATTGAGACTATGTGCTGCATAACACATGTGCTGTGTGTCCAAAGCTTGTGTGGCCAGGGAAGGGCTGGATGTACAGCTCCCACCCCCTCCAGGAGACAGCTGTAACAGTAAGTCACTGGGATGCAGGAAAAAGACAAGAGATCACCACTCTCAGCGGTCTGAAGTGCATTTCCTCTCGTTAGAGCTGAGCATCACGGGATCTAATGATTCCAAGGAGCTGTCCAGTATCCCTGCCATCCTCCACAATCCTCTACAAATCCCATTCATGGAATGTGGGACGCCTTCAAGGCCAGTGAGAAGCTAAGGGTGTGTGAAGCTGTGTTTCTCTGATTTACATTCTCCAGTGGTTTTGGTGACAGATTTGACCCAACTGAAATCCCGACTGTGATGGAGACAGAAGTCTTTATGCCAGTAATATTTCTGTCAGCTACTTTGTAATGAAACAATAACAGAGGTACTTCCATAAATAGAAGAAAGGGCAGCAAGATGGGTTCAGTCCAAGCTAATCAAGTAACCTCAGGAATAGCATCACCACCAACTCCACACTAAACAGCTGAAGTAAAGAAGTACATTTGTTCTCCAGATAAAAACTGAGACAAAACCTATCCCAATAAAACTTTATTTCTCCTTATAAAATAGTCATCTTAGATTCTGTGTGAAGATGAGACAATTTTTTCTTATCTCATTAGAGGATGCTAGAAATCTTTCCCTTCTTTCTGACACAGTCATCTCCACTCCTATTCAAGCTGCTTGGACATTGACTCAAAACTAGCCCAGCTGAGATTCTTTCCAGCTCTCCTTTTCTCTCCTCTTAGGAAACTCCATCCAATTAACATAACTCAGTTTATGAGCACATGAGGCCATTATGAGTTTTGAATTTTTGTAATTCTTACATGATTTAGTCTGGCATTTACTTGTTCATGATGAAAGGCCCTTTTACACAGCACTTGAATACAAATATCCTAGCTAAGTCAGGCAGAAAATCCACACTTTTTGAGGTAGCTCAGAAATAGTAGGAATTATTGGCTCGCTCCTAAATGATACCAATATAGGCACTTGTACAAGTGACAGTAGCCCAAGTAAAAGTGGTTTATCCTCTTTTAACATATGTCAATATATACAAATAATATAATCCCACCTGTAGGCAAGACCTCACTCCATCTGCTTGTTCCAGTTCCACAAGTAATCTGCTCTGAGCAAATCCATTCCTTCCTTATTCCCAGCAGCACAGAAGGGCACCAAGACCTGTCAAAGGCTGGGGGTCCATATCTACACCAGAGTCCAGGGACTCGCATCAAGATAGCAAGACAGGCTCACAAAGCCTCTTCCTAACCTTGTGAGCAGGGAATCCAAGCTAATTCTTTTTCTATCAAAGGCACTGCTTTGCACATCTACAAGTATGCACTTGGATTATTTGTTTTCTCTCCCCTCTTTCAGAGCTGAAGAATACACTTCAGTCAATCTCTTCCTACTCCAGAGACAGCCTGGCCAATCTCAGGGCAGTCTTTACACCCTATTCTGCATCTTCTGTTTTCAAATAGAAAGGAGACTTCTATGTAGATGCAGTATTTCAGTGGGGAAAAAAAAAAGATTGTATCTCCCATCTCAAGAGTCAAATAAATATTTTTTCTGTCAGATTGGTTATATTAAGTAGAAATGCTGAAATGGAACTGATTCAAATAGAACTGACCACATTATGTCAGATTTCAAAATCTGTTAGGTTTGCTGAAAGAATAAAAACTTTTATATTTACCTTTGGAGGTTTTACTTCTTTTGAAAATTAAACAACAGTTGGGAAATATCATTTCAAAGGAAGTGACATTTGTTGTTAAGGGGATTTTTAAAGTGCATTCCTGCAACAAACGGAAATTTAAAGTCAACATTTTCTTCCTGGCAAAACAGCCCTGGATAACGATGAATAAAACCTGAGATAAAAATAAAATTGAGATGTAAATGGAAAAAAATAATAACATTTCCTCTCAAAGAGCCTAAAGACTCCCAAATCAGAAGTGGTTGGCATGTAAATAAAGACTTAGATAGGAGGGCCAAATATCTACTCGGTTCTGGGAAAGAACTGTAAATCTCTCTTAACCAAAGACGGGATGCCAGGAAAAAGCATTGTCAATGGTGAAACTGAGGGCTGAGAAAGGATATAAAAAATTGCTTTAAGTGGGGACTGGGGCTTTTCAAAAAATACTCCTAAAGCAAAACAACTCACCTCCATATCAGTTGGATGAGTGTTGAAATGATTGAACATCCCTTTTCTTTTGAGAGCAACATGGTTTGTTTTGTGGTTTTGAATACATTTTTTTAAATTAAAAAAAAAGTATTGAGAGATTCTGGCACAATGTCATTCTATCATATTAACTTTACTATAAAGTTAATGTGAAGAGACTATAAAACCACAGAACTATGTTGAACGTCAAGACATGTCAGGGAAACCATAATTTTGAAAAAAGCAGCCCCTTCAGTAAACAAAACAATTTTAACATAAACAGGAAAAAACCCACTGACTTAAAGTCCTCTGTGATAAATTACATTCAGTAGATCCAACCCCTTTTTTTCCACCTGTGGAGGAAGTGTTTTAGGGTAGCATGACTTAGCCCTCTGAACAATATTATAAAGAGTTTCCTCATTGCACCACAATTTTTGCAGCAGTGCACCACTTTGCTTCTTGTACACATCAAGATTTTCATCCTTTTTACCTCATCCCAGCACCTCCCAAGTATTTAAGAACAAGAAACCTATTGGTGGCTGGTCCATACCCCCACAGCTTGCAGCAACAGTGGGGCCATTACTAACCAACTACCTGAATTACAAGGCAGTCTGAGGGCTTCCAGGTGATGATTATGGGCACAGAGAAAAGCTTGAGAAACATTTGGGAGGAAGTTTAAGAATTAACCCCATTGCAGTGCCTTCTTAGCAAGGTGATAAAATGGGGAGTGATATTCACCATTTCAAACAAAACGACTCCCACCCCCAGTCCCATATCTGCAATCATATCCAAATTGCTTATCTGTATTAGAGAGCCTGGGCTTTATCTTCAGAAGCTCTCTGGGCACAGCAGCAGACATTTAGGTGCTTTTTCATTAAAGCAGCAAAGGTCTATTAGCATATCTGTCCTACTGAGATTTTTTTTTTGCCAGAGAACAATTACGTCCCATATCTCTGAACTGTGATCCAGCCTTACAAAAACAGCTCCCTCCATGTGTCCCACAGAGTTTTCCGAGGGAATAACTCAGAGCAGGGAGCTCAAGCCATCACTTCAGTAGAGGATCAATTCAGTAGCATAATTATTTCCAGACAAAGCATACAATTCATATTCATGTCAGACAAAATCATTGTCAGTATTACAAAGCTTCTCAAGATGAGCAGTCCCACTGGATGGGATGAGGTACAGAACAAGCAACTCAGGAAGAGCACGGCAAAAATGGGGTACCTGTAAGGTGCAAGAGGCAGACTGAAAATAAAGAGGGCATTTTTATTTCTGCCATCTAGGAACTAACTCTAAGTTACATCTATTAATGAAGTATGTGATTTCGAAATGTCATATTATTGGGGCTATACTCACTAAAACAGAAAGCAAGAAGATACTAATGAGAGAGGTCACCTGCCTACACAAACAGGAATTCTGCCTGGTTTGGCCCAGTGCTATTAATGAAATCAAGACAGGAAAAACTGGAATGGCATATGGCTGACAGATGCAAGCATGTAATTTGATGGTGCTGTGGAAAGAATGACTCAGTACATCATTATCAAGTTAGTATTTTTCAATTTCTGAGGAGAAAAAGACCTCACTCCTGGGTCAGCCATTTAGAAGTTAACCTTTCCATGGAGACAATATGTGTGGGGTACTTTTCAAATGTAACTTTTTTCAGGAGTTCTAGCACAGCACAAGGGGTGGTTAGAAAGGGCTTTGTGAGGTGGCATAGTGTGTGTCCAGGTTCGGCTTCAGTCTTGTCATTTCTGACTAATGTTTGTCTGATCTGCTCTTAAAGACCTTCTCAGCTCTGAAGTCAGAGTATATCTAATTACCTTTACTTTTAAGTTGTTGCTTTGTTTGAGTTGGGGTTTCTTTTCCTGGCACCCGATCTCTACCTCTGCTGCTGTGATTAAACCTCACTGAGGAAAATGCTCCATGAACTCAGAGGTTTTTGCTCTGTTTTTGAAGAGCTGAGATCACATCATTCCTTCGTGCTATGTAAAAACCAAGCCACACCAACAAAACAAGAAAACATCCTTTCATACAAAGAATCCAACTCAATATCTCCTTCAATTTTGAAGCTGTAACATTGATAACCACATCCAGGGAGCAGCTTATCTGGAGATAATAAATTTTGCATCCAACCCAGTTTCTTAAAGACCACATTTCCCTAGCTGATTCACAAGAATTTCATGTGAAGTAATGTCAAAAGGACTGTTTCCTTTTAGGGCATCATCATGCCGTCCAGGCAGAACTCTTAAGTTCACAGATAAATACTTAATGCTCTAAGTGAACTGCAGGCTAAGGGAGATGGATAGTAGACCTTTCAAACTATTTTTCATTATTAAAAATTCTAGGCAGTGACCCTGTATGCCTTTTTTCTTGCTCCTTCTTTGTTTTACAGTATGCATCTCTTGGAGGAATGCCCAGAAAGATTATGGGATGGTGGTATACAACTAAACAAGTCCACCTCAGGTTTTTTTGCCAATATATTTCAGTTCAGTCCAGTCCAGTCTACTCTTTCACATCAGTGAGGCTGGTACTTGACTTTCACTTGGCATTGCAAAGTGAGCAGCAGCTTGAATTCTGAGTCATCTGGCAGGAATACTCTCTCCAAAACAGTAACCTCAAAGTTTTATCCTCTCTACTTTTCCTGTCTATTTTTCCATCCTTTTAAGCATGGATGATTATGGAGGAGTGAAAAAAGTATTCATCTGTTCAGAAGTGAATATACTGCATACATTTTGTTTTCAGAAGAGTATGAACTGTACCCTATAGTAACAGTTTAAATATCAATAAAAGGTATAGGTGTTCTTGCCTGGTAAATCACATACACTCTGGAGGATTAAATTACAAAGCATAGGGAAATGGGATTTGATACCTGGAGCCAAGATCCGGTCTTAGTTTGCTTAAATTTAAATTACTTTAATCGATTATTTTCCAAAGACAGATTTATCACAATTAGCTGCAAGTACTTGCTTCACTGGTAGCTAACATACACACCTAGCAATTAGAAGAGGAGCACTCTACTAGATCTTAATTACTTGGGAATTTTTTTCACTTCTCCAAAATGTAGCTTTTAATCAGATACTTAGCTGTGTTTAGACAAAGCATTTGGTGCATCCATCCAGAAGCTCACCTGTAGGAAGCCAAGAGGTGACTTTGCAACATCTCTCTGTAATTGGAAATATCTAAAGGCAGAGTTGTAAGCTCTGTACCCTTCCCATCCCTGAGGGAAGCAGCTGAGCCCCTGTGCATTGTTCTAGAGTGCAGTGAAATTCAAACAAAACAGAAGGGACACATCTAAGGATTTTCTTTACTCTTAGCTGAACCTTTCCTAATGCAAGCAATCCACACACAAGTGCACAAGCACTAGCTCAAATGCCTCCAAGGCAATTTACCAACCCCATGCTTTTCCTGCACCCCACACCTGTTTTTAATCTGATTTCAGAAGCACAGCTTCTGTACCACAATCTCCTGTGCAGCCACAGAATCCCACGTTACTGTGTGCCAACCTCAGTGACGAGAGACTGTTTCATCAGCAAGCAACCAGCCCTTTTCAGCCCGGGTATACAGCTGTGTGACCTGTAATGAACCTCCCTTTTGTGACTCACAGGCTTGATTTCCAGCCCCCCAACACCCTCCCTACTCTCACCCTCCCCTCCCTTTCTTCCCCCACATTAACAAGCTGCCCCAGAGGGAAAAAGTGTTGAGAGGAAGAAGTGGAGATATTTCTGCCTCACTGAATTCTGCACATGCCCCAACTCAAAAGCATTAATGGAGAAGGAGAGAGGTCTGGAAAGCGCTCTGGCACTGTCCTTGTGCACTGGTTTAGACTGTGGAGGGATGGGCCAGGCAGTGCTCTTGTAAGCTGTCACACTCCCCATGCTGAAGCACAATTATTTTCTGACCACCGCTCACATTTTGGCAGCTACAGAAAAAGGCTCTGACTGGAGTCTGCATGGGAGAAACAGCCTTGAAGGAATTTGCTTGTTTTGCCTTCCATGCAGCAAATCAGATTAACTCTAGCTTAAGTCTGATGATTTACATTAACATGTCATTTGTCTACATACCATTAAAAAAATGTTCCTCAGGTTAGAAAAGGGCCATGTTTGGGGTCACTAGTTTCAGAGCCTGGAAATGAATCAGCAGTTCTGAAATTACACAGACAGACTAACCAATTACTGCAGCAAAATATGGCCTGGGACAGCTCTCCTGCTTGCCTCTCCTATTAAACACACTACAAGCTAAGGCTTGTGTTTAAAATAATCCTTGAGTATTTCAGTAAAAAAGAAGTGATTTAGGACCACCTGCCTTTAGGCTGGGGTTTGCAAAAATCTGATAATACAAGGTTGTGCCAAACAGAATGGCTGTGAGCAAACCTTCCCTGAGAAGGAAGGTTTCCACATCAAAAAACAACAGAAATAGGGAGTGAAGCCCTGTGCCTTTATCCTAAATTTTCAGAATACCTATGTGAGTGATCTGCTGATTTAGTCAGAAAGGCTGTTCCTGAGCCATCTCCTTGGATGAGCTAGCCCTCTACTTCGCTTGGTTCCAAATAATGACATCTTTGAAATCCCAATCAGAGGTGTTGACAGGAGACAAATCCCATGCCAGGCCTGTAAAAAGGGCTACCAATACTTAAACAGATATCTCTGTCAGCACATCTTTGATGAAAATTGTCTCTCTGGAGAACCATAAAGGGCTCACTTTGCCCCAGCTTTTACATATCCTAGACCTAGATCTCCATGCTTCACACAGGGAGCTGCATCCTTCATTTCTGTGGTGTCCCAGAGCCTTGCCAGAAACTACTCCCTGGCTAGGAGACCGCAGTCATCCTGGCAATATGTGACACCTCCACTCCTGCCAGCTGCAGTGTGCTATCCAGGGACATTGGTGGTGAACAGCAAAACCAAGTTCCAAATCATCAGCCCTGTTCAACCTCCTAACTGAGACTGCTCAGGCAAGCAGGTATCGCTCAGTGCAAAGGCAACCCTTGCAGCTGAAGGACTGCATTCACATCTGTATCCTCTTGCATCACAAAGCTTTGTCTTGAGCTCTTAAATAATCATTTTAATATATATTATGTCTCTTCTCCCAACTAACAAGCAATAGGACAAGAGGAAATTGCCTCAAGTTGTGCCAGGGGGAGCTTAGATTGGATATAATGAAAAATTTCTTCACCAAAAGGGTTGTCAAGCACTGGAACAGGCTGCCCAGAGTAGTGGTTGAGTCACTATCGCTGGAGGTGTTTAAAGGATGTGGTTCTTAGAATATGACTTAGTGATAGACTTGGCAGTGATGAATTAATGGTTGAACTTGGTATTCTTAGAGGCTTTTTCCAACTCAAACAATTTTACAATTCCCTCTTTAGATGTGAGGAGGGAGGAGAAGGCAAGACAGTTTAAGAACTCCCCTTTAAATTGCAAGTTGGCTTTGGCCATGAACAATCCACATTTGAAACCCAGAAATAATCTGATACACACCCAGACAAAGCCTTGCTGGTAACATGTCCCAGCTCTTTATTGCCCAGCAAACAACCCAGAAATGAGTTCTTTTCATTGAAGTAATGCAGCCATTCCTCTTGTCCTGCAAGCAGATACACCCTGAGATACTGCTCCATAAACAGGCAGCTTTAGCAAAAGGCCAACTAGCTGAGCTGAGTGCTATCAATGAAACCCTTATAAAGCTTAAACAATCAAGTCCAAAATCCAAACATAACAAGAAAAGTGACCTCCAAATTCATAATACTCCACATGATATGAAATGGCTCCTAGATAATAAGGTAATGCCTTTTTATTTTCAGACTGGTTCCAAAACAGAGAATGAAAGGTTTAAGCATTATTACCTTGCAATTTTCATCCAAATGATTACACAAGAATCATTATCTATAATAATACTTCACTACAAAAATGACTGCTTTCCCCCTACCCCTCCAGCCTCTTTTAGGCAGCAGAGGACTGCATTTCTTTCAACCAAAATTATTGAACCTACCAAAATTCGATAGGAATACAAACCCAGAAGTGGACATTGACTGAATAAGATTTTAAAAGGATTTCTTTTGTGTCCCTTTGTTCATTGAAATAGAAAATAGAGATGCTGAGAGTTTAAATACATAATTGCCTAAAGGCCTATGAAGGAAGCCATGCAAGTGACTTGTTTCCAAATGATTTTAGCAGGTCTTCAACCTTGCAGCTCTTATTGAACATATGCTCAGCACGTTGTTCAGCGGTGTTCCTCATATAATTCAGTAATCTGTAAATAGGGAGCTCTCTAGAATCCAGTTCCCCCTTCTTCAGCACCTGGATTGAGTTTTCACTTACTAATTCAGCCAGTAGTTAAAGGAAACTTTGTAGAGAAGCTGATATATGAAAATATTTGTTTGGGCGCAAAAACCCAGGGATAGAAATAGAAGTCTGTTACACACCCATATTTTTCTTTCCTTTTGTGTATTGCAACTCAGTCCATGTTACCAGTTTTTCCTATTGTCCACTGCTGCCCTAATCAATGATGGTGCAAATATTGATTAGTGTGGGCAAACCTAGGACAGATGAGAAGCAAGCAATAGATTTTAGCAAGCAGATTGAGAATATAGCCTCTGCTCCTCCTGCAGTTTTAAAAGTAATTTTTAGTCCTTTTGATTTAGAAAATTTAATAACTGACAAACATTTTTGCTGCAGAATCTAAGAAAACCAAGAGCCTAAAGCATAACATTAATCCAGTCAACCATTATAGAAGTCCTTATTTACTCTTTTTTTTCCTTTTTAAGACAAAAATCCCCACACACCATGTCTTGCAAATTAGAGTAAACTATGACCACTACAGTAGCAACACAATGGCTTATAAACAGACTATAAATAGACTGTTATTTTTAGAACACTGTGTTTCTTAATTGCCTATGAACTTACCCAGTTGTGAGCACTTTGTGAAGACTGATGAAAGAATGCATTCTCCAAATTTCCACAGGGCAGAGAGACTCTGTATTGTATCTTGTGGATGGGATGCTGACATTAAATGACAGAAGCAGAAGCACAGCAAGAGAGATATTTTTAAATGAGAAAGGAGAGGAAGAAGGAGCTCTGTTAACTCTCCTTCTGCCCCCACCTGGAGTTCCCTGCACCTGGCTCAGCTGTGGCTGAATTTCAAATGGTCTCTGGTGAGACCTGGATCACTATGGATTAGCATGTAAAAAGAATTGAAGCCAGATGGGAACATCCCAGTGAGATTCCTATAATCCAGCTTTTGTCCTCACCAGGTACAGACCCTGCTGATGATTTATGCATCATGCTGTCTCAGTCAAATAGTAAAATCCTTTTTACCTTAGGAACAGCCATTCTGAGATGAAAAGTGTCTGTGTGTCTGTATCTGTGTGCCTGCTCATCATTAACAGACAGATTGAAGTGCCTGATGTCACAATTTTAATAACAGAAGCCAGAAACACCAGTGAAATATTGACAAGTGGAATTTGTTCACAGAGGTTTTACAAGACTCATAGGAGAAAAAACAACCTTAATGACGACAGATGCAATTATCAAGAAAATGACTGGGTGTTATGCACTGTTTCTTTCCATCCATGGGATCAGTGTGGTCAATAGTTCAGATTGGAACAGCAATCTTCTGAGAGGTGCTGAGTCTTCCCAGGGAACGAATAACCAGCACTGAGTGGCCCCTGGCCTTGCCTTTGGGCACACTTCCAGTCTTGAGGCCCCTGCAATGCTCTCAACCCGTGTTTCTACCTCAGGTTTTTAGGTGCTTCCACTGTTTCCTTGCTGGGGAATCTCATTTCCAAGGCCTTCTTGCTGTCCTCTAAAGTCCCTCAGCTCTACCACAGCTACCCCCTTCACTCCCTCCATTAGTGCTCATGGCCTCAAAAGTATCAACTTCCCAGCAGACAAGTCCTGACAAGGATCGCTATTCCCTTTACTTAACCCTTGTTTTTCAGCAGAGGTACTCAGAGACCATGCAAGCAACCTCTTTTCTTGGGAATTTGAACATTTCTGTAAGGCCAGACCTGCCTCAAGAATTTTCTTTGGTTCTGATAAGGTGAGGTGGGGAGCCAGTGCCTGGTTTTTGGCCAAGGACATTTCATTAGGAAATGAGCAGCAATGCAGAACTTATCAATAGCGTAGCAAGTTTTGCACAGCTGTAAAATGAAGTTTTATCACTATGAGTAACAGTGCCATCTGCTGACTCCCACTATAACCATATTGGGAGGATTCCATATTAGATAATTAAGCAATAAATTTTTTCCAAAATCCAATATCTTTTCATAGAAAACAGCTGTTGTTAGGCTTTTTATTAAGTCACCTTATAGGATTCCGGGGTAAAAATAATTTTCAGTATGACTTCTGAAGTCAGGGTATCTCAGCTGTTTTCCTATGGACCTGAGAGACAGCAGAGTTTTATTAAATATTGGTCTGACGTCTGTAGGATATTTGGATTACTTTACAATATTACACAAAGCATCAGAAAGCTTTGCATAGCTCTCCCCTGATTTGCCCCCTAAGTTATTTTCTGGGCCTGATGAACTGAGAGCCTGACTTTCCAGATGGTTGCAGGACCCTTGAGGGTTTCAGAAAAACTTAAAGCTGCAGTGTCTGAGCTTCAGCTACTTGGAAGAGAAGTTGTTGATTTTTAGAAAATTAGAAAAATTAAAGAAAAAAATCCTACTTATTATGTACACTGACTCTGTTAGTCTTGAGAACCTAAATCCCAAACACTGACCCCAAGGGATCCAACATAACAGTGACTAATGCCAATGGATCCATTTTAGGTACCAGTCTCCAAAATCCTGGTCATAGTCTTCTTCACATTCAGGCATATCAGCTGTTCCTTTCCTGCCACCCCAGATGAGTAAAGTCTGTAGCTCACACAGCACAAAGACCTTTGCTGTGGGGCTGACATCACTATATAATGCTATCATCAATTCTGAAGTATTATCATAAAGTCATATCATTTACTAGACCCAAACTGGCACAAAATGTAAGAAAGGCAGATTTACTTATGTAATCTTTCTTCTGTGTTAATATGACAAAGCTTGGATGGGCTAAGCAAATGTAAATTAAAATGCTGAGAAAAAAATGCAGAAAATAAGAAGCAAAAACTGCATACAAAGTCTACTATCAAGATCAAGAAGTTTTGGGCTTGTACAGTGTTGGATTTTGTGTGATAAACCAAATTCTGAGATGATAAGAACCATAGTGATGCTAGAGGTCAGTGTTCAAAGGTAAATGCAAGCAAATTTCTGAGACCTATGTCTGCCAAGGAGGGATTTCACTGAAGGCTTTGGCAGAAACTTTTGGAGCCCTGACTGAGATGCTGTTAGAGAGTTTATATGAACTAATTAGATATGAGAAGACTGAAATAATATCCCACTGAAGAGAGGCCTTTGTAGCTGTGCACAATATCTTGCAGATATGCTGGACAGCTATGTGGTAATGTCTTCTTCTGAGTCTGCTCCACTCAAGTCAATGAGAGGTCCTGAATTTCTTTAAGCAGGCATAGGGCAGAACTGAGGCCAACATTCATATGTATATATTGCTGCTTCCGTCTGGTTATGGGAAAGGAGCCTGTCTGCTTTTCCTTTCACACTGGAAAAGTGAGCTTGGGAGGTAGATTGAACTGTTACAATAATTTTTCTGGTAAACAAGTCCATAACACGATCTTTGGCTTCACTTTGTCCCTTTTCGGTACTGTTTGCTGTTCACAGAATTCATCCCAATTTATCTTTTACTCCACGTCTGTCTTGCTTTTTCAAACAGGAGAGGAAGGAGGGCTTTGATGCTTGAAGAAGCCCAGTTGAGTAAATCTTACTTGAACATCCAATTCCAGCCCAGCCAAGAGTTACTTTATGTGCCTTTCAGGCTGCCCCCCACTCTGCCATATGCTATTTTCTTTTCAGTGTGATCTTTCTGACTCCTGGTCAACTTGTTACCTTCTTTAATTGCTAGAAGAATTCATCCCTGGAAAGCTGCTATTCATGCAATTCATATACATCCCTGTATTTCTGCATTCCTCCACCTTCCTCTTCAATATTCTATGTCATTTTGAAGGGGGTCTTCAATTTACCACAATTTTCAAATTAATTTTGATTTATAATCCTGCTCTCCAGCATATCCACAGTTCTTCCCAGTCTGGTGCAACCTGTGAATTTAATAGGGTTACAATTATGTCTCCTGTGACAAGATGCTGCTCAAGATGTCTTTTGTGCTGGCACTTCAAAGATCCAGGCTGGACTGCCAGACCGGGAAATGAGTTCTTTTCAGCAGGAAGTAGTGGGTAGGATCCAGTTCTGCCCACACGACCATATGATAGATGCTGGTCATGCTGGGAACTGTGGCAGGGCATCTCAGCTGATCCAGGAGAATGGTCCTGGAGTTCCTCCCAGGAATGCAGGACTTTGATAAAATTCAATCCAGACTTATTCATGAGACATCATCCTGCTCTTTATTGTTCAGCAGTGACCCTGGGACCATGTAGGATTGTGTGTGGGCCAGGTGTGGGGTGGCTCTTAGAGCTATATTGGTACATGTAATGTTCAGTGTGTGCCCCAGAGGCTGGCCACAGAGCCTTCCAAGGATTTTTTCAGTGCATGGAGTCTATCTCAACATCTTCATTTTTGTGACCAACATATGACGCCTCTCATTCATTGCTGGCTTTTTTTTATATATTTTGAGAGGATGACAGACAGAGTTAAACACTTGTTAATTTAACTACCCTCTTTTAATTCCTCACAGAAAACTCTTTCCTTCTAGAGGGACTTTTATGCCAAGTAGCTTCAATGCTCCCTTAAGCATGACATTTGAATCCTCCTTTCTATGGTAATTTTCATAGTGGTCCACTTGCTTGCTCATAGTCATAAGATACGTTCATGTCTCCTTCTGTTAATTCACCTGGTTCAAAGTTGGCTTGCAGAACATCACTGTATACTATTTACATTAGCAAGAAACTGGTGAGAAATCACATTGATTTTAGGTAATGGTAATAATTTTTACTTGTTGAAATTTTTTTTTCCTTGAATGAATTATAGATGGGATTTTATCATGATGAAAACTAATAGTCCTTTTTTAACCAGAAATAGAACCCTGTGGACCTCCTGTTAACCTGATGACAGGACTGCTACTGGCTGCTTTGCACAAAGAGTAAAATCAATGTAGTTGTGGTACAATGAGTTCTAGTGCTGCCATACAAAACAGGCTCTTGGGCAGATACTTATCTGCAGTAAGAGTGGCAATACTCAGCACTGTCTCTACACAGTGAGAATTTTTCTGTAGGGTCTGTATAGCAGAGTAACATCTGTGCCAATCCATTTCTCCACGTGGAGGCAGAAAAGCTCTCAGTGAACAAGTGAGCCCGAATATCCCTATGATGGGTTTGGATATTCAAAGCACACAAATAGTATTAAGCATACAATTCTCATCTGGAAAGCCTCACCTGTACCCAGGAGTGAATCTTGGAATTTCCTTCCACAGTTGTGGTCACTTCACACCCACTACATAAGAACACTAATGTCTGGAGGTCTGAAGAGGCTTAGATGTGGAGTTTCAGTTCCATCAGACATTAGTACTTTGATGCTGGATCATAGTTTTGCCCATCTAGAGATAAAGAAACTTAGGACTAGATCTACAGTCTTTGTTCATTATTTTTATTTTGATGACTTACTGAAATTTAAATTTACCAGCCTCAGAGGACCTGAACTAGTAACTGGAATTATTATTAATCATAGAATATTCTGAGTTGGAAGAGACCCACAAGGGTCCTTGAGTCCAGCTCCTGGCCTTGTACAGGACAGCACAAAAAGTCACACCATATGCCCAAGAGCATTGTCCAAACACTTCTTGAGCTCTGTCAGGCTGGTGCTGTGACCACTTCCCTGTGGAGCCTGTTCCAGTGCCCAACCACCCTCTGGGTGAAGAACCTTTTCCTGGTATCCAGCCTAAACCTCCCCTGACACAGCTTCAGGCCATTTCCTCTGGCCCTGTCAATGGTCAGCACAGAGGAGAGATCAGTGCCTGCCCTTCCGCTTCCCCTCATGAGGAAACTGCAGTGGGGTCTCCCCTCAGCCTCCTCTTGTCCAGGCTGAACAGACCAAGTGACCTCAACTGCCCCTTACATGGCTTCCTCTACAGATCCTTCACCATTTTTCTTGCCCTCCTCTGGATGCTCTCTAATAGCTTTTTTTGGTTCTTATATTGTGGCACCCAAAAATTGTCTATTTTTAAACAGAATATTATACAGGGGAGAGATTAAAAAAGACATGGCTGCAGTCAATATGCTGCAGAGGTGCTATGGTTCTTGCACAAGTTTTCTGTTTTATTTTTGGCTGTTTGCTGCATTCATCCTTTTGCACTTCAGATTACACAATACAAAAAATTGCCAAACTGACAGTCTTCGCTAATACCACTGTGTGAGTTTAATCTCCAAATTTCTATTTGTGAAACTGAACACAATTTAAGAAAAAGGGAAAAAATGCATCTACAATGATTAATAAATTGTGAAAAGCTATTTCAGCTACTTTGACTAAGAAACTTCTCAAAATTCAAGATGAATCCAATGTACTTACTGCATGCAAAAAAAAACTACTCAAGACTATAAAAACAAACTGCTTATTGTGGAGATTTAAAAAAAAAAGAAAGTGAGTCAGAAACATTTGCAACCCTCTGTTGGCTCATTGCAACCCACGAGTTTGGGGTTTTTTGTTTGTTCTTGTTTCTTCATGGCATCTTCTGCAGCAAAGCTTGGCTGCCCTGAAGGCAGCATGTGGTGCTTTGCAGGATGTCTCCCATGTTCAGGAGTACCACGTCCCCACATCCCTTGTGGCTCCACCTATTTGCCATTATAGTGACCATCCATGGAGCTAGCAATGCTCCTTTATAAGTCAAACTTCCCAACAGAGAACTGTGGGCAAGAGAGAAGATGATGGTGGGAAGACATGGAGGCAACCTACCAAACTGACCCTGTTCCTTCAATGTTCTTCCTGCTCTGAAAGTCAGCAGAATTGTCCATGTGGGGCCATTGTCCAGGTGTTCAAGTCCAGTGCTTCATGCAGAGGGGCTCATCCTTGGAGCACAGCTGCATCTGGAGTTGTCTGTAGCAAGGAACTGGCAAGCACAGCTCCTTGCTACAGGTGACTTCAGATAGAGGCATGCTCCAAGGCAGCCTGGGACTCTATTTTTGTCCCTTTTCATTTGCTAGCAAAGTCATGAACACAAGACTATATTTTCAGTTGTCAGCAATACCCAGTGATTATTCCCCTGCTCACTTACAACTATTTAGTAGCTGAATCACTTCCCAGCCAGCAATTGTGAGCTCAGAGATGGAGGCATCTGTTCACACAAACTGAGGTGTGGGAACAAATTAACTCTAGGTTTGAAAGGGGAGAGGGGGAAGGGAGAGACTCATTTTAAATACAAGCATCTCAGACCCTAAGGCAGGCAAGACAGTCCAGAAAAATGCACCACACCACCCTGCAATGCTGTTTGAAATGGACCTTTCCAGACCACACAGAAGAGGTTCTGAACTCACTAATAAAAAAATAATGAACAGCAGTAAAGCTCCAGGGTTACACCTTATTATTGTCTGTTGCCAGTCTGTTTCAGATTAATTTTGTAGCTAGGCTGAAATAGTTCACCAGATTCTGTTGCTGTGCATGGCAGTAGGGTTTGATATTTGTTCTGGTGCAGAAAAGCTTTCATCTGTGTGCGATGATTAAGGAATCATCAGTCTGGAACTGCTGGGTATTGCTGGGTGAGGTGCCCCTAAGCTTTTGAGCCATTAAACAGAGAGCCCTGTTGGGTTTTTTCCATTTCTTTTGCTCTCCTATAAGGCTATTTGCTGTATTTCCTAAATGCAACAGACTGCCTCTCAGCACCCGAGCTGACTTCCCACCCCTCCTTTTCTGATGGAAGCCTATTCAAGAACACTCTTCACAAGCCTTCCCCAAAGCTGTTATGTAGCCTGATAACAGCTTCATGGAAAAACACACAATCAGCCACTTAAAAGCAACTTTTCCAGGGGAATACTCTGCATTCCTGATGGCAATATTCCCGAGGTTAATTAGAATATACCCAATTTTCATTGTACTTCCATCATCACAGCTTCCCCGCAAGCTGCTCTAAGGCAGTACAGACCTTTAGAGCTCTTACCTCTTACAGTGACAGCTTTAGTCTTGGCAAGGATTGAGCAGGGAGGAGAAGGGAGGAGGGAAAGAGAGAAAAGAGAATGGTCACTCTTGGCAGAAACAACAGCAAGAGTTTGTAACCTTGCAGAATTCACTCTGGAATCTTGCCCCTGCAGCCTTTCACACAAAACCACCTACCCACCGTCCACGTTGCATCCAGAATTAGATAAAAAAGACCAAAACTCTAAAAAACGCGAATCCTTGAGGTCCAGCATGGCTTCAGAATAAAAGAATGGTGCCTCAAAACCATATTTTGCAACCTATTTCTTGCAACGTGGCTGATCAAGCTCTTTTGGAAAGAACTGCCACAAACACATCTTCAGCATGTGATTGCCCTCACCAGCATATATATGTCAGCACTTTTATATCTGTGTGCATTAGCCAGGGGCTCTGAGAGATGGTTAATGATTTCTTGCATCCAAATCCACAGGAGCAATAAGCACAGACATTGTGCAGTGTGGTTTGGGCTTAGGTTTGCACACATGGTGCTTTGGGTCTGCTTTGGTTAGGTTTGCTGGTCCCAGGACACCTGGAGTCAGAGCAAACTGTGCTCGCCAGCACACACATGCTGTGATGCAATTAACAGTTACCACCTTTTCCCTTTGAGGTTAAGAAGAAGAAGCTGCAAATTAAATGTTGCTCCACTGCTGCTGTTTCTAAAACCACAGGAAGATTTGCACATGCAGCTGACTGAACCAATTTTCATAGCAGCTCATGAAAAAGGGGAAAGGCTGATGGCTGTTTGTCCTGATAATGGCTCAGGAAACACAAAAGTTAAGCAAAGGCAACAGGCCCTACACTGCTGCACTTTTTGTCACTTGGATCCAAAGGAAATACATAGTGGCAATGCTGAGAATCTCTGTACAGTGGAACTTCTGCAGGGGCCTCATTTTCAGCCCGTGCTTCAAAGCAAGATGTAGGATTTGACTTTGGAGAGAAAACCACAAGACGGACAGGCCTGTGGCACGCAATAGGACTGGAAATGAAAAGTTACTGTGACTTAATGTCTTCTTAATTAATTGGCTTATGAGGAAAATGAACTAATGCAAACTAAACCCATCTTTCCTTGCCAGTACATTGTACCTTCAGTAAGCAGTTCAAACAACTCCCTGAATGACAATTTTTGAAAGCATAGGACAACGATATTTTTTGACCTTCATGTTTCCAGCAAATTCGGCCAAAATTAGCCAGACAATAAAAAAGTGATGGCCAACCTGCAGGCCTTGCTCTCCACAGAAAACTCAAGAAATATTCTGCCCAGTGCAGGTATTTGGTAAGCTCAAAAACTTACCAAGTCAGAGCACTTGTGAGATCACAACACTTTGGTTGAATATTGCAGACAGACAGATACCCAGCCACAGGATGACTCAGGAGTTTTGTGAACTAGGTGGACTTGAAATTACATCCTACAGAAAAGGACTTTGCAAACAGGCAGCTCTAAATTGCCATCAGCTGTTGTGTGTCTGCTCAAAGGTCAGGCACCAGGGCAAATTCAAGTGAGAAACACAAAACTCTTAAAATTAAAAAATGGAGGTAGGGATTCATATAGGATTGATAGTATTATGAACAAAAATTATCTTACTGGCACCTAGAGACTAAGGCTTTCAGTCTTGATAAAGTTAATTAACAGATCTTAGGATAAATGGTTAATTTATGAAAGAGCCAGCTATTTGTGATAATCACCCCTACTACTCCTATTTAGTTGATTAATCTCTAGAATAATCTGAGGTCCTGTGAATGGATAGCAGTGGGTACTCATGTTGGGTGGGGTGCTTGTCATGCCAAAATGTCAGCTACTCTCAACCTTGCCAGCAATCACCAGGTAAAAAAAGAAAAAAGGAGAAACACATCAGAAAAAAGGGTTTAGAGAATGGGAAAGTCAGCACTCCAGTAGCTCTCACAAATCATTTCCATCAGGAAAAGAAAAACTACCGCCTCCCCTTGATATTGTTGGAAAGGTTAGCAGTTAATGAAGGTTGTGCTGATAAGCCGAGCTGGAACAGCACAGCACCTCTACCATCAAAAGAGCAAGAAAAACGTTATCAGTTTTCAGGAAGCCTGTTTTTTGCTAGATTGCTTGAAAACGAAATTATATCAGAGAAGTGAACAGGAGAACTTAGGAGTTAATGCCAAAATGGAATATAAGACAACTTCCTGGTGCATGCTTGCTCTGCAAAAATGCTGTGGTTTCCTCTGTCCAGATATAGCACAACTGCTTCAGCTGCACCTAAACCACCACCACCATCACCAGCAACAAAGGCACACAGGAAAAAGCAGATCTGAAATGTTCTGACATTTTGAGTGTGCAGTTGGTGTTGCAGGAGATCATCACTGGGCATATTCAACTGTTTTTGTAGGAGCTGTTTAAAGTGCATTGCTCCACTTCTGGCACTCCAGCCAGAGCTGGGCTGCAAAGATTAATGCTAAAATATTCCAGGATGAAGGAAAGTCTTAGATGACTACATGCTGGCAATTAAATTTCTATTGATGAAGTTCATATTGGATAGTATATACACTGCATACTGGTCTTCAGAGAAGAACAAAGATGAAATTATTTAAGTCAAATTTGTCAATTTATTTTATTTCTGAATTTAACAACATTGTATATTTTAGTACATTGAACAAAAATATAAGTGCATATTAGGAAAACTCTTCAGTTAAGAATTTATTTTAGTTTTACTGTCTTCACACCCTCTGGTCACTATACAATGGAACAGAGCATGCCAGCAAACTTTGCTAGAATGAGGAATCCCACTGGTATGGGACTAGGAAAATTTAGGTTCCCACAGACTGGTGTTAGGTAACCCCTGACTGCTCTGGCCATGATAATTCTTGCTTTCTGTATCTTTACACTATTTGGATTATGGACCATAAATATTCCCTATGGTCATATATATTTTCCCACTGCTCTCATGCTTGGAGATAATTGTTTGCATTTGCCCATGAGACATTCCCCTCTGCTGACTTGGCATTAGATATCACTAGCTCTCAAAACTGCACAAGCACCTAAGAGGAGACAGTACTCTCCCATCCTCACTAAACCAAAAATAGAACTTGAGCAGTAGCTACTGCAAGAACCTTATCATGGAATCACCACAGGCTGCAAAGCATCTCTTAACTGAGTCTGAAATCACCTTTCACTGTTACTAACAAAGAAAATTATGCCAGTTAGTCAAAAGTATGTTATCAAAGCAAATGATTAAGCAGTTGAAAAAAGAATTGAAAATTGAGAACATTTTAAGTGTAGATACCTGTCTTCATTTGGGTTTGGGACTTAAATATCTCCCCCTCTTCTCCTTCGCTTCTCTTAACATATATTTCCATTGCATTCACTAGAAACAACTGTTTATGTGAAACATAAATTATGAAACATCTAGTTAGATGTACTGCTTTTAATTCACTCTAAGTTCTACACAGAAAAAAAAGACAAGTTAATATCACAGGCAAAATTTTTTCTCTGAATTCCCTCTTCTTTCCACCAACTTTAGGAGACATACATATTGTACACATCCTCAGCCCAACATGAAGTGCTTCCAGTTCTCCAGCTCCACTTCTACCCTTGCTGCAGAGCTCTACCCCCTCAATCCAGCACCCCTCTAATCCCTCCACAGCCTTCCTGTGTCCCACTCCATCCCACTGGCAACATCGGCATTTGGCCTCTCAATTGTGCAAAGAGCAGAAAATCACTGGACAAACAGCAGCAAATGACTGAAGCACCTGGGAGCTGTGTATGACATGACTGGCTGCTCCCCCAGTGTGAGCTCCAGCAGGGTCTCTCTCTGATTTTGGCAAAAACTTCAGGAACTTGGTATCTCTGAGATATTATCTCTCTCTTCCTTTGCCAAATGTGACTGTGCTGATGGAAAAGAAGAAGGGCAAGTGGAAGGAAGAAAGGAGAAATTTGGGCAAAGACTGACAGGCAGAGCTGTCACATCATCTTTGTTTTGACAGAACAACAGACTACCACTGCCAGCCAACTCTGAAAACATTATGTCCTCAGATGCTGTGCTGTGTTTGGTTTGTCTTCTCCTTTCCAAGTCTTACTGAAAATGAATACCCTGAGGAGAGACAGATCCCTCAGCCACACTGCAGGATGGGAAGAGAAGCCTCTCTGAAACAGAATGTATGTACACTTCTCCATCCACCCAACATCCACCCTGGCAGTGTTTGAACGAGATGCAAAAACAAGTGGGTCTTAAAATATCGTTCATACATAGAAATTATCACAGCCCGATTCCATTCACCACACAACTGTTCTGTAATTTGGAAACAAGCTATTTGGTGGCATGACAAATACAAGACGTCAAATTCTGATTGCACAGATATTCATTGTTCTGTTGCCATTAATACTCCTAATCTACGCCAGTGGAAATTATGTGCTTGTATTAACAACACATGAACCAGACAGCTGTGAGGATTACTTCAAGCAAGGCACCTGCTCCCCAGCCCTAGAGAGACTTCTCCAGGGAAAGATGGGCTCCCAGAACTGTCCTTCAGGTGTGTGTGGAGGAGGAGGAGCTCCAACTGTGAGGCAATCTGAGGCAGAGCACATGGAAACATGAACTAGCCCAGTATCTAACCACATTACTCTGGTCTTTCTTTTCTTTATGGGGAGGAATAGGTGAAGATGAAGGGAGCCAGTGAAGTTCCCCACAGGCACCTGGGAACGAAAGGCTCTCAGTGCCCTGCCCTGTTAAAGCTCTCAGGGCATAGCAAAGCAACCATTGTGTGGCTTTCCTCTCCTGTTGTGGCTCAGAACTCCTTCCTGTCACCCCTGGTCTGGTTCTCACTGAAATGAATCATGCACTGTGTACACTGCACATCCTTAGGCAAAATATCTCATGGAAATGCAACCACAGTTTAGTCACAGTTTGAATTAGATCCACTCAGGCACACACTATGGGGGGGTTGTTGATTTGTTTGTTGCATATATACTGGCTGTTAATTTTTATTGCTTGTAAACTTTCTCTCCATAAAATCTGTGTGAAAGCTGGACTACCATGGTAAAGGAAAGTTACCAGATGGGGAAAATATGGTTGATTAAAGTGGCTGTTTCCATATTTGCTCAGTGTTGTGACACATCTTCACATTGGGTAAGGTGATTGGCAGAGAAACAACAGCAGTGAGCACTGATGAGTGTATGCGTCATGTATAAATGCCTGGAGCTGAGTAGGGCTTGGTTCTGCAAACTTCCCAGAGCTGCTGAGCATGATTTATTGTAGATTTTTCTGCAATTATGAAGAAATTTAAAAAATAAAATCAAATAAGTGTCACACTTCCTGCTTTAGACTACTGAATGCAAAATGAAGAAAAACCAGGGAGACTGTCTCATGCAGGGAATTAAGGTTATTTTAACACTACAAATACTCTACAGAAGTACAATCCCATCTTTCCTGTGTATATTACCTCCCTTCTTTCCATTCCAAGAAGGAAGGATGCCCTTCTCTTTAAACCTGAGTTTCCTGATCTATTATAGACATTGAGTATGATCTGGAACTCATGTCATCTCCTCTTCCTTCAGCATCCTATCTATAAAATGTGGATAACACTTCTCCCTTGGTCTTCAACCTTGTGTATTTTCAATACAGTTTATTCTATGTGTGTATGTAGATATACACTGAGAAATATACAGACTCTGGTTTTCCTGGCCTCTAGCTGGTATTATAAAGTGAGAATAAATAGATTTCAGTAAGTAGCAAGTATGGTGGACAATTTATTAACTAACCCACTGGTCTGAAAATGGACACCAGTTAGACCTGCAAGCACTGATTCTCATGATGTGCACAGGTAGCAGAGATGTAATGCACGGGTTTCAAGAAGTTTTGCACCTTGGGATATTTAAGCATTTGAAGTTTCCTTAGAGAGGGACAAGACTATTAGCCATCCCTAGCCACCGAGATGGAAAGCCCAAACACAACTCTGCCTAACCTGTTCCCTGGGTTCAGAAGACCCTGTGCTGGTTACTGTTGGCCACCTTCATTCTGTGACATGGAGAATGGGACAAGGTCCCATCATCACTGCATTCCTTTCGGTAGGCATTGCTTCAGTCCTTGTGGATGCTATACCAGCTGCTTCTTGTCTCATCTCACATCCATCCTGAAAAAACGTGGGCTTTTTTCAGACTTTCAGCCTGTAGTCAGTCATTTTCTTCCTTCATTAACAGTCTCTCATCATTCACCTTTAGTCTCAATCCCTTTATTCACAGAAGCTAACCTAGAGCTATTTTTTTATTCAGCCCAAAATATACCCTGATGTCAAGGCAGAAGCCTCTGAGGTCCACTTTGTATTTCCTGCTGGCCTGAGGCAAGCCTTATTTTCATGTGTACCCTTCATCAGGCCTCACTTTCTCCTGCTAAGCTTTCTGCTTCTAGGGCACCGGTTCCATGGGTTGCCCTAACTTGTCCAAGGAATAATCAGCTTTTCTGAGGTAAGATGAGGGCAGAGGTCCTAGAGAGGTTCTCCATGCTGGCTGGCACATCACTGCATGAGGCAGAGCAGGGATGCAGCACGTGAGAAGGAGAGCAGGGGCAGAACAGGAAAGTAAGGAAGTTTTTAGACAAGAATCCTTTCTGAGCCAAATGGATCCCAGCTTTGTACTGAGGTCACCATTAAGTCTCAACTAACTCTTATTATTTGGACTGGTCTGACATGAAACCCATCCCTGCAGCACCAAAGCCTGCTCCCTCTGTGAGCTTCTCTAGAAGCATCTGCATGTGCTGAACTCATAGAAGGGAATTAGATTGTTAAATGGTGGATTAAGTCTCTGGATAACCCTGTGGGGTCTGACTGAAAACAAAGGGCCTTATTCCCTGGTCCTGCATTTACATCCAGTTACTGCAACTGCAGTGAGCAAAGCCCTGGGGGGAAAAAGTCAGCTCCAATGAAAGAAGAAGAAAAGTATTGGTAATTCTTGAGGGGAATACCTGCAGAGAGGGAAGATGCTCTCCAGTTTCATCAAAAGCTGTGCTGCACATGTATGCACTGTGCAGCAAAAAGCTCTTCCATTGGGCAGAATGGAGAAACAAGGTAAATCTAGGTGGGATGAAATTAGGATGCATTTCAGAAGACTCCCTACAATGCAGTAATAAAGTGAAGCTCGGCTGAAAGATTAGAGTGGGATCAGCTTTTGAATTTTCCAAACAAAAATTGAAGTGAAATAAGGACAAACAACCCAGAGTTTAAGTGTTAAGCATGTTAGTGCTAAGCTGTTGTGATTATTTGTAGATCTCATTGTAAATTTGAGAGACTTTTGCTGTTCAAGGAGGATGCTTATCCTGGTGACAGTCTCCTGCTCCCAGACCCCAGGGGCAGCAGAAACACTGGACAGCTGGAGTTCAAAAGCAGGAGCTGAGGCTGGCACTAGTGAGGAACACAACTTTCTTTCCATTTTTGTCACCAACGTATTTGTTCCCTAAACCCTGACAACCCAAGAGCAACACTGCTTGGTGAAAAGTTTTGCAGTGCATGATCTGTTACAGAGGACTAACAGACAATGTTCATCATGGTGGTGAATTTTATTTTTAATATTGTTACAAGTGAAGAATAATCAGATTTGCTATGATCTGATGATTTATGAGCTAGCTGACAGGTGATTGCTTATGATCCTCACTCAGGGGCCAGGAAGTGCTTTCTGCCAAAACTATCAGCCCTTCACATAATTTTTTAACTTTTGTAATCTAGGCTTTTCCTCTTGGACTTGTTAGCAAATGATGCCTGTTTCAACAGGAAAGACACAATATGGAATAACTTTTCAGGAAGAATATGAAATTAAATGCAATTTAACTAGGATATCAAGCAAAAAAAATCATTTTGAGGGAGGCTTTGCCATCACAGCAATCGAATATTCAAATGTAACCACTAGCCAAGTATTCAATCACCGAGGTATCACCTTTTTGGGCTTACCTTTTGAGGCCAGATATGCAGACACCTTTCCCTTGAAAATTCTCCCTCAGTCACTCTGAAAATCTTAGCTAAAGCTTTTGATTTCAGCATCACTGTAATGGTGTTTCTCCTGGAGACCAGTCAGCAAGAAGAAAAAGGAAAATAAAAGGTGTGAAAGAGCAATTTTTGGATTGTTAAGTAACAATTTACTGCTGAACTTTGTAGAACATTTGGAGATATGGTAAATGTATGTCCAAAATTAATCACATGCACAAAAAAAAAGCAACACATGAGCATAAATTATTACATTATTTGATTCTAGATGTGCTGGTCATGACACAGCACTCCTTAAAAAATAAAAGCTCATTCTGCCCTGTGATACTTGTTTCTTTGGTGCCCATGAAAGGCAGCTTTCTAAGCTGAGAATTCTGGTCTGTGGCTCTGTGGTCAGCCCAGACTGGTACTCTGGATACATGACTTTCCTCCAAGGGTCACTTCACGGCTTTTGAGAGAAGCAAGCAGCTACATGGTGCACAAAACCAGATAATCCAGGGATTGTAACTCCAGATGCCATGCAGCATTCAGAGATAGACAGTCACCCTGAATTTACTGCCACATAGAACAGAATTGATGGGGATGAGCTATTTCACCTTTCCCCCAAGTTCAGAGCACAATCTGTTCTGTTGCCAGGTCCATTTAGGTTACACAGATAAAGATTTTGCAAAGCATCCTCAACCTTACTGCAGTGTTTTCAAAATACTGAATTTCAGTGGAGAGAGACACATTCTGTAGAAAAATAACCAGAAGAAGGAGTATAGTGCTGCTTAGTGCTAGCACTGGTTAAAATGTCACAGTATATTTTAAAAATTCAAATTAAATTAGAGTTTTACAGTAGCACAGGAATTGATGAAAGGTATGCCTTGTTTTGACAGAGCACTCTGCTCGTCTGCTGTTGAGGGAGATATTGGGGACCGGGCTGCAGCTGGCTGCTGCACAGTGAATAGTGCTGCTTGCACGGCCAGGACCTCCCTGGATTTCGTCAGACTGTGGCTGGCCTCTTCTTATTAGCACTGTTCCCATGGGAAAAGACTGCTCCAAATCTCAGGCAGAAGCCGTGTGAGCAAAAAGCTTTCCCCTTTTCTCTGAAGAGGGAAAGCCTGTGCAGCACTCAGGCAGAAGTAGCAGCACCTGTGAGCCCTCCCCTGCCTCTCGCTATGTCTGGTCTGTGGACAAGGGGCCAACCCAGCCTCTCAGCCCACCCATTTATCTTTTCTGCAACTCAGCGGGATGCCAAGTGCCCTGTGACAACCCCCTCATTTCAGCCTTGAGGCAAACCCTGCTGAAATCCCAGGAACACCTGCTGCTATCCCGTGCCTCCCCACAGCTGGGACTGAAACCGCCCCATCTCCTAAAAATACACTCCTTTCTAGCCTGAGAATAGCCTGTTTGAGGGTTGTTTTTTTCTGATCTCATTTATTTCCCATCACTGTGCCTGTGATTACTCTCCCTCAAGCCCTCTCTCTCCCTCCTACCAGCGTGCCTTGCCTAATTCCTCCCGCGACGAGCTCAGCTGGGATGATGAGCAGCTGAGCTCGGTATTAGCGCTGACGCAGGCGGGCTGACAAATGAGAGCGGGAGCGCCGCTGGGTGCGCTTTCCCGGGGAGCGGGAGGCGGAGGCTGGCAAAGAGCGGGAGCTGGCGGCTCTCGAGCCCCTTCGCTCGGCGGCTCCGGGCGCAGCGCGGCACCGGGAAAGACCCATATGCTTCGCTGCCCTCGGCTTGCCAAGAGCCCCCGACTACCTGGCTGATCCGGGCCCTGCCCAGAGCCGTGTTTTGCAGCCAGCTGGCAGCTTTGCAAAGGCTTTCACTGCTTTTTATCAGGCTTTTGGTTGGCTGGTTGTTTTTTTCCGATGTATTCTCTCTTAGGAACGAAACCTGTGTGGCGTGACTGCCCAAGGCCTGCTCTGGCAGGAAGCGGTGGGAGATGAAGCACCATTTGAAAAACAGGGCATGCCCCTAGTTTTGTCTCCCTAGAAGAGGGACTGGATTCTCAGATTTTCAATGCCCACTGCTCCAAGGCTGGGGAGCTCCACATCCTCCATCCGCCAGCTCCTACTCGACTGGGAGGCACCTGGGATTTTTCTAAAGTCTCAGCCCTTGGCATTCACCAAAATATGGTGAATTCACCTTTTTTTTACAAAAAAAGGAAGGTTTCCAGTTCTCCACTTGAAAATGTGTACTGAGCAATGACTGGCAGTAATTTTACATGATGAGTTCTAGCTGACTAGGTTCAAAGTCTGTTCCCTCTCAGAAGACCTGCACAACACCTTGAGCTGGGCTTGCTCCATTACAGTTACTGTGATGAACTGCCAGGAAGTCACATCAGGAAAATTATACATAACCAGCCAGTATTTCTCCACTCCACTTTGTTACCAACTCAGCCACCCCTCCCTGCTAGTGTTGCTTCTGGTGTTCCTCTTGTACTGATGTTTCTCCTTTCTCATTTGACCAACTAGAAGAGAATTGCTATGTTTATGCTCTGCTTTGCTAATAAATCTGGATTATGTGTGAAAGAAGGCGAAGGAGTTCGGGAAAAAAATCTACTCTAAAATGCAAATGTTCATTCTTTCAACAGACACATCACACAATACAAGTAAATACAGTTTTAAACAGTCCTTTGTCCTGTAAAATTCTCACTTAATTCCTGGGGAGCTGTTGGCCACTGTTCCCAAGGAGGCAAAACCTTGCTCTCTCCCATCACAGGGACAGAAGAACCTCATATGGAGAGCCATTAGCATCTTCTGCCTGCTTAGCTATGGGCTCATACTACTTTCCATTAGCTTGCATAAAAGAAATCCTGCAAGGATGAAAGCTAAAAGAAGCATTACTACACACATTCTGCATTAGGTTGTTAAAGTGTGGCAGAAACAAATTTTGTCACCCAGTGCTCTGTATGGAAGTGGGCAGAGGGGGGCCCCTGGGGTGTGATTGAGTGGGTTTGTTTCACCACTAGGTGACACTCGTGTCTCTTGAAAAGGTTCTTGCCACCCCCACCGTGGCTGCAGGTCACAGAAATGTTGAGAGCAGATTAACCTGGCTCCAGGTGGGAGCTCCCTGAGCCCCTCTCAGACACAGCCACTGCCTGACTAATTGCAAGTGGTTGCAATTAGGAAGCCTCAGTCTATTATTTTGCAAAAGTATGGTAGATAAAAATGATAACTAGACTTTTGAAATTTGGGTTTCCCTCTCAGGAGAAGCAAGCTAACATGTGCTCAGTGAGAGGACTTCTCCTACTGACTTGTGGAGCATGGCTGTGGATTAGCATTGATCTGGTTGTCAAAAGTAGGATGTGCTTAGGTACTGCAAGACCCCAAACTTGCTATGGAGCCATGGCCAGGCTGTGCCTCACTCCTGACACCACTTCCAAAAAGCCACAGGGCTTAAATGGTATTATGGCCAATACCCAAATTATACTCTGCCAAACCAGGATGGCTCCTTGTGCCCTCTCAGGAGGCAGAATTCATTCCTGTATGCAAGTGCTCAAACACCACAGGGTAACTAACACGCTGTAGCCACCACGATGATGGAGAACCTTCTGAGTGATACTCTTCATTCTGCTTCAGCAATTGATTATAAGTATTCAATAATGCAAATTTTGGAGAGAGGAGACAGTAAAAAAATAAGCCTGAGGTTAAAAGAGCCAGTAATAAAAAGTCCAAAAAATGCTAGTAATGGCTTTAGGTTACACAGCCATCATGTAGCAGAGCACTATACAGGACATGGGGAAGTCTAGAACGTGGTGTTTAAGGACAGCTGCAGTCATATTCCTGAAAACTCTCCATGAAGAAATTCCATATACTTCTGACATGTGCTCACTGATTCCCAGACAAATCCCAAAAGAGTGAAGATCCTATTTCTCCTGGAAATAAGAGGATAGAAGAACATTCAAAAACAGCCTGAGATGGCAGCCCTAGGCCTCCCTCTGATCCACTTTAACAGGCCAGTAGTGCCATGCAGAATCCCATGGGATTGTACTTCCACAGATCTGCTTGCAAGATGAGAGATTTACGTTTTTTATGTCTTAGTAAGTGATTATTGAGATAATGGGGGCAATTTGTCAGCAAGCTAGCCTTTACAGAAACTTCTTAATATGAAGATCTTCTTCTCACATTGTGCATCTTAACATGAGCAATTATAGTCTTAAGAATTTTGTTGTTTCACGTTTTCCCCAGTTTGTGGTCTTTGTTTCCTCCTTTTCTACAAAAATGGAAAGGTGCTTCCCAAGTACCTTTCCTCACTTGTAGTACTTGCCAGGCAATTAACAACTTCACCCACAATCAATACATAGAGTTTTCCTGAGTGTGTAATAAGGTAGGTAAGGAGACAAAGATAGATGTTTCCTATGTAAGCTTTCCACAGTAAACCTGAGTATTTACTCCTCTTGCATAAATCTACTTACCTCCTTTTAATCATGATGATGAAATCAATTAAATACATTTTACTTGTCTGCACAAAAACTAATGAGAATAAGATTTACAGGCAAGCAGGGTATTCTTGATACTGAATTATTGGATAGAGACTCGAGCTAGCCCCTAGGTTAAGACTTGTAAAAGTCAGGACTTTTACAGTGCTGGACAAGCCTGAAGGCACACCAGATATTAGTGCCTTAAACCTGACTTTGCTCCTGTGTCAGAGCAAAGCAAAAGCTGTGTGCCTGATTAGAGCTATGTCCATACACAGGAGGAAACAGTCCATTTTGGAGAAGCAATTTACAGGAACAGCTTGTTTACATTCGGACTAACAGTGCTGCCCATGAAAGCCCATCTCAAGCACAGCTCCTGCTGACTTCAGTGGGAATCTGTTATGAGTCAAAAGTGGAGGCTCAGTAGTGCTCTGTGGAGAAGTAGAATCATAATTATAGCATGGATTATAATTGGAGGCTTGCAAAGTCAATCAGCCTGCTTCTGGTAATATCAATAGCTGTCTGGTGGCTGAATTGCCTAGACTAATTCTTTTTTAACACCTCAGCCATAAGACTCATCATTAGACAAATGCCATATCCTAATATATACTGCAGCTTAAACACAATGAGAGCTTCAATCTGTTTTTTAATTTCTGTGAAATTCTTTTTGCCCACATACAAGGAAAAAAAGTTTATTGTAGGCAGAAGACTGCACGGACTGTTCCCCATCAGAAGGTTCTTGCAGTCTTCTTGTCCCTGGGAAGTGATGAGCTCCTGCAGACCTCTGGTGTACAGTGACATTTGAAAAATAAGCAATAAACAAAACAAATGTTTGCTGAAGCTCTCGATTGCCACAGCTCAAAAGTTTGCTGAAAGAAATTGTCAAGGTAATATGTATCACATTCATTAAAGGGAGAGAAAAGCCAATCAGCTGTTCATAAATCTAAGCAGCTCCATTATGATCCAGCTTACTTGTACAATTACCTACTCAGTCCATGCAAGAAGGAGGGGAAAAAACAGATCCTTGCTTATCCCAATCCCTCATTTTTTTCTTGTACAACACAGAGTGTGGATTTGGTTCCAGCTGAAGAACTTGTCTGGAGTCAAGCAGATGCATACCCAGTGGTGATGGCACTTTTGCTGTGTCAGGCTCCTCAGAGGTGCAGGCAGGGTCAATACCACTGAATGGCACCCTGAAATTGTCTGGAATATTTTTATGCTTGTTCATTCCCTGGATCTGTTTCAAAAGGCAAGCGTTGTACTTAGTGACAGCAGCCCATGTTTTCAGAGCTAGGCTCCACCAGCAGTTAATTCAAACTGGCCTGATTTTCAGTGCTCCAATTTGAAGCAAGTTCCTCAGCTCCTCACTCAAGTAATTTTTAGTTAGAGACCTACCTTTTGGTAAGTGATTGGGAACATTATGACCTGCCTTTAAATGTAATGTGTTACAAAATTAGAGGGACAATTTATGGGACAGCAGATACTTCCCTTTGCAAGTTCCTAACTCCCCAATGCATTATATCCTTACAATGAGTCAATAAAACAAGTCACAGCTGCAGCACGATGAATGTCAAGAGACACAATGGACAGCGGGTATTTTTGATGATTTATTCTATCAGCCTCCTGAACAAGCACTTTTACTTTGTGAAAGTTCACGTACTACAGTGTACGAAGTGAGTGCCTCTCGGTGCTTTGGCTGCGCCTCCTGTACCGCAGTGAGATCGATACCGTGCACCGCTGTCAGCCTCGCTGGGGGGAGAGGAAGGTCAGCCGAGTTAAGCCGTCAGCTGGCCCGCAGACAAACCCTGAAAACAAAAGGCGGAAAAGCCTTCAGGAGCTCTAAGGCTTAAGGCAACTCAGGCTGGACACAGCCAGCGCCTGCATTCCCGGGGGTTGGCAGCAGCCAGGATTCGGCCGCGCGTCAGCGGAGCTGGGCTCAGGCTGGCAGTGGACACACAACTGGGTGTTGAAATGGGCAGAGGGCTGAGAGCCGCACAGAATCCTTCCAATGCACACAGATTCCTTCTCCTTCAAGTGGAATAGGGGCAGACGGGGCACAGCTCTGCAGGGCCCAGAGCAAAGCACGGGGCTTTGTTACTCTGCAGCGCCAGTGCCTCCCAGTTATTATATTTTACTTTATTTATAGCACTACTCAAACTGAGTACACATTTTGCTATGGGGGAAATAAAAGACTAAAAAAAACCAGCTATCCTTGTCTTCAGCCTCGCAGAAATTAGCGCAGGTCAGCGAGAATTCAGCATTTCTCTCCTGTAGCGGCGAATTGCTGAGGGACCGTGTTTGCTCGGAGCATCTCCCTGCGGGTTCCCCGGGTCGTGTCCCGTCCTCATTGCGCGGGCAGGGCTGGAAGCGGCCCAGGAGGGCAGGAGCAGCCCAGGAATGCCGCGATCTCGGCGGGGTGTGCGGGGCAGGGCTGGAAGCGGCCCGTGAGGGAAGGAGCCGCCCGTGAGGGCAGGAGCGGCACAGGAATGCCGCGATCCCGGCGGGAGCAGGGCTGGAAGCGGCCCGTGAGGGAAGGAGCCGCCCGTGAGGGCAGGAGCGGCACAGGAATGCCGCGATCCCGGCGGGAGCAGGGCTGGAAGCGGCCCGTGAGGGAAGGAGCCGCCCGTGAGGGCAGGAGCGGCACAGGAATGCCGCGATCCCGGCGGGAGCAGGGCTGGAAGCGGCCCGTGAGGGAAGGAGCCGCCCGTGAGGGCAGGAGCGGCACAGGAATGCCGCGATCCCGGCGGGAGCAGGGCTGGAAGCGGCCCGTGAGGGAAGGAGCCGCCCGTGAGGGCAGGAGCGGCACAGGAATGCCGCGATCCCGGCGGGAGCAGGGCTGGAAGCGGCCCGTGAGGGAAGGAGCCGCCCGTGAGGGCAGGAGCGGCACAGGAATGCCGCGATCCCGGCGGGAGCAGGGCTGGAAGCGGCCCGTGAGGGAAGGAGCCGCCCGTGAGGGCAGGAGCGGCACAGGAATGCCGCGATCCCGGCGGGAGCAGGGCTGGAAGCGGCCCGTGAGGGAAGGAGCCGCCCGTGAGGGCAGGAGCGGCACAGGAATGCCGCGATCCCGGCGGGAGCAGGGCTGGAAGCGGCCCGTGAGGGAAGGAGCCGCCCGTGAGGGCAGGAGCGGCACAGGAATGCCGCGATCCCGGCGGGAG
Organism: Notiomystis cincta; assembly: GCA_013398075.1. Taxonomy (NCBI): domain Eukaryota; kingdom Metazoa; phylum Chordata; class Aves; order Passeriformes; family Notiomystidae; genus Notiomystis; species Notiomystis cincta. The sequence goes on from VZRX01018714.1 coordinate 407,493, forward strand.
CAGGCACGGGCGCAGCGCCCCCTGGCGGGCCCGCCCGGGAGGGAATGGCGGCGCCGGGACATCCCACGGAAAATCGCAATTCCTTTCGTAGGATACCCCCTCTCCTAATTACCTTGTTTACAGTGGGTGAACTGTTCGCACTGACACGATTCACATCGCGTTCTAAAATTTCCTCCAGGCAACAATCATGATGATGAAGTTTTAAAAGTGACTGAATGACTCAGCCTCCAGATTTAGATGTCCGGAGTTAGGCGTCTCCTCCATACTATCTGCACTATCTTTGACTAAATTAAAAAAAAAAAAAAAAGAAAAAAATTGTGTCACAACATTTCTGTAGGTTTCTATTTAAAGTAATTTCCATATTATTTCCTATACAGGCACACTGCTACCAGGGTGACAGTATGAAAGCAGCGATGAATACAGCAGAGCCTGTTAAAAAGGATGGAACGAGGAGACTGCATCGTGTTGGGTCTGAAAGCAAAGTACTTAATGGACTGCCAAGAGTGCCATCTCACAGTGTTCTTCCCTGTGCATCCTGCTGGTGAACTCCTGGCCTCTAGCAAAACTCCAGCTGAATGTCACTGAGCAGGGACTTTATCTGACCAAATGTCTCACACTTGATTTGCAATTGTTCTGCACTGCACACCAGCTCTGTTGTAGCAGTGCTGGCTGTGTGTTGAATTGTAGCAATGATATACTTGGCACACATATTCTGATATATAGGTGGAGGACAGTAATAGATGTCCAGCTCAAGCTAAGTTTAGTGAGAAGACTGACAAGAGAATGATACTTCATCTGGACTTGTTTGTCTCTGCATCCAATTTGTAAATGGTATGACAGGGATCTAAATTTTTCTCATCTTAGCCATGTTTCCGGATTTTTTGTTGTTGTTTTGTGGTAAACAAATCAGAGCCTTTAGGAGAAAGCAGACATGGACATAGACAAACACGCTAAACAGAACTTAAATATCTCAGCCTATGCATATGGTATTTCAGAGCATCAATTATCAAAACAGTTCCCATCTGCTACATCACAGCTGCAATGTGCTAAGCCAGTAATATATATGGGAGAAAAAAAAGAAATCACTTGAAAAAACTAAGTTACCAATGAACTTGGTCTTTGAAACAAGTCTTCGAAACTCCAAACACTGAATAGTTCAGGTGAATTTAAGCAAGTCTGAGAAATGCGCTTTTAGGAAACTCACCTTTTGCACTGGAACAATAGAAAAGCATTCCCTTGCTTTTCCTAATGCTTTTGGTGAAATGCTGTGAAAATCATTCTATCAAGAGTAAGGATAAGGTAAGAGGAAGTTTCTCATTCCTGCATTAGCTGAACCTCACATTCTCTCATGCCACATTTTCGTGGTGTAAGAGAGTACAGGGATGGTTTTAGTCACTTATGGCTAATTTTTAGACCCTTCTTTTTCTCCAGTTCCCAAGAGTAAAATTTTTATGGGGTATGTAAAGTACTGTAATATAAAGGCTTTCATTCCTTTGTCTACCCTAATGGACTAGGAGTGGAGTAGTCTTAGTGTCTCCTTGGTTTTTTGGATCTATGATTCTAGCCTCTGCCAACAATACTCTCCAGAGCCAAGTCAAGGTTTCTCTGTGGTGAAAAAAATAAATAGTAAAACCCCATAACAATTGTGGCTTTAAAGCTGAAGGAGTGGAGTATAGAAGAGGAAGGATGGATTTCTTTTCACTGCCTCTTTGTGTCCTTTTAGGCACTTTCTGCTTTCTGTGTGTCTGGTTGCTCCTAGCTGTGCCACTGCTGAGTGCTTGGACTGCCTCTGTACCTCATTCTAGCTGACATCTTACTGGGTTTTGCCATGAGTAGAATGTCCAGACATTGGATGGAAATCAAACCTAGCACACTATAGGCTGCAAAACATTAATGGCCTTTTAGACACTTCATTTATATGACTTATTAGCAAGTCAAATCTCACAGAAGTCCATGAAAATGCAGCTGCTGTATCCCTTCTTTATGTTCCAGCTTTGCAATGAGCTGGCTTATACATGGAGCCAGGATCTCTCTTGCCCTATGCTTGGTCCCTTGCCCTATGCCAGGATCTCTCCTGCCCTGTGCTTGGTCTCTTGCCCTACGCTTGCCCATGCTTGGTGAGTGTGGGTCTGGTGAGAATGGGTGCCCCATGTTGTCTGGGAAAAATCTCTGTGATGTCCTGTCTGTGGGCACACACACACATGGAATCCAGCTTTCTCAGGCTGAGAGTGGAGAAGCCTGGGTGTTGTTTTCCATGGATTGTGCAGTGCCCACAGGGCTACCATGTGTGTGAGGGCAATCACCTTGCACGTACCCATGGAAGGGTGAGCATTTTGGTGCTTGTCCTTAGGGAGAAAGCCAGGTGTGGGCAGGTGAGCTCAGGTTTCAGAGAGGAGTGTGCATCCAGATCTGACCCGAAGTGACATGTCCTGGCTACACTTGGGCCTGTACATTATCTCCTTCTCAGAATAGCCTGCCAGTCCCTGGGCCATTGACCTTAACCACATTCTTGATGCCACAGAGATCAAAGGTCCTGAGTCCTGTCCCTCCATTTCCCCCACTAAATATTTTCTGTTATTGTGGCTAGTGACATCTTCACTGCACCTTCATTTTGTGCTGTTGCCTCACTTCATACAATGCAAATTGTTTCCTCTCTTTTCCTGGCTTTCTACTTCTCTACTTTCTTTGTCCTCTTTTGAGATGGAGGACAATAGCATCTTGTTTTTCTGCAAACAAGAATATTTAAATCATTGAAATATGACCTGGACTCTGAATCTATTAGGATTGATTCAAGAAATGAACGAGAGGAAAAAAGGGCTCTGAGAGTGAGATTTCTTCATTCTGCAAACTGCCATGTGATTATGCAAAGCTGTTCTCTTATGTTTTCTGCCAGACAAAATATGTAGACAGTTTTCTTGCCTTTTGGAGGGGAAATGCTGTGCATGTGCATAAATGCTGTCTTCCTTGAATTAAAATGAGACCTTACAGAGTGGGTAAATTGCACCTTGCCGGGGTGAGCAGACTGGCAGCTCAGAACCGAGCCTGGTTTCACAGCACATGGCTTGTCTCAGTAGCGAGGCAACATGGAACAGGCTTGGTCTGCTTTTTGGTCTGTAACTCACTGTGTAAATGCCAGCCAAGTTAAAGCAAAGCAGATGGGACAAGTAATATGAAGATTAATGAAGCTACTTGCATTAAAAAGTAACTGTAGATACATATTTTAATCAAAAAGATCCTTTCTAATTCAGAATAGCTGGTCAAAAGAAAAGGATCAAGCAGTGAAAGCTGCTAAAGCTTAGCAGAACACACGTAAAAAGAATTATTACAAGTGACTAAGTCTTTATGGACTTAATCCCCATTAAATTGAATTATCAGGTCAAAGACTTATTTTCTTCCTCAGCTACCTGCACCACACTGTGAACTTACCATTTTCCCTAAAATGTAGAACTAAAGAAATCAAACTCTGATAAATTCTTTAGGAATTATTCACAATGCAATCTAACATGTTTTCATTCTCCTGTGACTTTTGCATTTTTCATCCAAACTTCTACAAATTTCTACTGAATAGTGACATTTTTCCTTTGTATAACTGGTTATATTTCAATTGAAAGAGAAATGAGTGTGAGAAAAAAGAGTACAGTAAACAAATTATTTTAGTTTTACCAGTATAAAAAATGCTACTCAACCTTAACGTTATGCTGAAAGGTGCCCTCTGCTCTAATAAAATTGTAAATCAATATTCAAAATTTCAGCCAATCACCAAGTATAATTGTAAAACATTTCCAGTATTGCTCTAAACTCTGATCTCACTAAGTGTTTCAAACTGCATAGCTGGTTGACAGGAGGAAAACCATCTTGTCTTTCACATGCCACTGTTGAAATTGCTTCTTCTTGATGTTTAGATTATAATAGACTCTTCAGCACAGTTTAAGTGCAGAGAATGGAATCAGCTTTTTGATTCATGAGCCAGAGATACTTCAAGATGTGGGGGAATCACAAAAAATAGAAGGAAAATCTTACCATTATATTGGAAACTGTCTCTAAGAAGCGCACAATCTTCTGCTAGACACATATCAAGATTTTTGAACTGCTGAGGTACCAAATTCTCTTTATCTTTGTAAAGAAATGGCAACTGCCAGACTCTTCTTCAGGAGTCAGAATTTCAGGGGAGAAATATGCAACTGTCCAAGTCACAATACAGTTAAACTGCAACATTTCAACATCAACATAGATACATGTGCTGTTTTTCATACACCGAGTCCTTCCATGAACAAAATGAGAGGCTGTGTAAGTGAAAAATTGTGCCAATATTCTCAGAGATAATTTTGTGTAAGGAATGTTAGAAAGCAACTGTTAAACACCTGCTCCCACTCCCCCAAAGCCTCTTCTGTGGTGTGACACCACCAGATATCTGGTGATTTGATTCAGCCTTTCTGCTGTTGCACTTCCAAAATGAGTGTTATCTTGAAAGATCAGGCTATCATGTCTTGAATCAGAAAAGCTTGCCCTATCTGTTCTGTAAAGGGCTTGACTTCATATGTGAGTCCTTTGCTGAAGTTCTTCACTGAGTAAGAACACAGATAATTTCAAGCTGGTCCTTATGCCCCTACTGAATCTGACCCTGTATGGCCAAGCTAAGTATAATCAGGATTCATGACTATCCAAATTCCAGTACTTTTATTACACTAAATGTTATAAAATTATGATGCTTAAAATCTATGTTACTCCTAGAGGGCAAAAGAATAAACATTTTACCCAGGTGAACATGTAATTTGGTTATTGGACAACCTGGTCTACAAACTGGAGGCAAAAATCCTATCAATTAAAACCCAACATACAGCTTTGGTTTTCCTTACAGTAAAGTGCTAAACACAATGGCTCTTTAACTTACTGCAAATGGCTGTTTTGAAATAGTTTGGTTTTAGTTTTTGTACATCTTTCCCCACTAACTTAGCCTGTAATATAGTGCACCATGTAAAAAGCTGTTTTGTTGGTGTAAAACCAATGCATATGAAATGTCATCAGTCATCTGTTTCTTGTCCAATATATGTAAATTGTTTGGCACAATCCAAACAAGGCATTTTCTCTTCTAGGCTCCATTATGAGGTAAGTGAATATTTTGTTCTTCTGGAATATGCACAGGGATTTAGTAAAACTGTTACTGTGCTTCTCTTAAAACATTACACTCCCCAAAGTACATGCAATTAAACAGTGTGACAGTAATTCACACCCTCATCATCTCTGCATTGTTGAAATGATAAAAGAGCCAATAGTGACATTCACAAAGCACACAGCAGATTTCGACGATGCCACATTACCCTTCAAAATGAGAAAATTATGAAACTTAGAATTATGTTTAACATCAGAGCAAGATTTGATAATGTAGATCTGATTACACTGTGGCTGAGTTTAAGTCAGTTGACAGCTGATTACACACGGGGACGGGCTGTGATCATGAAGGTTATTAGCTGAGTTTTTGACATTTAGATGTTGATAATGCTGGCTTTTGGAGTTGGATTGATTTTTACAACAGAATGTCATTATAGTGCTTGCAGTGACATGAAGAACAGAACTTCAACTTGATCTTCCTCTACAGAAGCTCATTAGAGATTCACATAAGAAGACAACCAACACGTGCTATTGCCATGGAAACAAGATGGAATATTATGAAGCAGTATATCCCATATTCCAAAATAGAGAGGACAAAGAGCAATTATAGCAAAAGACTGACAGGCTTTTTATTTGCAGCCTGTATGGGTCAAAGAAAAACTTAGCTCCTGCTCTTTGAAATAAAAATCACCAGTGCAGTTTTAGGCCTCTGGTTTCAATTCTTCCTTTTCAAAGACAAAACCTCAAGCTAGATACTTTAGTTTATGATGGATGGGAGGAGGGAGGCTGAATGGAGGCACTGGCATCACAGCAGGTGTGTAGGTGTGATGATGTACAAAGCACAGACATCACAGAACTGACAGAAGAGTGAGTCAAGTTCAAGCCAAATAGTGAGGTATGGATAAAACAGAGGTGAGCAAAACCAGCAGAAGCTGAACATCTGGTCATTAAGATGCAGAGGAAAGGCTAGTTTCAAAGGCAATGCCTAGCCAGCACCAGTGGCTAGAATGCAAAGGATAAAATTTCTTGTGATTTGCACAGAATGGGTGAATCTCATGGTTTCTTACCTTGCCTAGATAATGAAATGCTTTTGGACATCCTGGACATATTGCATATATACAATAAATACTCAGTCTAACTTCCCAAGCTCCTGCTTGTGACTACATACATGGAAAATACTTTAAGCCATTTAAAACAGCTGTCTTTTCTAGAGTTCACAATTGTAAGAGTCTTGATCATTGTATCTGAGTACAGAGTGTTTGTGAGTGTTTTTTGGGGAAAGAAAGGTGGATAGGGCAGCAGCTTGTGATGAAATTTTTTTGTGTTTGATGACACAACCACAAATAGAAGAATTCTGTGGTAACAGAAACAAGGGCTTAGAGGAAATATTTCTCCCTTTGCATAAAAATTCCCACTTCATTCACACACTGGTTTACTTTTAAGAAATATTTTTTAATTCCAGCTGAGATTATATTGTAATTAGTCACTTTCAGCAAAGCCAGGATGGGCAAAATAGAGCTTAGGAAAGATAAACAAAGAGAATAATAGGGTTTTAAGGAGTGTTTAACAAGCCTTGGAAGGTTGTGTCATGAGTTTGTCACTACAGAGAGTTACTGTGAGATTCCAAAACACTTTAAGAGAATGATGGAAGGGAAAAATATTACAGTACACAGAAAGCTTGTGAGTGCCTACTCAATGAGGCTTTGGTAAGCCTCCCAGTGCCAGTATCTGAAAAGTGTGGTTTGTCACCATTTAATTATGATAACCTCCAAAAATTGTCAGCCACTTAAGGAGCCAGCTCAAATGACTTTCAAAACTGACAGGCTACGTTCACTGTTTCAATTGTGATTCATTCTTGACTAGTTCTGTTTTGATTGAAAACAACACAAAAGACACCGGGATTTTGGAGAAGAGTCTGAATGGAATATGAATTTTATTGCAAAAGTTATTCAAGTAAAACATAAAAACTTTAATAGTAGTGAGTAGTTTTGTGAGAAGCAAAACACCAAACACTTTGCTAAAAAAGAATACTAGATCGATTTTTTCCCTAGCAATAGGCAAAGATATAAAATGTGATATAACTGCCAAAAATACTTGAAAATAAGAAACATTCTTTCTCATCTTTTCATATGAACTTTCTTTCCCAAACTGTTAAATACAATTCACTAATGTTAGCAACTACGTTTTTTATCACTAAACCTTTACTATTTTTTCTTTGCTTTTTTCTTCTTTCTCTCTGCTTGCAGGGCTGCTTCCTGAGCTGCCAGTTCTTCTTGCTTTCTGCGTTCAGCCTCCAGCAGCTGATTTCTGTATGCTTCCCGAATGCTGTAAACTCTGCCTCGTGCTTCATCTAAGGATGCCTAGCCAAAACCAAACAGAAACACTGCTCTGCTTAGCACATCAATCTTGATTTTCACCACTGCATCCTTCCTGATCTGTTTCACTTTGTGACTGTGTAAGTACAGAGAGAGCATCTCTCCTTTTCTTTTTACGTGGGTGTTTATCGATTTCTCAAAGGAAACAGCTATATGTCCATCGTTTCACCATGAAGAAGAGAAAGTTTAGGAAAATTCTTTTTAAACTGCAAGCATAATAAGCTAATTGTGTGAAAGAAGAATAGGGTGACAGGTTTGGATCTAGTCCCTTTTCAGTTACTGGTTTGCTTTGCTGTCTTAAAAGAGTCTATTAAAAACTATGTGTCAGAAATGCTAATATGGCTTAGGACTTTTAGCCTTTTAAGAAACTAAAGGAGTCTAAATCTTAATGTCCATCAATGATACTTGGGGCAAGTGGGACTTGGACACCTTTGAATACTTTTTCCTTTCCATTTCCATCCTGAAAAATGGGGATACCTGGAAAACTTTCTATAGGTCTTTGTGGTCTACAGATGAAAGAACTGCAAAAGTGCTTATCAGCACACTGTGCACATTCACAGGTAACTCTTATTTTAAATTCATACTGTGAAACATTTTGAATGGAAATACTTTCCAGAAAGAGCTGAAGATCTACTCTTGTGATAAATTTGCCCTTCTAATATACAATATTTTAGGCAGCCAAAATCGTAGCAACATCTGAAAACCTGGACGTGTATCCTGGTAGAGTCAGCTGCTGCTGGAGAATGGTGGCTCCTTGCTGACCTGTAGTTAAGTGATATAAATCAAGCTGTCTGGGAATTAGTTAAGAAGATGTTTTCAAGTAAGATTTCTGTAAATATGTTGATTTGATATAAAATTATTTTTATTGTCTCTTATCTAGTTTTAAAAGCTCTGAAGAGTCACCAGCTGATTGACAGTGGTTATTGTACCATCACTGTAACAAATCATTTTGTTCCTGTTGATGCTCAACAGTTAAGCCAATTTGGTAAGATATTTTTACCAATTCCATGTGCAGTGCATTGACTGAGTTAATCCTCACAATGGTTCCTACCCTAATACTGCCACATTTATTATTTATAGACATGTTTTTTTGTGGATTAATAATCTATAAATTCTTTGTTTGCTGGCATAACATATATTCCAAGAAAACTGTGTTCTCCAACTTTTCTCTGAGACACATTAGGAGCAACTTATCCACCTGTATAATTTTATTTTTTTTTTACTTTTCAAAAAGCTCTATACAATTCTAAAACCAAAAACATAGCCAGGGTGGAGATGCTTTACCTAATAAGCATCTAGTCATGTATGTCAAATGGTCCATTTTTTTTCTGACTTATAACTATCCTTTTATGGTGATAAAATAGTGTTTTTGCAGAGAGTGCATCAAGAAAGTACAAAGAATATCACATTAAAGATATCATACAGAACTATTTTTTCACTTCAGAGCTTTTAGTTTTAACCTTTGCCCAAGTGAAATTTCAAGCTTGTTCATTGCTTCTAATTACGAGAACTGAATACAAAAGTTTTGATAATGGTAGATGAGGATATTCAGACTAGTGGTGGACACCACAGTAGTAGTTAACTGGAAAGTATCCTTGAAAACATACCTGCAGGTTCTCATACATTTCAAGTATATTTTGCTTCAACAAAACTCTGTCATTTTCCTCTTTTTGTCTTTCTTCCAAAGCCAGCGCGCGAAGTTGCCTAAAATGGTTGATTTTTTCTTCTTTACGTTTCCGTTGCTGTTGAATGATAAACTCATTTCTCAGCACAGCCTCAGGCATTGTTTGTCTGAAGGAAATACAAAACAGACATTTGTCTCATATCAAATGCAGTTTTGATTGTTGTCTATTTTACTTAACATCTATATGAACATATTTGGCTTCTATTTGGTTAAGGAGTCACTTTTCTCCTGCTTCTATACAATTCCAACAAGAAAATACATTCCTACAGTCCATATACTTGAGTGTCTATTTAAAATCTGTTTGTAAAATCATGCGCAGCTCTAAGCATATGAAAAACTCCTACATGTGACACTTACTTTTCATGTGCAAGAAATAAATTTTCAGAAGTTTTTTGATATTATAATTCTGCATTGAAACAAATGCAATTTATATTTTTTTTTTCTTTTGGCATAATGGCAGGTAATTGGATAGTAAAAGTCAAGGAGTTGAAGACAAATGAAATGCTTACAAGATTCCAGCCTGTAAGAAGGTATTTTGCCGTATTTTCTACTGTTTTAATGCTATTCACTTCAATATAATACCAGTTTCCCTTTTAATTTAAAATTAAATTTAAGGGTTTTTTCCCAGCATTTTAAAGTCTTTTGAAGATCAATGAAATGCAAAAATGCCACACTGAATACAAATGGACTTCAGCATGAAGTGGGTTCTAGCTGCAGCACAGCAAATAAGGAGGTGCATGTAAATTAGCTCGATAAGTTCATGTCAACACTTGTAATAAAGAATATATTTCTTTTGAATAATAAATATAATCAATACAATTATTTCAACTATTAACTATTATTAACTGAACTGCATTTGTTAATTATGTTATTTTAAACCAGCATAACATCCTGACAAATTTCTTATGACCCTGAGACTGGCTCAGTTGGTTGGAGTGTGGTGCTGATAGCACCAAGCTTGTGGAATCAATCCTTGTATGCACCATTCACTTAAGAACAGGACTTGATGATCCTTGTGGGTCCCTTCCAATTCAGAATATCCTGTGATCTGGAAATATGTGCTCCTTTCAGGAAGAACACTGAAATAAGCATATTTGCCTGAACACTCATTTTTTTCACATGTTTATGCCACGTAGTCGTTATGTGCAGTGCAGATTCAATGCCTTCGACATCTGTTTTGTTAGGGCAGTTTACCTCATGTAAGGACTAAGGTCTATAAGCTCCCATTTTTCTTGCTGTGTTTGTAATCTTGAGTCGATAGCTATTTGTGGTGCCTGCTTTCCTGTGGTAAGGAAATATAAAACAGAACAGATTAAACTGGTCATTTGGTTGTGATGGGGGCTCCACCTAAATTCTTATATAATTATTTTGCTTTGGTTTAGCAAAATACATTATTAAATGAGAATATGGGCTGGAGAGGATATAATATTTCTGCTCTTTTATTTCCAACTCTTAGGATAGAATCAAAGATGTTGCAAAAAGCCCACATATACTGGAATGAAACTAATATATGTATTTTAGCTAAATCCCCTCTACTCAAGAAAGTTAGTAAATTTAATCAAGAATATTGAATTTGCAGTGCCTAGAAGATATGAAAACAACTTATTATTTATTTAAAAAAATCAATAAAATATGGCTGTCCAGTCCTGGCTGGAGTTTAAAAAAATTATTTTCCCTTTCAGGGAGCAGATTTAATTTAAGAAAAACTAGTTTAAAGAAAAACTGTGACACAGTAAAATTGATATTCTGAAATCTTAGACTTTTTTTAACCACATGGATAATAGCCATCCTATGTTTTATTGTAGCACTCTTTCAATACAATGACACATCTGATATTAAGCATGGCACTGGGCTGAGCTGCTTTGTCATTATTTCAATGCTTCCTTCTTTCAATTTGTCTTGATGTGCTGAAAAAACTTCTGAAATTTGATGAGATTAAATGATGACTGCAGTAGTTTTCTTTTATAAAAACTGTTTTATTACCCTACTTATAGCAGTAACCAATTGAAATATTTTAAATATATTACCAGGCTTTTCTCATGAAAAATAGGAAGATGTTTCTGACCATTAAAATAATTACTGTGTATATATTTACTGTCTATACATAGACAAGTAAACCAGCCTTCTCTGCTGGTCTCAAAGGGGGACTTGGATCTTTGGAAGTGCCTTAGACACTGCCTATTAGAACACTATTCTCCAAAATACAAAAATCCTCATTAAGATACTGCATATTACAGAAATGTTCAATCCCATCATTGCCAAATGCTGTACTCTGTGCAATAGAACCACAACAACTTAAAGTCATTGAGGTATCACTCTTTACTTCATAAGACTTTATATTAGACTCTAAATGCTTAGTTTAGAACAAAGCTCTAGGTGGACAACCATTAATTTTGAAGTCCTTTAGCCAGTAACTTAGAGGAAATAATATTGTTTCAAGTAACCAATAATTGTTAAAGGCATTAGGTGAGGATTAATTCTACTTTAAGTTCTTAACCTTTCCTATGAAGATTATTTTCTGGGAAAACCACTGATCTATAGTAGAGTACTGGTCACAGGTTCTCATTCCATGCACATGAGTCATGATCAGATACTGTCACAATCAGACTGGGCTGTATTCTTTCCTTTTTGTGATGGCCTGATCAGCATATTCACAGAAGAAAAAAAAAACAACAACCAGCTTGAAATTTTGCACCCAGTTCAACTTTACATCAGAGTACAGAAATTGGCAGGGAATACATATGAAGAATCCATAGAAGTTGTAATCATTAAATAAAATTAGACAGCACTCATGGGAGCTTCCAGGAAGCTGATGCCTCTTTGTATGCACTTTTTGACACCTCATTTCCAGATCACTCTCCATGACCAGTTTCCATGAACATGAAGGGAATGCACTTTAGGTGTATTAGTTTCTTACTGACATGCTATTTTAGCTGCTAAACACTTCTTTAGCATTTCTACACTAATGAACTCTGCTACTTGGAGAAGGTATTTTCCACTAAACTCCAAAAAATTTCAGATTAATTTAGGGTTATAATTGTACTACAGAAGGGCAACCCAAAGTTTGCTTAAAGGTAACTTGGCAGACTCTAAGAGCTGTGAGGCTGTATCTCTGCCTGGAAATAGAGCAATGAAACAATAAAGAGGGGAGAGAGAGTGAGCCTGCTATTGCACACCTTTGGACACCTTTATCAGGGCTGATCTACCCATCTACCACCAGTATTTAATGCAGAAGTCTTTCCTAAGGAGTGGAACATGCTGAACAGAAGACACAGCAAGTCATACCCTTACCTGTTTCTCTTGAACCAGGTGTTAAGTCAGCAGTCTCAGCCCCAGCTAAGGGTTCCTCTGAATGTCTCACCGCATACTTATTAATAAAACGCACACGTTCCTGAAAAGCCTAGAGATCAAAGTTTGATAATCCAGATAAGAAAACTTCTACTGCTTATTTTAAATCTCTGAGAATTTTCAAAAGTAGGGTTCTGTAAGTCTTCAATTATACCTAACACCAGGATGCAGTGTGCAAGTCTGCCTGGTGCTGGAATCAGAAAAGATGCCAGGATCCCACTGAATCAGTCCTGAGACATTGCACACTTACACTAAAGATCACTGTCCAATGAAATACTGGGAATTCAGTGATCTCTGGGCAGTTTAAAATACTATTTGGATTAAAAATAAAACAAAAGCTGTATAGCTGAATGTATGGCTACTGCACCTCCTGAGGAAAATATCACTTTGTCCTAGGAGCTCCTGATGATTTAGACTTCCCCCTGAAAAACAAGACCTTTGGGTGCAAACCCTTTCAGAATCAATTACCTTTGATGCCAAAACCAGACATGAGCACTTCTGTCTTTTTAGAAGGTGACTTAGACTCGTTTGGCATTCTCTTAAGGGCTGACATTGCCAGAATGGACAGAGAAGCCCTTTGGCTTTTGGTCAGCCTGGAGTCAGATACTCCATTTCCAGAGTCAGAGGGTCTGTGACCCCTGGAATGGGTAGACATTGGGCCAGGGCTGTCAAGAAGAAAGGAGAGGGGAAGCTACTTAAGCTGGATAGCCTACCCCCAATTTAGACCTTGTTTTAGCATATTCTGTTGTTGCTGCAATTTCCTTAATGACAGCTGTTTTAAAAAAATGTCACAAACCTAAGGGGCTTCAAAAATGGACCTCTGTAGTTGCAATTCAGTTGATTTTCTGATTAAAAAAGGCAATGGGGATAGAATCAGATTCTGAAGTCTACACACATCAAAGGGGATTAATTTCCAGCTAACTTTTAGGAGGCTGTACTTGCATTTTCAGTCTCAGTACAACCAATCAAAGTTGCAGAGTTGAATCTCTCCTTAATTCAGAATTTAACAGAATAATGTCAGAAAAAGTTTTGAGCGTTTAACACATCTAAAAAGAGAAAATCTGAGAGTGCAAATGGGAAGACTCAGGTCTGAGGTTCATTTTTGAAAGGTAACATAAAAAAGACAAATTTCTAAGCTGGGGATTCTGGCTGAATATCCCTTAATGGGCAATGGTATTGGTGGTGATAGGGCATAACTGTAAGATGAGTTTGAAGACTGCACTTCATTCTTTTATTTTTCTTTGGTAATGATGCTTCGAATTCTGAATCAGCACTGCAACTTTTTGCTTTGCTAGAAAGAACATGTATTATTTTTCCATCTCAAGCATATGTCATGTCAAAAGCACACAGATGCAGCTGGCAACTAAATCAGTATTGCTTCTCCAAAACAGTGAATTCATATCGAGGATGTTACAGGCTCATGGGTAACCTGCAAAGCAGACTGAATTTGGAATCCTGGCTGCAAAGGACAATTTGAGTACTGATATGACCAGGTGCCACTTCTTCAGGAGAAATAGCTTTTGGCTTGTTTATAGCAGTGTATTTCTCAATTGAATCTGTTCCTGCTAAACATTAAACTTGTCACAAGTAGCAGCTTTGAAAATGTGTAGAGGTACCGGGCTTTCTAAGGAGAAACTTTTCTATGTTTTGTAAAGTAGAATCTAAAGCCTCAGTGATCTACAGAAGGCTGCAGTAGATGATCTGAATTCCTGCCCAGAATTCAAGCACATAATCACTTTTAATTCTTTAAACTGTAAAATTTCCTGTCTTCCAGAGTGGTGAGGAGAACAGTTCTACGAAGGCATGTTTCTGTGGTGACAACTGCTCTACCACTACAACAACTCCTGGAACTTGTGAAGAAACATGACTGCAAAGACAGCACTCTGATGTTACCTTGACAGCTCTCCCTGGCTCCGCAGACTCCCATGCTTGTTTCATGGCTCTGATCTCATCCACTCGCCGGGTGTCTTTTTTCACATCCAGAAGGTTTGCCTCTTTCTGTTCACTAACTATGCATAAAATCGAGTAGGGTGTGTTTGCATCTGCTGGCTGAAAGTATCATAAACATAATGTAGTCTCTGTTACACATTTATTACCACTCTTTAGGATGAAGTTGGTTTTGTATACTGCTATATTTTCTGACTGATATACATTGTACATTGACAGACTTTGATATGCATCGTGGCACAAACAGAGGCTGTCAAAGGAAAGAAAGATTACTTTGCAATGCCTGGAAGCTCTTTAGGTTATTTTGTTTACATGTTTTCCCCATCCCCATAGAGCATGTTCCACACTCCCAGCTCTTCTGAACGGTTTGTCTGAACAAGAGCATTCTGTGTGATTTTTCATGCAATTGTTTTATCTCCCTGCCAAGCTTTTTCTTCTTCTTTTTCCCTTCCCCTTCCCCTTCC